>CM053034.1:72758094-73243094 GCA_028564925.1 Lithobates sylvaticus | reverse complement strand
CTGGTGTAGCTGTGCATGGGAGCCAGATTCTATCTTCAGCTTGTTCAATTAACCGGTTCCCAACCGGCGCACGACGATATACGTCGGCAGAATGGCACGGACAGGCAGGAGGGCGTATATACAAGTCCCTCCTTTAAGCCGTCTGTGCCATCGGGAGCATGCCGGGAGCGGCGCGCTCCCGCGCCGGTCGGAACCCCCGTGAGGCCGGTCGCGGGTCCCGCGCACTCAATCGCCGCGGGGACACCCGCGATCGTCTCACGGGAAGGCAGAACAGGGAGATGCGGAAATAGACAGCATCTCCCCGTTCTGCCTAGCAACTAGTGACGCAGATCTCTGCTCCCTGTGATTGGAGCAAAGATCAGCATTCACTAGCTGACAGCCACGCCCCCCCCACAGTAAGAAACACACCCCTAGGCATACTTAACCCCTACACTGCCCCCTTGTGGTTAACCCCTTCACTGCCAGTGTCATTTATACAGGGATCAATGCATTTAAATAGCATTGATTGCTGTATAAATGACAATGGTCCCAAAAATGTCCGATGTGTCCGCCATAATGTCGCAGTCACAATAAAAAAAAAAAAAAAAAAAAAAATCGCTGATCGCCGCCATTACTAATAAAAAAAAAATTATTAAATAAAAATGCTATAAAACTATCCCCTATCTTGTAAACACTATAACTTCTGCGCAAACCAATCAATAATCGCTTATTGCGATTTTTTTTTACCCAAAATATGTAGAAGAATACGTATCGGCCAAACTGAGGAAAAAAAAATTTTTTTTATATATTTTTGGGGGATATTTATTATAGCAAAAAACAAAAAAGAATGAGTTTTTTTTTTCAAAATTGTCGCTCTTTTTGTTTATAGCGCAAAAAATAAAAACCGCAGGGGCGATCAAATACCACCAAAAGAAAGCTCTATTTGTGGGGAAAAAAAGGACGTCAATTTTGTTTGGGAGCCACGTCGTATGACCACGCAATTGTCAGTTAAAGCGACGCAGTGCCGAATCGCAAAAAGGGGCCTGGTCCTTTGGCTGCAAATTGGTCCGGTCTGAAAGTGGTTAAAAAAAATTTAAATAAAACACTGGAAGCCGACTGTTTTTTTATGCAAAGCTGGACCAGATTTTGTACTCTCCAGTGTTAGTAAATTAACCCCACTGTTCTTTTACCAAGGGCTGCAATCTTTCCCTCGCTGGCTTCTGTCATTTGGACAATGGCCTACAGGTATGTTAACAGAAGATAGTAGAGCTGCATTATTCTGGCTAAAATGAGAATCACGTTTTTTTTTGCTTATAGATAGATCACAATTCTCTCACGATTTTTGCTGTGTAACATCATCTTTCACATTAAAACAAAAAAAAAAAAATTGGCTAACTTTACTGTTTAGTTTTTTTTTTTATTAATTGAAGTGTATTTTTTCCTAAAAAAATTGCGTTTGAAAGACCGCTGGGCAAATACAGTGTGCCATAAAATATTGCAGCAATTAACATTTTATTCCCTAGGGTCTCTGCTAAAATATATATGTTTGGGGGTTCCAAGTAATTTTCTAGCAAAAAATATTGATTTTAACTTAAGAAACAAGTGTCAGAAAAAGATTTAGACTTTAAAAGAGGAGGGCCAGCGAGGAAAAAAATTGTTTTAAGTCAGCAGCTACAAACACTGTAGCTGCTGACTTTTAATAAGCAGACTTACCTGTCCTGGGTGCCTGCGATGTCGGCCGCCCAAGACCGATCGTCCCTCGGGTCTCGGTTCCCGGTGCCGCCATTCCACCTAAGGGAAACAGGCAGCGTAGCCTTGCTGGCTTCACTGCCCGTTTCCTACTGCGCATGCGCGAGTCACGCAGCGCTTTGTGAATGGGGAACGTGCTGTGTTGTGGGACACACAGTTCCCATAACACACCCCATTCACTAGAAGATGGCGCTAGGAGCAGAAGACCGAACAGCTCTGCGGAACAAGAAGAAACAGATTAGGACGATCTGCCTAGCAACAGCCATTTCTGGTAAGAAAAAAAAAAAAAAAAAAAAAAAAAATTTCCCCCCCCCCCCTTTTAAATTTTTATTAACCTTTTTATGAAGTTTTTTTTTTCCAGGGTGGCCCTCCACTTTAAGTGGTTAAACTTCCTGCATTTACACTTTGTTAGTTAAAAACTTGGCAGACTGCCTGGATTTTTTCTTTACACAGAAGTTTATCCCTTTGATCTAAGAAGGAAGAGTTAGTTAGGCCCCTTTCACACTGGGGCGTTTTTCAGGCGCTTTAGCGTTAAAAAAAGCGCCTGTAAAGCGCTTGAAAGAAGCTTCATCTGCAATCCCAATGTGAAAGCCCAAGTGCTTTAAGAGCCCTATCACACTGCCAGCGCCTGAAAAACGCTTGTAAAGCGCTGCTTAAACTAGCAGCGCTTTACCAGCGTTTTTTGAGCACTAGTGGGGTGCTTTTAACCCCTGCTAGTGGCCAAATAAAGGGTTAAAAAAGAGCCCACAAAGCGCTGCTGCCAAAAGCGCTTTTTGGGCGTTTTTCAGGCGCTTCCCATTGATTTCAATGGGAAGGGGCGCTTTAGGATTGGTGTATTCACCGCTCCAAAAGCGCTGCAAAGAAGCTGCTTGCAGGACTTTTTTTGACGCCCTGCCAGCGCTGCGCCTCAGTGTGAAAGCACTCGGGCTTTCACATTGGGATTGCAGTGGCGGCTTCTTTCAGGCGCTTTTTTTTTAAGCTAAAACGCCCCAGTGTGAAAGGGATCTCAGTGTGAAAGCACTCGGGCTTTCACATTGGGATTGCAGATGAGGCTTCTTTCAAGCGCTTTACAGGCGCTTTTTTTAATGCTAAAGCGCCTGGAAAAAACGCCAAAAAAACGCCCCAGTGTGAAAGGGGTCTTACAATGTTTCATCTTAAAAACTTGGCAGACTGCCCAGATGTTTTGTTTTGACAGCTGAGTGAGCAGATAAGTCTCTCCACTTGTTATATGAAAGAATCTGCAAACTCTGAAATAGAGATGTCAGGGGGGTTGAATCAAGATCACCATTTTTTAACATTAATTGTGCAGCTCTAGAAGATAGGCATGGTTTTAGAATCCAAATAGCTCAGGATGATACTATTGCACATAGTGACTGTGTGTGTGTGTGTGTGTGTGTATATATATATATATATATATATATATATATATATATATATATATATATATATATATAATCATATATTTTATATTTTTTTTTTTACGTGAACTAACCCTCTTTAGGCATCATGTAAACAGCACCAGGAGCTGTAAAGCCTGTTTACTGACATTCCTGGGTCCCACGACAATTCTTTGAGATGATGATGAGGAAGGAGGAAAAAGGACTGCGCCTTCCCTCTTAACCTTTTTAACTTTAGGCATGTCCTAAGAATAAATAGTCCCATCTCTCCACATTGATCTTCTGTTGACCTTTAACCGGCACTTGTTGCTATCGTTCTGGTCGTTGTAGTGCTGCTTTACAATTATTCAGCCTCCAATCCGGAAAGTTCACCAAAAGGAAGCTCTGTGAAGTGTTGCAAATCATCTTTAGTTTTAAGGGTTACTGTTTTCCCATTCCGTGTTGCTATAACCTTAACAGGGATATCCCCAACGGGCAGGGTCACCCCCATAGCAGCATCCTCTAGCACCCTTCACATCACCCCCCCCCCCTTCCCCTGCATTCCGAGTGCAACGCACACCCCTAAACCCTGCATTCTGAGCGCAATGCACACCCCTAAACCCTGCATTCTGAGTGCAACGCACACACTCCTTTTCCTGCATTCTGAGCGCAACGCAGTCCTGCACCCTGCATTCTGAGTGTGTGGGTTGGGGGGGGTTGTACAGACGCTGGTTGATAGATCGACTTCTGTACAACCAGCTTGCCCACACATGGATCAAAATTTGGCCTGTCCCAGCTGAACCATCCGTATTTCCATTCATGTATGACTGCCTTAAAGCGGAAGTAAACCCATCGATTTAACAGTTTAAAAAAAAAAAAAAAAAAAAAGGCATGCCGGGAATGCTAAGGCCCCTTTCACACTGGGGCGGGGAGCCGCGGTGACGGTAAAGCAGCGCTATATTTAGCGCTGCTTTACCGTCGTTTTCACCGCGGTTTTCGGCCGCTCGCGGTGCGGTTTTACCCCCCGCGAGCGGCCGAAAAAGGGTTAAACACCCCCCGCAGAGCGCCGCCGTATTGCCGCGGTAACCGCGGTATTGCCGCGGTTTTACCGCGGTCTCCCATTGTAATCAATGGGAAGGAGCGGTATAGGAGCGGTGAACACACCGCTCCTATCCCGCTCCAAAGATGCTGCTAGCAGGACTTTTTTTGCCGTCCTGCTAGCGCACCGCTCCAGTGTGAAAGCCCGCCGGCTTTCACACTGGAGTTAAAGGGGCAGGATTTTTTCATGCGGTGAACAGGCGCTATTTTTAGCGCTGCACCGCATGAAAAACGCCCCAGTGTGAAAGGGGCCTAACTGCACATTGGCTGTGCTCTCAACCAAACAGTCAAACCATCCAATGGCTGGTGTCATAACAGATCACATGTGCAGCACTGTGGCAGTTGAAGATTAAACAGAGGCAAAGATGGCAACTTCCTTGGCTGAAAACGATAGGGGGGTTTTACTTCCACTTTAACCACTTCAATACAGGCACTTACCTCCCTTCCTGCCCAAGCCAATTTGTGGTCATGCTACACTGTACCCAAACAGAATTTTTATAATTTTGTTCCCACAAATAGAGCTTTCTTTTGGCGGTACTTGATTACCTCTGCGGTTTGTATTTTTTGCTATACAAATAAAATAAAAATAAAAAAAAGACAGAAAATTTTGTAAAAAATAAGTTTTGCTTTTGTTTCTGTTATAAAATTTTGTAAATAAGTATGTTTTCTCCTTCACTGATAAGGCGGCACTGATGAGGTGGCACCAATAAGCGGCCACTGATATGCGGCACTGATATGCAGCACTGATGGGCACTCATGGGTGGGCACTGATAGGCATCCCTGGTGGCAGCAGTTGTAGGCGTTGTGAGTGGGCACTGATTGGCAGCTGCCTTGGCACAGATTTGCATTTCCCTGGTGGTCTAGGGGGGGGGGGGCATACCTGGTGGTCCAGTGTGGATGGCCATCCTGGTGGTCCTGGGTGGCATGATGGTAGTCCTGGGCGGGATCCAAGGGGGGGGACTGCACTGATAAACAATCACCACAGACCCCCGTCAGTAGAGCCACCGATCGGCTCTCCTCTACTCGCATCTGTCAGACGCTAGGGAGGAAAGCGGCTCTTCCTGTTTACATAGTTATCAGCCGTGATTGGACATGGCTGATCACGTGGTAAAGAGCCTCCGTAGGCTGAGCCCCCTCTCTGTCCAGTGATGTTACACGAGTGTCACGTTTGGCTAGGATACCCCTCCTCGTTGGCTGAGACAACAGCACAGCGTCATTGGCTCCCGCTACTGTCAATCAAAATCAGTCAGCCAATCAGGAGAGAGAGTGGGCAGGGCCGGGGCTCCGTGTCTGAATACACAAAGGGCAGCGGCTCGGCTCAGGTGCTCCCATAGCAAGCTGCGAAGAGGGGCCAGGAGCTACGGCGAGGGACCCGAAAAAGAGGAGGATCCGGGCTGACATGGGCTGCTCTGTGCAAATCCACTGCAACAGATGAGGCAAGTATAACATGTAAAAAACAAGCCTTTACAATCACTTCAAGGAAGGTTATAACCTATCAGGCTTTTTTTTTGCCTGTGTTCCATCGGGAGATTACCCTCAACTTCCTGTCCCATAGCTAAAACAGGAAGTGAGAGGAAATCCCTCATCTTAGAGGGAGATTCCTGTTCAGATCACATGCAATTCAGGGCGGTGCGATTTGAGCCTATCCATTTTTGAATGGGATGCTACTCCTCCCCCTGCTGACACCAGCAATGGGGGACGGACACTACTCCTCCCCCTGCTGACACCAGCAATGGGGGGGGACGGACACTACTCCTCCCCCTGCTGACACCAGCAATGGGGGGGGGGGACACTACTCCTCCCCCTGCTGACACCAGCAATGGGGGGGGACGGACACTACTCCTCCCCCTGCTGACACCAGCAATGGGGGGGGGACACTACTCCTCCCCCTGCTGACACCAGCAATGGGGGGGGGGGGGGGGGGACACTACTCCTCCCCCTGCTGACACCAGCAATGGGGGGGGGGGGACACTGCTCCCCCCCCTGCTGACACCAGCAATGGGGGGGGGGGGGACACTACTCCTCCCCCTGCTGACACCAGCAATGGGGGGGGGGGGACACTACTCCTCCCCCTGCTGACACCAGCAATGGGGGGGGGGGGACACTACTCCTCCCCCTGCTGACACCAGCAATGGGGGGGGAGGGACACTACTCCTCCCCCCGCTGACACCAGCAATGGGGGGGGACGGACACTACTCCTCCCCCCGCTGACACCAGCAATGGGGGGGGACGGACACTACTCCTCCCCCCGCTGACACCAGCAATGGGGGGGACGGACACTACTCCTCCCCCCGCTGACACCAGCAATGGGGGGGGGGACACTACTCCTCCCCCCGCTGACACCAGCAATGGGGGGGGGGGGACCCTACTCCTCCCCCCGCTGACACCAGCAATGGGGGGGGGGGGGACACTACTCCTCCCCCCGCTGACACCAGCAATGGGGGGGGGGGGACACTACTCCTCCCCCCGCTGACACCAGCAATGGGGGGGGGGGACACTACTCCTCCCCCCGCTGACACCAGCAATGGGGGGGGGAACACTACTCCTCCCCCCGCTGACACCAGCAATGGGGGGGGGGACACTACTCCTCCCCCCGCTGACACCAGCAATGGGGGGACACTACTCCTCCCCCCGCTGACACCAGCAATGGGGGGACACTACTCCTCCCCCCGCTGACACCAGCAATGGGGGGACACTACTCCTCCCCCCGCTGACACCAGCAATGGGGGGACACTACTCCTCCCCCCCGCTGACACCAGCAATGGGGGGACACTACTCCTCCCCCCCGCTGACACCAGCAATGGGGGGACACTACTCCTCCCCCCGCTGACACCAGCAATGGGGGGACACTACTCCTCCCCCCGCTGACACCAGCAACGGGGGGACACTACTCCTCCCCCCGCTGACACCAGCAACGGGGGGACACTACTCCTCCCCCCGCTGACACCAGCAACGGGGGGGACACTACTCCTCCCCCCCGCTGACACCAGCAACGGGGGGACACTACTCCTCCCCCCCGCTGACACCAGCGATGGGGGACACTACTCCTCCCCCTGACACCTGGAGATTTTCTACTCCCACTGGCCACAGTCTGACCATCCCCTAAACTCTGAAGGACAGTAAACTGGTCATTTGTTTGGAGATCCCTGATGTAGAGGTTAGTAATGAAGACGAGACTGTGTAAGGTGAATTTAGCATGCTGCAAATATGTGACAGCAAAGGTGATACTTACAGCCATCCTTGGCCCACATTGTCATGCTCCAAGAAGACCCCTGCGATGGTGGAATTAGTCTGGACAAACTTCAGCATGTTCCCCAGCACATTGAAGAGAATATAGGAGGTGAAGAGCAGCATAGGAAGCTGAGCAGCGCTCGGATTGGACAGGATGACATAAAACACTTCCAGCGCCACAGAGGTCACGAGGACCCCCGTCCCACACATAGGGACCACCACGGCCGGGTCCCAGTGGCTCATCTGTAAAACAGTCATCGTTATTAATAATCGCTCCTCTCAGAACAACGTACAATGTGACGGAGCGTACACCAGTTACCTTGACAAACACCACTATAAGGATTGTATGACAGGAAGCACGATACAAGTCTGTCAGCAGGCAACAAAGCAGGAAGTCATTATTAGGAAATAAGGACGCGACCACGCCCACTCTCCTTCCATTGGACAATAACACCACCCTTTCGCCGAAGCACGGTATAGCTAACCAATCGCTAATTGTCAACTCTTTTAGCCCGCCCTGCATGTGCAGGAACAGTGCGCCTCAGCCAATCACAGAGAGAGCGGATGCTGGAAATGGGCTGTACAAGTTGGGGCGTTTCCGTGATTTGTAACATGCCTAGCCATGGTAACCCGCTGGTGCTGCAACCTCTGTAGTTGTTCATAGGCGGAGTGTGGAAAGGAAACTTCTCCGGAGTCTTGTGTTAGAAAGCAGCTGTGGTGAATGTCTATTGGTGGAAGAAGAAAACAATCCCGGAGACGTTTATAAGGCCCTGTTCACACATCCTGCAGTGACAAGGGCTTTTATACTGCCCTGGAAGAAGGCAGGTCACTGCAAGAACAAAGTGTGTCCTGTTCACACCACAGCGCTTGTGTCTGTGCGTTAAAGTGGAACTTCACCCAAAAAGGGAAGTTCTGCCACATTCCGATGAGTCTTTTTTGGGGGGAAGCAGGGACTTAGTTTTCATAGGTACCCGCTACCACTTCTGCTCTGCTCTGAAGGGCATCAGCATTATGATTGTATCTGTAATACTATAAATGTATAAAACCAATATATGGTGCTGCGCTCCAAAACAAATACTAGCGTGGTCAAATAAAGTGATCAGTGGCGGCTGGTGCTCAAAATTTTTGGGGGGGCGCAAACAAACAGCCTCACTGTGCCATCAAACGCTGCCACTGTGCCCATTAAACGCTGCCACTGTGCCCATTAAACGCTGCCACTGTGCCCATCAAATGCTGCCACTGTGCCCCAAGTGCTGCCACTGTGCCCATCAAACGCTGCCACTGTGCCCCAAGTGCTGCCACTGTGCCCCAAGTGCTGCCACTGTGCCCCAAGTTCTGCCATTGTTCCCCAAGTTCTGCCATTGTTCCCCAACTTCTGCCACTGTGCCCCAACTTCTGCCACTGTGCCCCTTAAGTGCTGCCACTGTGCCCCAAGTTCTGCCACTGTGCCCCAAGTTCTGCCATTGTGCCCCAAGTTCTGCCACTGTGCCCCAAGTTCTGCCACTGTGCCCCAAGTTCTGCCATTGTGCCCCAAGTTCTGCCACTGTGCCCCAAGTTCTGCCATTGTGCCCCTTAAGTGCTGCCACTGTGCCCCTCAAGTGCTGCCACTGTGCCCCCTGCCTGCCCTCTGCACTTACCTTGTCCCGGTGTGCAGCTGGTGACGGCGTCAGGCGACGAGCGGTGTCTCCGTCGGATGTCTTCTCCCACGCTCCTCCTGTCTTCTTCTGCTGTGATTGGACGCTAGGTGATTGGACGCCTAGCGTCCAATCACAGCGCCTGTGACTTCAGCCAATCAGGTGACAGGTAACAGACCTGGCAACCTGATTGGCTGAGAGGCGGGTCTGTGTTAGGGAAGCGATGTATTCGCTTCCCTAACACAATACTGTGTAATCAGCGAACGCACAGCCGTGCGCCCGCTGTTTACACTTAGGGAAGCCTATTAGAGCACACCGCTCTAATAAGGTCCCCTATTAGAGCTTACAGCTCTAATAGGGGCGCTTCCAGCAACACCCCCCCACTGTAATTCAGATGCCCGGCGCCCGATCAGGGGCCGGACACCTGAATAGGGGGCGGCAGCGGCGACAATAGATAGATTCATGCAATGCATGAATCTATCTATTGGTGATAGAGCGGTGCAGGAGAGGGGGGGCGGCGCTCCTGCGCCCTCTATGCACGCACCGCCACTGAAAGTGATATATATATATATATATATATATATATATATATATATATATATATATATATATATACAGGGCTTTTTTTTCTCAGAGAATAGGTGCAGGAACTTCCCCTTCGGAGTCAATTTGCATCTCCAATCCCTACCCACCTCCAAGCACCAACCCTTGATTCCACCACCTCCCAGTATGACCCCTTTTAGAGAATACAGGGACAAGTATCAGTTTGCAGTGCTAAGTAATTTGTTTGGGACTTGGTAATAATAACAAGAAAACAGATCCCCCACAGCCAGCAGCAATAGAACCCCATAACAAAACACCACCCTAGCAACAATAGGCCCCCAGCAGCAACAGCAGATCTCCCAACAGCTAACACAAATACTCTCCAGCAGCCAGCAACAACAGACCCCTTAACCGCTTGCCGACCGCCTCACGCAGATATACTGCGCAAGAATGGCACGTACAGGCAAACTAAAGTACCTGTACGTTGCCCTTTAAGAGGCGGCCTGCGGCAAGCTCCGTGAGTCGGATCGCGGGTCCCGTGGACTCGATGTCTGCGGGGATACCCGCAATCGTCTCACGGAGAGGAAGAACGGGGAGATGCTAAAGTAAACAAGCATATCTCGTTCTGCCTAGTGACAGTGTCACTGATCATAGCTCCCTGTGATTGGGAGCAGTGATCAGTGACGTGCCACACATAGCCACGCCCCCACAGTTAGAACCACTCCCCAGGACACACTTAACCCCTTAACTGCCCCCTAGTGGTTAACCCCTTCACTGCCAGTGTCATTTACACAGGAATCAGTGCATTTGTATGGCACTGATTGCTATTCGGCCTCTATGGACACGAATGCTGGACTCGAGTGCGCACCTGCAAGGTAACCCCCTCGGGGAATCGCTTCTCCCAGGGGGTTATCTGATGTAGGGAGGAGCCGCGAAAGCTGCTGAGGGACCCCAGAAGACCAGGATCGGGGCCACTCTGTGAAAAACGAGCTGCACAGTGGAGGTAAGTATGTTTGTTATTTTTATTTTAAAAACATTTTTACCTTTACAGTCACTTTAAAGCGGACCTTCAGTCATTTTTTTATCTTTCCATCTATTTAATCTTCTGCCCTTATTTTAACTTTGGATAGTAAAACATTTTTTCTGCCAGTAAATACATTATACAGCCCACTTCCTGTTTCTTATCTGGAAAAAAGCCTAGGCTTATGACATCATGCACAGCTCTCTCTCACTCTCGAGAGTTTGCCAGGAAGGGAGGGGGGGTGAGTCATAAGAGGGCTAATGAGAGCTTCAGGGCTGCAGAGCTGGAGGTGTGCCTCTGTGTAAATCCAGGAAGTGAACAGGCAGCAGCTTCAGCTGCCCACAGTTAAAATGGATGCAGCCAGACTCAGTGGAGAGATGTCTGCAGCATATTTGGCAAGTACAAAATCACAGTATATATATATGCATAATATGCAAAGTGGTTGGAGGGAAGCTTCAGAATGGCAGAGATGTTTTTATTATAAATTATAATGTGAGCAGACTGCAGTTCCTCTTTAAAGTGGTTATAAAGGCTGAAGTTTTTTTTTACCTTCATGTATTTTATGTATGAAGCTAAATAACTCTGTGTTTTGCTCCCCCCTCAGCCCCCCCCCAATACTTACCTGAACCCCCTTTTAATCCAGTGGTGTGCATGAGAGCCTTGGCTGTTCCTGGTCTCTCTCTCCTCATTGACTGAGACAGCAGTGGGAACCATTGGCTCAAATTTAACTGAACTTGAGCAGTTCTACAAAGAAGAGTGCAAATATTGCAAAGTCTAGATGTGAAACATTAGTAGACATATCCCCACAGACTAAAGCCTGTAATTAACCACTTGCTGACCAGCTGCCATCCTTATACGGCGGCAGGTTGTCTCTCATGTGCGGCGGCTTGCGCAGGCGCAGTTATGGGCGGATGTCTGCCGGCAACCTGCGATCGCCTAGTAAGGAGGCAGAACGGGGATCTGCCAGTGTAAACAAGCAGATCCCCGTTCTGACAGGGGACATCTCAGAGATCTTCTGGTCCCAGTGATCGGGAACAGTGATCTCTATCATGTCCCAGTGAGCCCATGGCATCCCCCCCTACAGTTAGAACACACCCAGGGAACAAACTTAACCCCTTCCCTGCAAATGTAATTTTTACATTAATCAGTGCATTTTAATATTCAATTTTTTTTTTTTAATCAATGTAATAATGTCACTGGTCCCCAAAAAGTGTCATTTGGGGTCAGATCACTGCCATTACTAGTAAAAACAATAACAAAGTGAGGTTGTTACTGATTAAAATTTTTGCGTTCGTTTAATCGTTTTTTTCTTAATCGACTAATTTTGATTAATTCTAACGCACATACAGATCCAACTACTTTTAGCTGATCTCCTTGCAGTGCAACTCTGCATTAGTCAGTGGTAAATGTGGTATACACTATATACAATCACCCGACACTAGTTTGTTTCTACAATCTATGACTTAACTTCACAGTTCACAAATACATTTTAAATTCAAACTGTAGCACTGACGTAAGTAATTCTTTTTTTCCACAGCGTGACAATCCCTCCACCTCCGGTCTAACTAATTACTCTCACCTCATGGCATGGACCCCTGTGCAAACAGGTGGTCATGCAAGCGGGTATCAAAAGGGTTAACACGGACCATAAACTTCTCCCACATCTCCTTAGATCTCAGCAAGGACGCCAGGTCATGGGTAGAAAGAAAAGATCTAAGTGCTCACCGCTTAAGTATAATGCCGCGTACACACAGTCGGAATTTCCGATGGAAACAGTCCGATGGGAGCTTTTCATCGGATTTTGCGACCGTGTGTGTATGCCCATCGGTCTTTGGATTGAAAACCTGTTCTTAATTTTTCCGACGTAAAACCTTTCTATCGGATTTTCCGATCCTGTGTATGCATTTCCGACACGCAAAATTCCGATGCATGCTCGCAAACAATTTGACGCATGCTCGGAAGCATTAAACTTCCCTTTTATAGTGCAGTCGAACGTGTTGTATGCCGCGGGGTTATTGACTGTCGGAATTTGGTGTGACCGTGTGTAGGCAAGACAGTTTGAGCGAAATTCCGTCGGAATTCCGACGGGAAAACCATCAGAGCTACGACCGTGTGTACGCGGCATAAGATTACATTTTTGTGTTCAAACACAAACTACTCACATAAAGATGATAAAAACACAGCATGTAAAGCCGACAATCACGTTAGTTCCATAGGGCAGCAGCGGGTGACATCATGCATAGCTCCTCCCCCGTACATGTTACCTCCCCCCTTCCCTTCATTAGCAGACGGAGGCACTTGGGGAAGGGGGAGGAGTCCGGTGATGTCGATGTCTGTGACGTCACTGGATCTCCGACGGAACTCCCTGAAGACCCGGAAGCCGGCGGAGAGGTGAGTACCGATCAAAAGAATTTTGATCGATCAAAAAAATTAATCGAGGAATTAATCTTTAATTTCCACAGCCCTATAAAATAAAGTAAATAAAAGTCCCTAAATCTATCCCATAGTTTGTAGGCGCGATAACTTTTGTGCAAACCAATCAATATACACCTATTGCGATTGCGCAGGCCTTGTGTTTGACACCTGTGCTTTAGAGGGTTCCACCATTATTGTGGTATTGATTAGTAAGTTAGCGCTACAGTTTTTTGTTTTTATCTCATGCTGACATTTACTTGTACCGCATAAAGCAGCATGGTCTGGCTCTGTCTATGATGCGGCTAGGGATTTGTTCATACACCATACAAGCACTGATTGCTGTTAGTAAGATCTCAAAGCTACAGCAGGAGGAAGAATATTTCTAATACTGAATTACAGCAGTGTGTATAATATATCATTATGGGATGTGTGTACAGTTCAATAATGATTACATAAGGCAAGTAAGGGCAGTATGTTTATCTCCTGCTGTGGCTGAAGGGGGAGAGCACAAACATGCTTTGCATTTATAAGGCTGTAACCTACCTACCCTGTAGTGTGGCTGGCTGGCTGCAGAATGAGGGGTGTACAGGGGTGGACTGACAACTTATGGGGCATAGGAGATTATGGGGCCACACAGTATACACACACACAGTATACAATCACACAGTATACACAGACATGTATGCACAGTATACACAGAGTTGTTTCTATTGGCTGAGAAGGTATTGGAGAGGTGGGGCAGCTATAAACTTGGGATTTTTAGACCAAAAGGATGTCGGTAAGGGACATTTCAGAGACAGATGTAAAAAAAAAAGAACACAGATTTTTACATACTGTAGTTTACATACTACATACTGTCCCTGGTTTTACTGAGGCTAGCAACCCTGATGGGGCCTCCTAGTGGCCCGGGGCCCTCAGGCAGTGCCCAAGTGGCCGAATGGTCAGTCCGCCCCTGGGGGTATAATTTATGTTGCAGTGGGCTTGTTCACATTTAACATGTGCAGGCCTAGTGTACCCTTCCACATTCACAAAGCATGATGGGAAATGTAGTTTTATTACAGTGTAGAGAGAGAAAAGAGGCTATAATGTAATCACTGTTCTAGCAGCTCCTACTTGGCAGAATACATGATGCATTTTTTGAACTACAGAGCAGACTTTTTGAAAATCCAATTAGACTTTTATCTTCAAGGAATTTCAAGGAATTTCACAAATGTAATAACTGTTTAGTGTTTTGTGTAGGGGGGTGTACTAATGGGGGATTTTTTGCCGATCCCAGAGTTTTGCTTTAATGCATAGAATGCATTAAAATAAAAAACCTGCCTTTACAACTCCCTTTAAAAAGCAACACAGTGGGGTTGATTAAAACTAGGAAGCACACAATTGGTCCCCCTGTCATAGGGGCCTCCAATAAAGACTATATGCAGCCATTTCAACATACAATATGCTTGTCACTGTAGGAAACCCACCCTGAGAAATGCTCTGCAGGCATTGCTGGAATGCATACCCGTTGACAAGATTTGGTTTCAAAGAGGATGCAGGAGATCAGCAGCACTGAAACGCAACAGGGAATAAAAATGCTGAAAACAAGTACCGTATTTATCGGCGTATAACACACACCGGCGTATAACACGCACCCCAATTTAGGAGGGAAGTTTCAAATAAACCACTTTGAAGCAAAATAATGGTCAGTGAGCATCAATGCAGCCTGATTAGTGCCCATCTGCAACCTCAATGCAGCCTAATCTGTGCCCATCTGCAGCTTCAGTGCAGCCTGATCTGTGCCCATCTGCAGCCTTAGTGCAGCCTGATCTGTGCCCATCTGCAGCCTTAGTGCAGCCTGATCTGTGCCCATCTGCAGCTTCAGTGCAGCCTCATTTGTGCCCATCTGCAGCCTTGCTCCTCACTGCAGCCTAATCAGTGCCCATCTGCAGCCTTGCTCCTCACTGCAGTCTAATAAGTGCCCATCTGCAGCCAAATCAGTCCCCATCTGCAGCCTTGCTCCTCACTGCAGCCAGATCAGTACCCATCTGCAGCCTTGCAAAAATAGACAGAGCTGGATCTCCTGTGTGCTCGGCGTCACGCCCAGTCACACTCCTTGGCCTGGATCTTATGATGGACATAACGCCAGTCCAATGCAGGACGTCAATGCTAGAAGCCATCCAGGGGGCGGGACTGGGCATGACTGCGAGCAGAGCCGAGTACACAGGAGATCCTGCTCTGACTATTTCGGTGGCGCTCGTCCCCTCCTTCCCCTCGGTGGCAGCCTATATCGGCGTATAACACGCACACATGATTTTCACCTTATTTAGAGTCAAATATATATTTTATTGAAATTTAACAGTATAAATTGTACAAAAAGAAAAACATTCAGATGTCAACAGGAGGAGCAGGTAAGTATAGGCAGACCCAGGGGCGTACCTAGAGCGTTTGGCACCCGGGGCGGATCCTAAATCTGGCACCCCCCCACAACTTTTAAATGAAAAAAAACACCCACAATTTTTTTTCATTTTCTCAAGAATATTTATTGCACACATTTTTCTTTCATCACCCCCCCCCCCCCATCAGGTCAGACAGTTACAGAATACACATGGCAGGGGGAGGGGGTGGTGGACACAGCAATCAAAATGACCCCCCAGACCAGCACAGGGGTAGATACAACACTCCTCCAGTCTATGGGGTTATAGATAGAACTTTTATGTAATAAATAATAACATTCAGACACAATATCAAATTTTAATTTTTTATTTTTTTAAAAAAAATTTTATATGGTTGAATAGGCCGTGCCCTTTATTATAGGTTTAATAATTAAAATAATAACCAATACTTTTTTATTTATAACATAACTGCTACTATGTAGCATATACACAGCTCAGCTATATAAGCTCGAGCATACTTTAAAACAACACATTTTATTCCCCTATAAACACTTTCCAGAGGAAGAAACAATTCAGACAAGCACTACAAGGAAACAGACACCTCATAAATAGGGCCACGACAGGGCGGGAAGGGTGGGACAAGCTTCTTCTGTAATCTTCTCTTCTTCTGACAGTTGAGCTGACGCATCCTCTTTCTTTTATAGGTACCCTGCTCGTGCCAGAGGATCGTTTATTGGCTAACTGTTATAATTTCAACCTATCTCAGGTAAGTATATATATATATTTTTTTATAAACTTTAATTTTAATCATGTCTATCATAATCCCATATGTGGTGGGGACGGGGGACATTTTATGCCCCATCCCTCACTTGTTATGGGATTATAGATAGAACTTTTATGTAATAAATAATAACATTCAGACACAATATCAAATTTTAATTTTTTATTTTTTTAAAAAAAAATTTATATGGTTGAATAGGCCGTGCCCTTTATTATAGGTTTAATAATTAAAATAATAACCAATACTTTTTTATTTATAACATAACTGCTACTATGTAGCATATACACAGCTCAGCTATATAAGCTCGAGCATACTTTAAAACAACACATTTTATTCCCCACACGCCAGGCTCTTAACTAACGAGACTGGCACACCCCCCCGAGCCACAGCCAATTCAATACACGTCTGAATGTCCATATTAAATATATCTAAAGCTATATCAGACAAATGAATCATATCAGGTCTATACAGACCCGGTAAACCACCTTCAAGTTCCAAATGTCTGTAAGAAAATCCATTAATCGCAGGCATAAATCTCATCATTGACCTGTTAACACGCTTGCGAATTTTATCATTAAACCTCAAATCTGAAGAAGCTAACCAAAGCAACCGAGGAATAACCTCAGAAAAAATAAAAACAGTGTCAGGGAACATAGTATGAAAAGAACACAGATCTAACTTAATCTTAGCTAATAAATCTAAAGTATTACAACGACCAATATCATTGCCGGAAAGATGCAGAAAAACAATCTGAGGAACCGGCCATTGTTCATGAAGAAAGGACAGAGTTCCATGCAAATCGGCCCACTGCATACCTCGTTCCCCGAACCAATGTATGGCATATTTACCAGAAGGCAAACCTAGATTGGAACCATAAACTCTCCTTTCAGCGCGATGCTTGGCCCAAAAAACAAAGGAATGGCCGACAATCCAAACATTAAAGAAGCCACCTGAAATTAAAAAGAAAGATTAGGCCGAACATAAGATCTAAAACTATTCGACTTCCATCTACCGATATGTTTAATAACATTCTCATTAAAGCCAAGCATGGCCGCTTCCGTGGCTGCCCCTATCCTGAAAGAGTGAGATGTAATTTTCAAATCCCCTAGGTTCAAATAAACCAAACACTTTTTCAGGACAGCCGAAAACTGGTAAACCGTCACTGGTTTCCCATCCACATGAATGAGAAAATGTCGAGATAAAGCCGGCCTTAAAGTCAAATAATGCTGCAGAAGAGTAAAAACACAAACACGAGAACCCAAATCTTTCCTCAAAGTGATCCATTTTCCACGACCCAACGGATCGGTTTTACTCTTTCGCAACAGTATCTGAACGCAATCCATCTTTACCACTACATCCTGAAACAAAACACCTGTGCTGTCCCTAAGTGTACGAGGAAGGAGTTCGGAAATCCGAAAAGCCCCAAAAAAACAAAGATAAAACGCAACTCGGAACAGCACAGCCTCATAAGGGGAAAAACATACTATATCAGTAGCGACCCCAATAGAAGCCAATAAGTCGGCAGAAACAGGCAACCGAGAGTCAGGCAGTCTCATACGTTTGCGGTAGCCCCTCAAAGCAGCTTTTACAGTAAAAAATTGCAAACACGAACCGAAACCAGACAAACGAGCGAAAAATGAAACACCCGCTAAAATCTTTACAATATAAGAATATGAATAAGAATCAGAAATAAGATGGCGGAGGAAAGACAAAACCAAGCCTTCAGAGAAAGAAGCTTGTTCGAAACCTGACGACACCAAATAAGTACTCCATAATGACCACGCTGCTGAGTATGACGCCCACGTGGAAGGAGCTACCGAATTTTTAACCGATTGAAGAAGAGGGTCTACACCAGGTCCCATAAATGTTGAGGGCAAGAAGTGGAAAGCACATCGGCGTCCGGAACTAATTCCTTGAACTCGGAAATCTGTAAACGGGATAAACGATCAGCTATAACATTTACAACACCCGGAACATAACGAGCCTTAAGCCAAACATTCAAAGACAAACATCTAAAAACAATCTGCCGCAAGATGGTAATAACAGGCAAAGACTTTGATGAAAGACAATTAATGGCAAACACTACACCTTTATTATCCGAATGAAGCAATATTCTCCTATTCTGAAAATGGACACCCCACAACACTAATGCTACCAAAACCGGAAAAATTTCTAACAGAACAATATTGGATGTCAAACCAGACACCTTCCACCTATGAGGCCACACTTCCGCCGACCAATGACCATTCCAAAAGGCACCATAACCGCAAGAACCAGCAGCATCCGTATACAATGCAAGCGCAGAAGCAGGGCAAAAAGGAGACTGCCAAATAGCGCGACCATTAAAATTTTTTAAAAATTCGCACCACACAATCAGGTCATCTTTAATCTCCTTTGTGATCCTAACAAAATGAAAAGGGGAAGTCAAACCCGAAATGGCTCTATAAAGTCGCTTAGAAAAAACTCTACCCATGGGCAACACCCTAGCAGCAAAAGCTAGTAAACCCAATAATGACTGCAAAACTTTCAGCCTAACCTTTTCTCTAGTCAAGACAAAATCCAGCAAAGTCAGCATACGAACAATTTTATCCAATGGCAAACGGAATTCCATGGAAACCATGTCAATCTGAATTCCCAAAAATTCAATACATGACGTAGGAGAAACAGACTTCTCCGGTGCCAAAGGAATGCCGAACTCCCTACACACAATCTTGAACAACGTAAAGAGGTATAAACAATCCGTCGAGCCTGCCTTCCCAATAAATAAAAAATCGTCGAGATAGTGAAGCAAATTATCTGAACCAGCACGCTGACCAACCACCCATTCGACAAAAGACGAAAAAAGCTCAAAATAATGACAAGAAAGGGAACATCCCATAGGGAGACATCGATCGAAAAAGAATTCACCTTGAAAACAAAAAACTAGAGAATTAAACGCAGCAGGAATAATCGGAAGCAATCTAAAAGCCGATTTGATGTCCGCCTTAGCTAGCAAAGCTGACCTCCCAATTTTACTAATTTTAGCCAAAGCATCGTCAAACGACGCATACTGGACAGAACAAAGAAGTGGATCGATCTCATCATTCAAAGACCACCCTTTTGGATATGATAAGTGGTGTATTAACCGAAAAGTATTAGGTTCCTTTTTCGGAATAATACCTAATGGAGAAATTCTAAAAGCTGAAAATGGAGGAGTCGCAAAAGGACCAGCAATCCTACCATCAGCCAATTACTTATCCAGCTTTTTTCGAACTTCAGCAGTATGTAAAGCAATAGAAGGCAAATTATCAACCACTACACAGCCTGACCCCGTAAAGGATGGCAACACAAAACCATGTAGAAAACCATCATGCAAAATGAGTGCCTTCTGTTGATCTGGATACTGACGGAGCCATGGCAACATGTTTTGGAGTTTCACTGGAGTGATTGCTTTTAAGAAAAAGCTCCTTTGAAGCATTTGAGGAAACTGTAGATAATTTCTTGAAACAGCGGGTCGCCGGGTGAGAACCTGCACAAAAATTGCATTCATGCTTAAATTTGCAAGAATTTGGCCACTTGCATTGTCCATCATTAAAATGAAAACACACACCTTTTCTGTAAACGTTAGTAGGAGTCGCAGGCTGCTTGACGAATTGCTTTTGTGGCAACAAAAGATTCAGCCACAATCCAACGTCTTTTACACCCCATTTCAATGTCTTATGCACCGACAACTTCTGTCTAAACGATTCGTCGTATGCGAACCAAGACAGACCAGGGAAGTTTTTATAAGCCTCAAGTATAATTTCAACATGCTGAAACAACCCACAACATAAGTCAGGCCTCTTCTCACCCAAAACACCAGCATAAATACAGAACGCTTGCAGCCAGTTATTAAAAGACCGTGGCATTTGTTTGCGCTTCTCATCTTTAAATTCGGCAACGTCACTCCTATCACCTCTATAATCCTTAGAAGAAGGGAGCAAAGACAAAAGATCAACATAATCGCCCCTCCATATTTTTTCTTTAATCGAAGAACCCAAGTGAAAACCCAAAGGCGACAATTCACATGCAAGAACTTCTTTTAAACAAACTTCAGGGACTTGCAATAAAGAAACGTCAGCAGAAGGGGCCTCAGCCACAGGCGTAGCCATGGTAACTGACGTACAAACATGAGGACCCATAGCAGCTGGAGCAAGCCATACAGGGGCAACACTCGGATTTAATGGCGTTTGAGAAGTGACAGTCTTAAAATTAGAAGAGAATTGCGACATTAAATCTGACATTGAAGAAAAAAATTGTTTAAAATGTGACAACTCACTCGACTCACCCTGGGTAGTCATAACAACAGGGACGGATGCATTATGATTGTCAGCAGTCTGATCGTGCAATGCCATCCCATCCGCACTCACCGAACGACCATTTCCATCTGAAACAATAGCAATCTCAGATCGATTAACATTTGACTGAAACAATAATGAATGATTTTCACATACAACATCATTCATATTTAAAAAATTGACATCCACAGGTTCAACATTTATTGTGTCAGTAGGCATATGTAAACCGGCACAATTATGCCGTTTTTTTACCACTTTACCTCCTTTTTTTGAGACCTGGCGAACCGGGGATTCGAACCTGCGTGGCCGCTTTAACTGTCTGTGCGAATGACGACTACTTCGTGTAGCTGCGTCATGAAGTCCAGGGACGTGAGCCGAGGGCCGGACGAAATCAGAAGCCGGAGGCGGGCCTGTAGTGACGGAGGCAGAAGGCGGGACCACAGGGAGAGACTCAGAGAACGAAGGCGGACGTGCAGAGCCGGAACTGGCAGGAGGAGCCCGAGAGATCAGCTGGGCATGAATGCCGGAACCAGAAGGGGTGGATTCCCCCATCTCAACATCCGGAACCGGAGCCATGGAGTAATGCTGGGGGAAGCCGTGTGATGCGGGCGCCGGAGGAGGGGAAGTCAGAGACAGGCAGCGGCGCATCCATTCGTCACCATCATCCGCAGCAGCGCGCTCCATCATTAAATGCAGTAAGCCTTCCATAGCAGAGTACAAGGACCTAGTACAAGCTTCTTCTGTAATCTTCTCTTCTTCTGAAAGTTGAGCTGACGCATCCTCTTTCTTTTATAGGTACCCTGCTCGTGCCAGAGGATCGTTTATTGGCTAACTGTTATAATTTCAACCTATCTCAGGTAAGTATATATATTTTTTTTTATTTTTTTTTTTTTATAAACTTTAATTTTAATCATGTCTATCATAATCCCATATGTGGTGGGGACGGGGGACATTTTATGCCCCATCCCTCACTTGTTATTCTTTCATCACCCCCCCCCCCCCCCCCCATCAGGTCAGACAGTTACAGAATACACATGGCAGGGGGAGGGGGTGGTGGACACAGCAATCACCCTGACCCCCCCAGACCAGCACAGGGGTAGATACAACACTCCTCCAGTCTATTCTTCTATCACCCCCCCATCAGGTCAGACAGTTACAGAATACACATGGCAGGGGGAGGGGTGGTGGACACAGCAATCACACTGACCCCCACCTTAGACCAGCACAGGGGTAGATACAAGACAATCCTGGCAGCCTCTTCTTACATCAACCCCCCCCCCCCCCCGCTCACCCCCTCAGGCGCTCAGTCTCAGCTAGGGAGGACTCTGGAATCAGTGTGTGGACCAGGGGAAGCAGCCGCCCCAGCGGAGAGAGATCACAGACACACACAGGCAGCAGCAGTGGAGGCGGAGCTAGCAGGAGGGAACACACTACACAGCCACTCAGTCTCACTGGACGATCTGGACCAGTCCATTGCGGCCGCGGCGCTGGGGGGGGTACAAAAAAAAAACGAAAGTGTAAATCAGCAACCAGAGACAGCAGGAGTGCCCCTGGGATGATCAGACGATGTCACCCGACTCGGGTGCGGAACGCAACCCTGTAGCAAAGTCACTGGGCCACTGACACCCCCCCAAAATGTGGCAACAGGGGCGGACAGCCCCCCCCGCACCACTAATGGTACGCCCCTGGGCAGACCCCAGCGTGACACAGTCAGACAGGAGCATGAGTCGTTACTTAACCTGTTCCCTGGGGTGAAAGTAGGTTTTTCAGGGAGTCCGAGGAGGAGTATTCAATCCAAATAAGCCATTGGAGTCTATATTTCTCAAAGGTGTCATTCTCCAGAGCTCGCATCTCCTCCATTCGCATTATGTCGTTAACCGTAGAGACCCATAGAGTCAGGGGGGGGGCAGGTGGTGGTCTTCCAGAAAATAGGGATAATTTGTCTTGCGGCCGATAGGAAAAAGCGTAGTAGGGAGCACTTCTGTGATGATAAAGAGCCTGGGAGTATAGACAGGAGGGCCATCTCAGGGGACGGCTGTAGGGGTTTATCATAGAGGTTGCTATATATCGAAAAGACCTGGGTCCATAGAGGTTGAACCGATGGGCATTCCCACCATATATGTAGGTAACTGCCTTCTTCCGATCCGCACCTCCAGCATGTGGGGGGCACGGATGGGAAGATCCTATGCAAAGATTGAGGGTCCCTGTACCACCTAGCAAGGAGCTTGAAGTTTTTCTCCTGTGTATAACAGGACGTAGAAGTCTTATGCGTGAAATAATACGATTTCTGCCATTCCGATGCCGTGATTTCCCTTCCCAAGTCCATGGACCACTTCCTGGTGTAAGCAGGCGGTTGTTTGTGTATCAGTGAATGTAGCATGGTATACATGGTGGAGAGCGTGTGTTGTGGGAGTTCAGAAAGAGAGCACAGCTGTTCAAATTCCGTTCGGGGTCTATGTATTTGGGCCGAGGCGAAAAGGGTAGAGCAGAAGGATGCAATCCGCAGAGCCGTGAGCCAGTTGCCCCGGATATCAGGTAGTACTGATCTGCCGGATATAGAATCTACAAATGAGCTCGCTGTGGGCCATTCGGCCCGGGAGTAAGGGCCTATCGTATGGGAGCCCTCTCCTTGAGGTACTGCTGGGTGGTCGAATAAAGGTGTGAGGGGTGATGGGTCAGAGGATAAAACCGACTGTAAATCTCGTTTATACCACAAGTGCAGGGCAGCAGAAGTTAGCGGGGAGGTTGAGATCAAGTGTATATGCTGTGCATGACCCCAGAGTAGAGCTCGAAGGTCATGCGGGGACACATCTTGTTCTATTGCGGAGGAAGCCTTGATAAAAGGGCGGGGGAACCATTCAGTGAAAAAATAATACAAAAAGCCGCGCTGATAAATGCAAATAAATCAAATAAATGTGCAAATTCACAAAAATTAACCCAAAAAATTTTTTTTTCATAAAAGTCCAGTGACATAAAGTAATAGAGAAAATAAAAGCTAACACCGCGCTAATACCTAAAAATAACAATATACGTGTTGTGTATAAATAGTATACCCAAATAAAAAATCAAAGTAATAGGAGCAGCAGCTAATAAATGTGAGATATACACATAAACAGAAATATACAGTGGAAAAAGCCGCGCTAAAAGTGATAATTTGAATAAAAACACAAAAAAACACAAAAAATATTGATCAATAATCTGTGTAAGAAGAAAATAAATGTTCATAAATTAAAGTCCATTCATGACTAAAAGTGATGGTGACAAAAAAAAAAATTTGTGACATATGATCTTCCAAAAAAGTGAATGTGAAAGGAAATCCACCAAGTGACCTTAATCCACCACCGCTCTAGTGATGCGCTTACCAGAGGGCAAGCTTAAATAAGCCTGTAACACGATAATCATCAAGGTGTAACCGGACCACTAGACATCGCCTCCAAAGCCCATGCTCAGCTGGTGATAGCGACCAAAATCCTGGATCAGGCAGACCTTCCCTTGTGGGGTATCTATGGAATCGGACTCCTCCAAAGGTATCAAGCCAGGGAACCTTACAATCAACTCAAAATAATGAGTACACATAAAAAACGCCGCCGGCCGGCTAGCAGAACACCCGCTCACAATGCGGAACGTGATGACGTCAGTGCGTCAGCCTCCCTACGTCCGTTTCGTCTAATTGACGTCTTCTGGGGAACGGGCGACGCACTGAATCATCGCAACTTTATACAGGACTTAACAGACACGCCTTGGAATGAACACACAAGGACGGATAAACATAAGTCTCATGGCAAATAAACCTACAGGTAAAAACCCATAATGGCCATTATATAATAATCAGAGAAGGGGAAATTAAACCCCAATGGGGGAAATATACTGATGTCATAACTTGAATAAAAAAATATTTTTTTTTAATATTTTTAATAATTTTTTATTATTTTTAATATTTTTTTATTCAAGTTATGACATCAGTATATTTCCCCCATTGGGGTTTAATTTCCCCTTCTCTGATTATTATATAATGGCCATTATGGGTTTTTACCTGTAGGTTTATTTGCCATGAGACTTATGTTTATCCGTCCTTGTGTGTTCATTCCAAGGCGTGTCTGTTAAGTCCTGTATAAAGTTGCGATGATTCAGTGCGTCGCCCGTTCCCCAGAAGACGTCAATTAGATGAAACGGACGTAGGGAGGCTGACGCACTGACGTCATCACGTTCCGCATTGTGAGCGGGTGTTCTGCTAGCCGGCCGGCGGCGTTTTTTATGTGTACTCTGCGAGCATTATTTTGAGTTGATTGTAAGGTTCCCTGGCTTGATACCTTTGGAGGAGTCCGATTCCATAGATACCCCACAAGGGAAGGTCTGCCTGATCCAAGATTTTGGTCGCTATCACCAGCTGAGCATGGGCTTTGGAGGCGATGTCTAGTGGTCCGGTTACACCTTGATGATTATCGAGTTACAGGCTTATTTAAGCTTGCCCTCTGGTAAGCGCATCACTAGAGCGGTGGTGGATTAAGGTCACTTGGTGGATTTCCTTTCACATTCACTTTTTTGGAAGATCATATGTCACAAATTTTTTTTTTTTTTTTCACCATCACTTTTAGTCATAAATGGACTTTAATTTATGAACATTTATTTTCTTCTTACACAGATTATTGATCAATATTTTTTGTGTTTTTTTGTGGTTTTATTCAAATTATCACTTTTAGCGCGGCTTTTTCCACTGTATACATAAAGTAATAGACTACAAAAAAGTGTTCATAGATGTGACCATGTGAAATCCAAAATCTGGTGACTGTGAAAATCAAGAACACCGTGATCCACCACCGATATATGAATGCGCTTACCAGAGGGCAAGCTCAGATAAGCCTGTAGTATGATGATATCGGGACAAATCTCAACCATCTAGACTCGGCACCAATCCGGATCTCCTTACATAGGGTCAGCCAGGGACAGATAATCCAATACTATTCCTCCTTAAGACCAATTGTAGCATAGGCAGTCTCCAATGGTATCGGGCCAGAAATCTCTCAGCAGCCAGTATGTGAATACAGGAAAGAAAGGGATGCTCCCATGGTGTGATACCAGATAAAAAGGTTTATTAAAATAAAAACAATCCTACTTACATAAGGAAGTAAATAAGCAGGAACAAGAGATAAAATATGCCGGCCGGCTAATAGTACACCCGCTCACAACGCGGAACGCGATGACGTCAGTGCGTCAGCCTCCCCTTGTTTTCATAAGCACGGTGTTTACTTCCTATGAACCATTCAGTGACCCTGGCCAGGAGCGCCGCTTTGTGGTATAGCTCGAAGTCAGGGAGGCCTGCGCCCCCTTGGGTTTTGGGGTATGTGAGTAGGGTATGTTTGATACGGGACATGCCTTGGTGCCATACAAATCGTATGGACACAGAGCGTAATGAAGTAAAGAAACGTTTAGGGACTGTGATGGGCACCGTCTGGAATACATATAGTAGTTTGGGTAAGGTGTCCATTTTGAGAGTATTTATGCGGCCGAGCCACGGTAAGGGAGAGGTGTTCCATTCTTCTAAATCATTACGTAGCCGGGCTAATAGGGGTAGATAGTTTAAGGTGTAGAGCTAGGATAAGTCAGATGGGACCTTAATTCCTAGGTAAGAGATACTTTTAGTGCTCCACTGGAATGGGAAGTTAGTACGCACTCGGGCAAGGGTGTTCGGGGGGAGGGAGAGATTGAGGGCTTCCGTCTTGGATATGTTAAGCTTAAAGTCGCTAAATTTCCCGAACCTGCTAAATTCTAGCATTAACGAGGGTAGAGATGTATGTGGTTGTTGCACGTAGACCAGGAGGTCGTCAGCGTACAGAGATAGTTTGTATTCTGAGGAGGGTGTCTGTATTCCTACAATGGAGGTATTGCGTCTTATTGCTTGGGACGGATGTTCTATCACTATGACGAAGAGCAACGGGGATAAGGGATATCCTTGCCGGGTGCCATTTGATATCTGGAACGGTGCGGAGGAAGAGCCATTGACCATAACTGAGGCGGAGGGATTAGAGTAAAGTGCCATTATTTTAGACACGAACGTAGGTCTGTTCAAGAGAGAGGCGTAGGAAGTCCCAGTTAACCCGGTCAAAGGCCTTCTCCGCATCGAACGATAGCATGCAGGCCTTCAAGTTGTGTTTCTGTATGTAAGAGATAAGGTGGATGGTTTTCGTGGTATTGTCCCTGGCCTCTCGGCCCGGGACAAAACCTACCTGGTCCCTGTTTATAATGGAGGGTAAGAGGGGGGAAAGGCGAGTCGCTAGTACCTTGGCGTAGAGTTTGATATCGATATTAACCGCTTCCCGACCGCCTCCTGTAGATATACGTCAACAGAATGGCACGGGCAGGCAAAAGCACGTACCTGTACGTCCCCTTTAATTTGCCTGCCCGGGGGGCGCGCGCGCGCCGCCAGCGGCGCGCGCACGACCCGGTCGGGAGCTCCGTGACCACGGCCGCGGGACCAGCGGACCCGATCGCCGCTGGTATCCCGCGATCGGGTTACGGAGCTGAAGAACGGGGAGAGGTCTATGTAAACAAACCTCTCCCCACGCTTCCTACACTGACTGTCAGTGATCGGCGGTTCCCTGTCATCGGGAACGCCGATCAATGACGTCAGACGTACAGCCACGCCCCCCTACTGTAAAAAAAAACACAACACGTCACACTGACTCCTCCCCGCCCCCTAGTGGTTAACCCCCTAACTACAACTGTCATTTACATAGGAATCAGTGCTATTTAAATAGCAGTGATTGCTGTATAAATGACAAATGTCCCAAAAATGTGTCAAAAATGTCCGATGTGTCCGCCAAAATGTCGCAGTCACAATAAAAATCGCTGATCGCCGCCATTACTAATAAAAAAAAAAATATTAATAAAAATGCTATAAAACTATCCCCTATTTTGTAAACGCTATAACTTTTGCGCAAACTAATCAATAATCGCTAATTGCGATTTTTTTTACCAAAAATATGTAGAAGAATACGTATCGGCCTAAACTGAGGAAAAAAAATGTTTTTTTTATATATATTTTTTGGGGGATATTTATTATAGCAAAAAGTAAAAAATATTGCATTTTTTTCAAAATTGTCGCTCTATTTTTGTTTATAGCGCAAAAAATAAAAACCGCAGGGGCGATCAAATACCACCAAAAGAAAGCTCTATTTGTGGGAAAAAAAGGACGCCAATTTTGTTTTGGAGCCACGTCGCATGACCGCGCAATTGTTAGTTAAAGCGACGCAGTGCCGAATTGCAAAAAGGGGCCTGGTCCTTTGGCTGCCAATTGGTCCGGGGCTGAAGTGGTTAAGGAGCGATATCGGCCTATAGCTGCCACATTGTGAAGGATCTTTACCTGGTTTTGGAATAACTGATATGTTGGCAGAGAGTAGGTTGCGGGAGGGTAGATGAGTGTCATCAATTGAATTAAACGTAGAGGCGAGCAATGGGGCAAGCGATTGGGCAAACGATTTAAAGAACCTAGGGGAAAAGCCATCGGGGCCTGGACATTTACCCGATTTTAAACCTTTGATGGCAGCGAGAAATTCAGCTGTCATCAGGGGTTCCTCCAAACTAGCAGCTTGGTCGGGGTCAATTTGTGGGAGGGCAGTCTCGGTTATGTAGTTCCGCATTTCAGCAAGATGCGTGTCGTTCCCATTTCGGGTTCCCGTCGGTGGGCGCAGGTTATAGAGGTCAGAGTAATAGGCTTTAAAGGCCTCCGATATACCATTGGGGTTGCTTATTTTCCGTCTATCCAGTGTGCAAATATGAGGGATCGGCTTACGGGGGGACGGGGGTGCAGGACTCTGGCGAGGTGCTGTCCGCATTTATTTGCAAAAGCGTAGTAGTGGTTACGTCCTCTATCTCTGGCGATGAGGGAGTGTGCATCTAAGAGGCTAAGCAGTTCCCTACGGGCATTGGAGAGATCTACGTATGTTACTGGGTTGGAATCCCTTTTGTGTGATGTTTCGAGCGATTTTTATCGTCGCCAGGAGACGGGAGATGTCTGCAGTCCTGGCTTTTTTGAGGCGGGAGCCATGTTGAATGAACACACCCCTTAGTACACATTTCAGGGCCTCCCATTTGGTTAGTGGGTTAGTGTCATCGGAGCGATGGACCGCAATGAAGTCCTGAATCGCCTTTTCTATTGCTGCGATACATGGGGTATCTTTAAATAAGTTGTCATTTAGCCTCCACGACGACCGTACATGGGACGTCCGGGGTGGGGCTAAACTGAGGTGTACTGGGGCGTGGTCAGACCACAGTATGTTGCCTAAGGAAGCCTTCAGGGGAGTATCTAGTAGGGATTGGGAGATTAGAAAATAATCAATGCGACTGTATGATTTATGTGCCACGGAGAAACAGCTGTAGTCTCTTTCAAACGGGTGCTGCACTCGCCACACATCCACTAATTGTGCAGAGTGTAGTAGTGTTTTTATCTGTGAGTGCTGTGTGAGATATGTAAAGCCCCATACACACGGTCGGACAATCCGCGGACCAGGTCGGTCGGATCCTGTCCGTCATACTTTGTCTGATGTTGGTTTTGTGTACACACGGTCGGACAAAGTTGTCGGAAAATCCGATCATTCTGAACGTGGTGACGTTTGTTGCCTACGACGGGACTACGTAGAGGCTAGTAGCCAATAGCTTTGGTCTTGTAATGTGATCTGAGCATGCGTAGCACTTTGTCCGGTCGGACAACCTTACCCGAGGAAGAGTCCAGGACTGGAGAAAGGGTCACATTGAGGTCGCCGCCAAGGATGAAGCAGGGACCCCCGAAAGAGAGTAATTTGCCCACCACCTTGGAGAGGAAAGACGCCTGGTCCTGGTTTGGTCCATATACGTTGGCTACTGTGAAAATAGAAGAGTTACATTTCAGTTTAAGAAATAGGTATCGCCCTAGCGGGTCAATTAGGGTGTCTAGAACTTCAGGGTGGAATGTTTTGTGGAAGACTATGGAGACCCCCTTGGACTTCGACTCTGGGTTAGTGCTATGAAACCATTGGTTATAATGGGGATTTTTAAAGGTCGGGATCGCCGCACTCCAGAAGTGCGTTTCTTGTAACATTAAAATTTTGGTCTTGGCCTTATGGAAGTGATATAGCACCTGGCTTCTTTTCTCGGGTGTATTGAGGCCTCTGCAGTTATAAGAGGCCAGGGTTATGTTTTCAGGTGACATCATAACTGGGGTGAATAAGGAGGACAGAGATCACTACCTGTATCACCGCGGAGGACTGCCCAGACCCGGTAGGGGAGAGTGAGTGAGGGGAGAGGACAGGTGAGGGAGGGAGAGTAAGGAGGGGAATAAAGGTCAGGTTAGAAATACAAGAGCACAACATGCCACTGTGTGGCAGTAGAAAGCAAGCAAGGAATGCGATAAGACTGTCAAGAAAATGCTGTATCAGTCTAGTAAAAAGGAGGAGAGAAAACATAGCGCACCAGGGTGCACCAGTGGTCCTAGTGGGGGGTAACTGTGGCAAGCACATAGAGTGCCTCCCGGTCCCGTGGTCCACGGGGTTGTGGCAACTAGGGTTGGTCAATAACTAACCAGCATCTGATAATATAAATAGCTGATTGTGGGCAAGAACGCATCCAGGGCTTTGGGCTGCCACTGTAAAAAATAAAGTAAACAAAACAAGAGTCAAGCAAAATTTAGGGAACAAAAATTTAAAGAGCAAAAACAGGAGCCAGAAGTCATCATTTTCAGGAGGCCTGATCACTACCGGTTAAGGCCACTTCAGTCTGTGGAGTCCCTGGTCGCCCACACAGGATAGCAAGCACGAGGGGGTGATGTAAAAGAGGCCTCCTATGGCGGGAGCGGTTGCAACCTAGGTGTCATGTGGTGAGGCTCTGTGATTTGGCAATCTCATAGGGCAACAGGCCTGAAGTCCATGATGAGGGTTTTCAAGGGAGGGCATGTTGTAATGCGGGGCTGCTGTCGTCGTTCCTACACGGAGGGCAAAGCGAAAAAGAAAGGAGGGGGGGGACCCCTCATCTGAAGTGTTCGTGAAGGATAAAAAGAACAAAAATGAGGTGATGACGTGGGGATCCACTTCTTCTTAACGTGTACAAACAATAAAGGAACTTAAAACGTTCAGGTGTTTCTTATGCCGCGTACACACGAAGGGACTATCCCCGGGATTATCCGCTGGACCGAAGTCAGCGGATAATCCCCTCGTGTGTGGGCGCCGGCGGAGTTTTTTTGGCCAAAGTACGGCGGACTAAAGTTTCAGGTTTTGTTCTCAAATTATCCGCTGGACTGGCAGTCCAGCGGATAATCCGGTCGTGTGTAGTATGGTCCGGCGTACCAAAAAGGAGGCATGCTCAGTAGCAAGTATTTTTCTAGTATTTTTCTTTTCTAGTCCCGTCGTACGTGCTGTACGTCATCGCGTGAACCGTCGGACTTTTTGCGTGATCGTGTGTGGTCAAGTCCGTTCGCTTTTTAGTCCAGCGTACCTAGCGGGAAAGTCCAGCGGATTGTCCGCTGGACTTAGGTCCGCCGGGAAAAGTCCGTACGTGTGTACGAGGCATAAGTGTCCCTTCCAACAGTTCATGGTTGGTCGGTGTGCAACCAGTACAGGGCTGCTTGAGGCTGTCCTGGCAGCTAGATAGGCAGGCAGGGCTGGCGCCCGTCTCGTGAGTGTCAATCTTCAGGGGGTCTTTGCGGTGAGCCTCTTTGGCGCTTGTTCTTGTTAGCCTTCTGCCATTGTGTTTGGTAAGGAAGTCCTGGGGTGGTGGGTTGGAGCGGCCAATCAGGTAGTGCTATCTGCGGTAATTCCAGGGTGCTTAGGAACCTAGGCAGGTCGCCCAGTGTTCGGAACAATGCAGTCTTCCCTGCATGGTGGACCCGGAGTTGAAAGGGGAATCTCCACTGGTATTTTATTTGTTTCTCCTGGAGGACAGAAGTAATGGGTTTGAGTGCCCGGCGCATGGCCAGGGTCTGGCGTGAGAGGTCCGGTAGGAGCATAACCGGGACGTCATTCAGGCGAATGGAGTCTTGGGTGCTGGCAGCCCTCATAATCTCCTCTTTGATCTTGTAGAAATGAACTCTGAACAGCGTATCTCTGACAAAGGAGGAGTCAGCGTTTCTGGGACCTGAGGTCCTGTGGACTCTGTCCAGCTCTATGTGGGCGTCTTTGGGCTTTTGTAGGAGCTGATTAAAGATGGCGGTTACAGCCCCTGCTAGGTCTTTGGGTTCCACTGATTCTGGGATACCACGTATCCTGACATTGTTCCTTCTGTTATGGTTCTCAATGTCGTCCTGGTGATACATAAGTTGCTGTAGCATGACTGTGTGGGAGTTAAGGGTCTCCTCGTGTGACTGTAGTGTGTTACAAATGCCCTCAGTTGTGTCTTCTATGTCTTCCATGCGTGCTCCTAGGTCTCTCTTGAGGTCAGCTATCTCCCTCTTGTAGCTCTTCTCCATGCGGGAGACACAGTGCTCAAAATCATGTTTGGTTGGCAGGGAGCGCAGATATGTGTGCATGGACCTCATCTGGGATTCTATGTCCCATCCATCTCCAGAGCCTAGCGATGTTTGAATGAGGCTGTGCGGGCTTTGAGGGTTGTAAAGGGGGGGATCTAAGTCCGCCAGGGAGGCTGAGCGGCCCCTGTTATGTACCTGTGAGGCACCTGGTGGTTCTGAGCGGGCCGGGGACGGAGGCGCCGGCGCCATCTTGGAAGGCTGCTGGTTCATGTAGGCCGCAGACGAACGGGTCATGAAACGGCCGATGTCTCCCTGGTTCCGGTCACCGGAGGGCTTGGATTGATCCCTGGGCTTCCCCTTACCCATCGGAGCGGCTTTGGGTCAGATGTGGGTGCTGGATCTGTAGTTATATCCCCGTGGAGGCCGTGAGGACCGGGAGCAGCCACGAAGTGCGTCCTACAGCTCCATGCGCTAGGCCACGCCCCCGATTTTCACCCTATTTAAAGGGGGGAAAAGTGCGTGTAATATGCCAATAAATATGGTATTTTAAAGAAAAAAAACAAGTGTATATAGTTATAAAATGATTAAAGATATTTGTAAGTAAGCATTTCTTTATTGCTGTTTTACTGCTTGAAGCTTGAACATAACAACAAACGTGTTTTCAACATTTTTTACAAACTGACAGCTGAAAGAAGATGAGCTTTTAGGAGACAAACTGTAATGTGAACCTGATGTCTATGGTTTATGTACCTTAAGTTATTATTGGGTACATTACATTAATATGGTATTTTCTCTATAGTGTCTTTTAATAGAAAGTTTTAGTTTCTTTGAGTTGATTCATTTTTTTAAACAATTAAAGAAAGCTTCATTGTAATTTTCTTTCAAGATAGAATCAATATTATTTTGATATGCTGTCGTACGGCTCTTGAATGGCATGGAGCCCATAGGCAGGTGCTCACTCTGCCTATTTTGGTAATCCAACACTGGCAGCAAGTTTGACTTCAGTTAGATAAGTACACCTGAACAGCTAGAAGAAAAGAAGAGAAAATAATATTATACAGAGAGAGAAAGAGAGAGGAAAAAAAGAACAGACACAAGAGTGGTAGTGTTCAGAGAAAAATGAAAGAGCAGCACTGTACAAAGCACAGCTGAAAAAACATCTTCTGTATATGTCTACCTGCATTAAAGGAGAAGTCCAGCCTGAGCTCATTTGGCTGGACTTCTCCTATGGGTCACAGTAGTGCAATTTGTTTTGCACTCCTGTGACCCGTTTTCAGCAGAGAACGGTCTGAAGTCCGCTGAGGCAGCCGCTCCCCTCCCCTCCACAGGTTAGCGCTCCAGTGAGCATGGAGGAGCAGAGCAGGAGAGCTGCTGATTGACAGGCAGCAGCTCTCTGCTCGGGGAGCCGAGAGAACAGAGCCATCAGGGATGCTCGATGGCTCGGTTCTCAGTGCAGAGGTGGCAGGGGACAGATGAGAAAGGGGTACATTGATGGGGCAGATGAGCAGGGGGGTTTCAGTGGTGGGACGGTAGAGCAGGGGGGTTACAGTGGTGGGACGGAAGAGCAAAGGGGGTACAGTGGTGGAGAAGATGTGCAAGAGGTAAAGTGGTGGGAACGATGAGAAGGTGGTTCAGTGGTGGGAAAGAAAAGCAGGGGGTAACAGTGATGGGGCAGATGAGCAGGGGGTTACAGTGGTGGGACAGATGAGCAAGGGGGTTTCAATGTTGGGCCAGATGAGCCGGGAGTTACAGTGGTGGGACAGATGAGCAGGGGGGGGTTCAGTGTTGGGCAAGATGAGAAGGGGGTTACAGTGGTGGGAAAGATCAGCAGGGGGTTACAGGGGTTACAGCGGTGGGGCAGAGGAGCAGGGGGTACAGAGGTGGGGCAGATGTGCAGGGGGTTAGAGAGGTGGGACAGATGTGCAGGAGGTAAATTCGTGCGGCAGATGAGAAATGGGGTTACAGTGGTGGGGCAGATGAGCAGGGGGTTAGAGAGGTGGGACAGATGTGCAGGAGGTAAAGTCATGGGGCAGATGAGAAAGGGGGTTACAGTGGTGGGGCAGATGAGCAGATAAGTTCAGTGTTAGGACAGATGAGAAGATGGTTCAGTGGTAGAGCAGATGTGCATAGAGGTACAGTGGTGGGGCAGATGAGAAAGGGGGAACATTGGTGGGGCAGATGAGCAGGGGGTTATAATGGTGGGACAGAAGAGCAGGGTGGTACAGTGGTGGGGCAGATGTACAGGGGGTTACAGTGGTGGGGCAGATGTGCAGGGGGGTTACAGTGTTCGGTCAGATGGGCAGGGGGTTACAGTGGTGGAGCAGATGAGCAGGGGGTACAGTGGTGGGGCAGATGAGAGACAATTTAGAGTGCTGTCATTCTTTATTTTATTATTTTTTTATTTTTTTATAATTGACAATTTTTATTAAGTTTCAGTGTGAACAATACAACTGTTTAAAACAACATTGTGGGACAAAAAAGGTAATGAAAAAGCAGTAAATGTAACAAACAGATCTGGAAAGGGCATAGTGGTCTACATAAAACTGGATTGACATAAAATCCACAGGGTCAATTAAGTAAAGTACAGTTCTATAAAACGAGAAGACTGAGCACTGGGGTGATCGCAATTCTAGCCCTTCTATCAACCATACCAACAGCGGATATTGTAGATTAGAATTGCTTGGCCTGTTTTTACAGGGGGGGGGGGGGGAGATAAAGAAGAGAAAAGAAAGAAGGGGGTGGGGAGAGAAAGGTGTAGGAAGGTCCCAAACATTAGGGCGCGTCTCTCCCTGGCTCCGGGTGTTGACAGTGTACAGGGTGGAGGGGGTCTCATGGAATCATGGGGGGGTCCAATCGCCTGTGCCATGGCTCCTATGGCGCTGTGTGTCTGTCTACTCAATCTGTTAGTCTGGCCGTCATGGACTCCATAATCTCTACATATTTAATTCTGGTGTAAAGATCAGATAATGATGGGGGGTTTCCAGTGGAGGGATACTAGACATCTGGCTGCCGTTAATATTTGTGTGGCCAGCTTTTTGGCTAGTCCGGGGAGTGTGGGGGAGGATGGCCCAATAAAAATAACTTAGGGGAGAGAGGGAATAAGGGGGGATCAATGCGCAAACCACCGGGAAGGGAATCAACGGGCAGCTGTCAGCATCAGGGTGTTCTCACACCAAAAAGCAAGATAATAATAATAGAAATGAATGTGGTGCTTACCAAAATAAAGAGATTTAAAGAGGAAGTAAAGCCTCTTTAAAAAAAAAAAAAAAAAAAAAAAAAAACGGAACCTGCAAGGCAAAGGCATAATGAGCTAGTATAAAATGTGATAAAGGAATAAATCAGCGCAATGGTATAACAAAAAATAGAAAAATAAATAAATTAAAGCTGCTGAACACCAAGGGTCAACCTTCAAAATCCCTCTGCAGAAACATATATAGAAAAAGGTGCAGCGCTAAGACACACTCAAAAATGTACAAATGAAAAAGAAAACATATATTAAATATATAAAATAAAATAGTCCACAGAAGCAGTCCAATGGTGTTTTTCTAAGGTGATGACGGAAGCATGTACATGCAGGTGACAACGTGAAAAGAACAAACTCCCACCACAGAAGGAATGGCCGCTCACCTCACCAAGTGGACCCTTAGATCATAAAGGGTCACTAGAGCCTTCCCACCAGGGGTTAAATAACAGCGATCCTCTGGATAGATTCGTCACACTTGGCAGAGATGCAGGATGGGTGTCAGTAAATCCAACTCAGGCCCATATCACCATCAATCATGTGGATAAAAAATTAAAAGACCATAGTGTTCTCTGCTTGCAAACAATTTATTTAAAAAAATGGGAATATAAAAACTTACACAAGAGAGCACCTGTATCCCGGTGCTAGGAAGGTACAGCATATAACAAAGTGCACAGAATAGGGCTGCGGGTGATGTCACTTTCGTCCGTATGCATTACGTCCTTGTATAGGACTTCTTCAGCGGAACGACCATGACTACAAACACCCGACTTAAATGCATAGCATACTAGCTCATTATGAATAACTTAACTGAGAATGAAGCCCCCGGAGCGGTCCTCATCCACGACCTTCTCCGCCGCCATCATTACGGGAGTGACTTCCGGGTCTCGCCGCTCCAGCGCTGTGATTCGCTGGAGCGGCGATGACGTCACTCCCGCGCATGCGCAGGAAAGCGGCATATCGCCGTGAACTCGGCATGCGCATTGCGCCTTTTGCATCTTTTTTTATAAATATCTCCTAAACCAAGTAGGTTTAGGAGATATTGATTGGACCTACAGGTAAGCCTTAATCTAGGCTTACCTGTAGGCCAAAGTGCTTTGGAAGGGTTTACTTCCACTTTAATAAGTACAAGACCTCCTCCACCGGTTCTCTGAGGTAGATATCCCCCTCTCCCCTAATAATAATAGAAATGAATGTGGCGCTTACCAAAATAAAGAGATTTAATGAATACAAAGATCCTCTGGAGGTACCACACAAAAGTAACTCCACAAGGATTTTAAGCGTCTGAGGCTTAATATCTCATAAATGACAGAGACAGCAATTGGATTATCACAGCCTCTCCCAATCAATGAAAACCACCTAAGGGCTCTTTCACACGGACGGACCGTATGTCCGTTTTTCATCCATCCGTTTTCAGGAGAAAAACGGACATACATGTATCCCTATGGGATAGCGGGTGTCAGCGGATGAGCATCCGCTGACACCCGCTCTCGTCCGTGCCCGCTATGCTCTGTTTCTGCAGACGGAGGAAAACCCCATTTTTTCATCAGTCTGCAGAGCGGATCGGATGACGACGGACTCTACGGTCCGTCGTCACCCGATCTCGCATAGGGGAGAGCTGCGCTCTGACAGGTCCGTCCCTGCACGGAGTGCAGAGACGGACCTGTCATCTTCCTGCTCAGCGGAGATCGCTCCGGCGATCCCCGCTGAGCAAGCGGCTATCCACGGGGCGGATCTGCACTGATCCGCCCCGTGTGAAAGAGCCCTTACTCTCCCTTCACTCATAAATTTTGTGAGGAAGCCAGGCTAAAACACAACGAACTATACTAGAAACCTCCAGGTAACTGTATAGGGGCTTTAGCAAATAAGTAGGTCAGCAGTGTTCTTAAGCAAATGTCCCTAACACTTGCTAGATCCTCATTAAATATGTAGAGCTAAGTATGATAATCAAAAAAAATATATATATGTATTCCTGCTAATCAATATATAGAATAATGTGGCATAAAGTAAAATAACTAAATAAAAATGTAAGCAAACACATGAATTAATTATAAATAATTAAAAATCATCCAGTGAAATAATGTAAAAAAACCTCATCAAAATTGAAAAAGAATTCCAAAACACACAAAGTGAATAATTCACTCTACACGTCCTTAAAACAATTAGCTAAACATCATAATAAACAATAAAAATAAATATGTGTCATACAAAAATATGTGCATACGATATATGTGCAAAAAGGCATATGTGCAAAATAGCAAAAACAATGTAAAAAAGGCAAATGTGCAAAAATAGCAAAAACAATGTAGCGAAGTAGCAAAGTAGCGAAAAAATGTGCACCATGCAAAAAGTGCAATAATGAATTAATATAAACAAAATTCTAGCAAATAAATGTCATTCCATAGTGAAAAAATAACTTGTGCAATTAGAGTCCCATATATGGTGCAATTTAAATTGTGCAATTGAATCGTGACAATGATCTTCAATCTATTGCGAATTCCACCAATAACTTCCGTGCCTTTGTGTGGACCAATCAGCGGTGTTCATGTGCAATGTTTCCCCCAAACTCTCACCTTAGATAAGGCAAGTAATAGCCTTAATACCGTTGGTTTCCAGCAATCACGTCCCTCTGTGTTAACTTCGGATTGAATCCTGTCACATCTACTGTAGTAATCTCCAGGTCACACAGTTAGTCTCAGCTCAGGGATGGTATGCCGTTTAGGGGAAGGAATGGACGAAGCCCATAGTGTAGTATTGATTAAAAGTATTTTAATAAATAATAATGCACTTACATAGAAAAAAGAGTATCAGCAATTTGAACAAGGATGGTCCTGACCTCGGCCGCGGTCCGGACCCTTAGCATCACCTGCTAATGAATAATTAATTCATGTGTTTGCTTAAATTTTTATATATTTATTTTACTTTATGCCACATTATTCTATATATTGATTAGCAGGAATACATATATATTATTTTTTTGATTATCATACTACATATTTAATGAGGATCTTGCAAGTGTTAGGGACATTTGCTTGAGAACACTGCTGATCTACTTATTTGCTAAATCCCCTATACAGTTACCTGGAGGTTTCTAGTATAGTTCGTTGTGTTTTAGCCTGGCTTCCTCACAAAATTTATAAGTCAAGGGAGAGTAAGGTGGTTTTCATTGATTGGGAGAGGCTGTGATAATCCAATTGCTGTCTCTGTCATTTATGAGATATTAAGCCTCAGACGCTTAAAATCCTTGTGGAGTTACTTTTGTGTGGTACCTCCAGAGGATCTTTGTATTCATTAAATCTCTTTATTTTGGTAAGCGCCACATTCATTTCTATTATTATTAGGGGAGAGAGGGATATCTACCTCAGAGAGCCGGTGGAGGAGGTCCCGAACCGTGCGCCAGTAGGGCTGGAGGGATGGACGGAGTTAGGTACCAGTGAAAGAGCACCTTATATGAATTCTCTTTGTAAAGCGTTCATATAGAGCTCCTGGCCATCTCCATATAGTGGCCCATTGTTCGGGTGTTAGTTCCTCTCCGAGGTGTACCTCCCATCTACGCATGTATCTTGTTTCCCCCTAGTGACCATATCGTATGAGTTTAGAAGTTTATATATGTCTGAGGTCAGTTCTTTCTGCATGGGGCCCGAAAGGACTAAACATTCAAATGGGGATGGCTTAGAAAACTGGAGGGTTGGGGTGATGGTGAGTGCATAATGCCGTATCTGGAGGTAGCCAAAGGAGGCACTAAAGGGAAGCTCCTGTTTAGCTCTGAGTTTGTCAAAAGGTAGCAAGATCCTAGACACTGGATCCACCAGTTGTCCGTAGTGAAAAAGTTTCCTTTGCAGCCATGGGGAGATCATCTGAGAGGTTAAGCTATTGGGTAGTTTAGGGTTATAAAGGAAGGCTGTTACCAGAGTGGCCTCGGACTGCAGGGGGGTGCTGCAGTTTAGCTGCCTCCAGATGCGTAGGAAGGGCATGGTATGTAGTAGAGCGGGGTAGGGGATATCGGCATTGGCGTTCCACAGTAAATTGTTTGGATGGATGGGAGCCAGCCATATCTTATCTACTTGGGTCCAGCGGTTATAGGCCGTAAGGGTGACCCAGGAAGCTATAGCTCTCAGTTGTGCAGCATAGTAATAGCGTTGAAGGTGTGGAAAGGCCAACCCCCATCGCTTCTGGAGGCAAACATTATGGAGCGGGCTATTCGATGTTGTTTGTAGTTCCATGTAAAATTTAGGAGGTCATTCTGGAGTTTCGTGAGCTGGGCCGATGGGATGGGCACTGGGAGAGTCATAAAACATTACAAGAGTTTAGGTAGTATGTTCATTTTAATCGAGGTGATGCGACCAAACCAAGACATTGGGTAATGTCTCCATTTGGTCAAGAGGGATCGGATGGACGCAAATAGAGGCCCAAAGTTTGCATTGTATAGGGATTCATATCGAGGAGTAAGGTGTACCCCCAAGTATTTAATGGCATGGAATTTCCACGCATATGAAAAGTTTTCCGACAGGTGGTGTACTTCTGCAGGAGGGAGGTTGAGTGGGAGAGCTTCTGATTTATCTGGGTTAACCTTGTAACCCGACAGGGATCCATATTCATCCAAGAGTTTATGGAGGTTAGGGAGAGTAATGTGCTGTCGTGTCAGGGTCAGGAGGACATCGTCAATGAAATTTAAAACTTGCGACCTCTAACCATTACGCCACTGACGTCCGGGTCCCGTCAGATCTGGGCCGCCATGGGTTCGATGCACAGGGCAAAGAGCAGCTGAGAGAGCGGGCATCCTTGCCTAGTTCCGTTCGAAATAGGGAAGGAGGTGGATGCCGCAAAAGGTGTTTTGATGTAGGCGGATGAAGTTGCGTATAGGTGCATAATCGCCTTGAGGAGCGGCCCACCAAACCCCAGATGTTCAAGGGTGGAAAACATAAAAGGCCAGCTGAGCCTATTGAAGGCTTTCTCAGCATCTAAGCTGAGCAGGAGCGCTTAGTTTTTTTGTCTGTTAATGATATCTATTAAATTGATGGCTCTACTGGTGTTGTCCCCTGCTTGGCGTCCTGGGACAAAGCCCACCTGGTCCTTATGGATCAGGGAGGGGAGAACCTAATTTACTCGGAGGGACAATAATTTTGTAAAAATGTTCAGGTCTGAATTTAATAGGGCTATGGGCCTATAATTCCCGCACAGTGTGTGGTCCTTATCGGGTTTGGGTATGAGCGTGAGATGTGATGCCTGCATATCTCTTGGGATTTCTTCCTTGCCCATGAATCCGTTAAATAAACAAACCATATGTGGGAGCAGGATAGGTAGGAAAGACTTATAATATTCGTACGGGAGGCCGTGGACCAGGAGCCTTATTATTTGGGAGGTGTTTCAAAGTATCAGAAATGTCCTCGCCGGTGATCGGAGAATTAAGGGAGTGTAAGGCCCCTGCTGGTAAAGTGGCCACCCCGCTGATGGCAAGGTAGGCCTGTACGCGGTCCTTGAAAGTTTCCTTGACCGGTAAGTTTGGTATGGAAGGGTTGTTGTAGAGTTCAGAGTAGTAGTCTCGGATTAATTGGGCAATGCGGTCAGGGTGGGAGTGAAGGGTACCAGTTGGGTCCCGTAGGGCTTGGGGAGCCGATGTGTGAGTGTTTTTTCAGAGTTTACGTGCTAGTAGGGTGTGGGCTTTGTTTCCTTTATCATAGTATAACTGACGCAGCCTTTTTCTACTCTGCCTATGTCTATACTTTTAAGAACTGCCCTGGTTGATTTGAGGAGTATCATTTCCCTCAGAAGACGAATTGAGGACGAGGTCGTGAGTCTGGATTCTAAATCCCAGAATCGCTGTGCTGTCTGTTGTCTCAGTAGCCTAGTACTTTTCTTCCAGGCCGTGGAGATCGCTATGCATTGTCCCCATATGACTGTTTTGTGTGCTTCCCAGAGGGTTCCCACAGAGATCTCCGGGGTATTGTTTTCTACAAAGTACAGTTTTAAAGTGGTGTTCCGGCCGCGATTTAGTTTTTTTAAAAGTCAGCAGCTACAAACACTGTAGCTGCTGACTTTTAATAAGGACACTTACCTGTCCAGCAATCCCGCGATGTTCACCGCCTAAGGCCGATCCGTCCATGCTGGCACCTCCATCTTAACAAAGGGAAACAGGCAGTGGAGCCTTGCGGCTTCACTGCCCGTTTCCTACTGCACATGCGTGAGTCGTGAGGCGCTTTGTGAATGGCCTCGTTGTTTTCTTGGCCACACACATGTCCCAGAAGGCAACGGGGCCGCTCTTCGAAGAGGAGGAAGCGCCACGGAATAGGAAGAGGCAGATTAGGAAGACTGCCTAGCAACAGCGGTTTCAGGTAAGTTAAAAAACATTTTTTTTTTTTTTTTTTTTTTTTAAGATTATTAATGCATTTTTTTTTTGGGGTGGCCCTTCACTTTAAGGTGTTTTCCAATTCCGACCTATGAGCGAGATCCTTCAAGAGGAAGTCATTCAGCTGCCAGTGGCATGACATAGGCAGGATATTCACATCAGCGATTGCTCGCAGGGGGGGCATTAACAAAAAAGTAGTCTTGTCGCGCATGTGTGCTAAATGGGTGGGAGTATTGACGTTCCGTCGGGTGTTCTACGCGCCATGCATCAAACAGAGCGAATTTGCGAGTGACCTGACGGAATTTGCTGGGATTGTCTAGAGAGGCCCGGAGAGGGGATTTTTTTGGTAAGGGATGTTCTGTCTAGAGTGGGGGAGAACGGAAGGTTGAGATCACCTCCCACGACTAAAAAAAGAATGTTTGGTTCTGAAAAGGTGGTTGTACACCTTAGTCACAAAGGGCATCTGGTTCACATTTGGTGCATAAATGTTGCAGAAAGTTATGTCAGAGTGTTGCCATTTGCCTGAGGATCAAAAATCGGCCATGGGGATCAGAGTAGGAGGAGGTGGGAGTAAATGGAGATCCCTTTTTAATCAGGATGGCCACCCCTGCTTTCTTTTTAGTGCTGGAGGCTAGGTACCCGTGGGGAATAGTCACGACGCAAACGTCAGGGTGCCTGTTTTGTTAAAGTGTGTTTCTTGTATGAATATGACCTCTGCTCCAGAGTCCCTGAAGCTTCACAGTGCTAATTGGCATTTAAAATTTGAGTTAAGACTGTTGACATTATGTGAATAAACCTGTATCATGTTGTGATTGATATGTGAGCGGGAGATGGTGAAGAAGTGTGTGTTGAGAATGACTTTCCCTATGTTCTTTTCACATGTATACTTTATGCCAGGGGTGCCCAACCTTTTGAGGAGCGAGGGCCACTTTAGCGACTTGGTAACCGGTCGCGGGCCACAATGACCGTAGCGGGCGGATGGCAGGTCTGTGTCCACTCTGCATATGTAGAGCAGACACAGATGCAGCCCGCTCTACCCTAAGGGCCCTCTGATCTGCCCAAACAGAAGGGGACAAATCCCCTTCTGTATTTTTAAGCAGATTGGATTGCAGATAGGCGGGTGTAAGCAGACACGAGTCCGTTTACATCTGCCGCTCTATAGGAGGTGAATGGAGGGTCCGATTGGGTCCGCCTGAAAAACAAACAGGCAGACCCCATCGGACCGATCGTGTGAAAGGGGACTGAGGCCCCTTTCACACTGAAGCACAGCGGTTTACCTGCATCTCAACTGACCTCAATCTTCACTTCTTCCTTAGGATTCCTGCAGCTGGTTGCTGCTGTCCCCCAGGTGGTTATAACTGGTGGCTGCTGCTGGCTGTCCTCCAGGGCTGGTACTGCTGGCTGGTACTGCTGTTGGGTACTGCCTGCTGGTACCGCTGGCAGATACCACTGGCTGGTACTGCTGGCTGTGCTGGTGGGTACTGGTGCTGCTGGTGGGTACTGGTGCTGCTGACTGGTAATGGTACTGCTGGCTGGTACTGGTACTGCTGGCTGGTACTGGTACTGCTGGTGGGTACTGGTACTGCTGGCTGGTACTGCTGGCTGATACCGCTGTTGAGTACTGCCTGCTGCTAATGCTGGCAGATACCGCTGGCTGGTACTGCTGGTTGGTACTGGTACTGCTGGCGTGTGCTGGTGGGTACTGGTGCTGCTGGTGGGTACTGGTGCTGCTGGCTGGTAATGGTACTGCTGGCTGGTACTGCTGGTGGGTACTGGTACTGCTGGCTGGTACTGCTGGCTGATACCGCTGTTGAGTACTGCCTGCTGCTAATGCTGGCAGATACCGCTGGCTGGTACTGCTGGTTGGTACTGGTACTGCTGGCGTGTGCTGGTGGGTACTGGTGCTGCTGGCTGGTAATGGTACTGCTGGCTGGTAATGCTGGTGGGTACTGGTACTGCTGGCTGGTACTGCTGGCTGATACCGCTGTTGAGTACTGCCTGCTGCTAATGCTGGCAGATACCGCTGGCTGGTACTGCTGGTTGGTACTGGTACTGCTGGCGGGTACTGCTGGCGTGTACTGGTGGGTACTGGTGCTGCTGGTGGGTACTGGTGCTGCTGGCTGGTACTGCTGGCTGGTGGCTGGTACTGGTGGCGGGTACTGGTACTGCTGGCTGGTACTGGTGGCGGGTACTGGTACTGCTGGTGGGTACTGGTACTGCTGGTGGGTACTGGTACTGGTGGCGGGTACTGGTACTGCTGGTGGGTACTGGTGACTGGTACTGGTGGCTTGTACTGTTGGTGGGTACTGCTGGCTGGTACTGCTGGCGGGTACTGATACTGCTGGCGGGTACTGATACTGCTGGCGGGTACTGATACTGCTGGTGGGTACTGGTACTGGTGGCGGGTACTGCTGGCTGGTACTGGTACTGCTGGCTGGTACTGATACTGCTGGCGGGTACTGATACTGGTGGCGGGTACTGGTACTGGTGGCGGGTACTGGTACTGGTGGCTAGTACTGCTGGTGGGTACTGGTACTGGTGGCGGGTACTGCTGGTGGGTACTGATACTGCTGGTGGGTACTGGTGACTGGTACTGGTACTGCTGGTGGGTACTGGTGACTGGTACTGGTGGCTTGTACTGCTGGTGGGTACTGGTGGCTGGTACTGGTACTGCTGGCGGGTACTGATACTGCTGGCGGGTACTGATACTGCTGGTGGGTACTTGTACTGCTGGTGGGTACTGGTACTGGTGGCGGGTACTGGTACTGGTGGCGGGTACTGGTACTGCTGGCGGGTACTGATACTGCTGGCGGATACTGATACTGCTGGTGGGTACTGGTACTGGTGGCAGGTACTGCTGGCTGGTACTGGTACTGCTGGCTGGTACTGATACTGCTGGCGGGTACTGATACTGGTGGCGGGTACTGGTACTGGTGGCGGGTACTGGTACTGGTGGCTAGTACTGCTGGTGGGTACTGGTGGCGGGTACTGCTGGTGGGTACTGATACTGCTGGTGGGTACTGGTGACTGGTACTGGTACTGGTACTGCTGGTGGGTACTGGTGACTGGTACTGGTGGCTTGTACTGCTGGTGGGTACTGGTGGCTGGTACTGGTACTGCTGGCGGGTACTGATACTGCTGGTGGGTACTGGTACTGCTGGTGGGTACTGGTACTGGTGGCGGGTACTGGTACTGGTGGCTAGTACTGCTGGTGGGTACTGGTACTGGTGGCGGGTACTGCTGGTGGGTACTGATACTGCTGGTGGGTACTGGTACTGGTACTGCTGGTGGGTACTGGTACTGCTGGTGGGTACTGGTGGTGGGTACTGGTACTGGTGGCGGGTACTGCTGGTGGGTACTGGTACCTGGTACTGCTGGTGGGTACTGGTACTGGTACCTGGTACTGCTGGTGGGTACTGGTACTGCTGGCTCTGGCACTGCTGGCTGTTGTCTGTGATCTCATTCTCAGGAAGCATCATGCGGCTGCAGTAGACAGCAGAGCCGATGCTTCCTGTCACAGGCGGAGTACATTTGATATCACTCCGCCTGTGAAGGAGCCGGCGCTATACAGGAAGCATCGGCTCTGCTTCCTTTAGCGGCGGCTCAGTTGTTCGCGCTGATGCTCGGAGATGGCGGGTCGGGGACCCGCGATCAGGGCTTGCCGACCCGCAATCTCGGAGCAAGACGTGGCGGGCCACCTCGGATGGCGCTGCGGGCCACATGTGGCCCGCGGGCCACCGGTTGGGCACCCATGCTTTATGCAATACAACACCTCCACCTACTGGAGGAAAAGTATAACTGCACCGTCAAGTTGTCATTTTCTTATTTCAGCAACCAACTAATATACAAATATGATTCTACACCTCAGCATCCAACACGATACCACTAATAATTACTATTAAACTCATGTCAATGAACGTGAAGGGCCAAAATAGCCCATTCAAACGGAGAGCTCTATGGTCAGACGCTATTAAATTTGGAAGCGACGTCATGTGTATTCAAGAATCTCACTTTGCAAAGAATAACTCACCAATATTCAAACACCATAAATTCCCACAAATTTTTGTCTCAAGCAACAACAGAAAAAAAAAAAAGAGGAGTGATTACAGCTATAAAAGACACTGTTTCCTTTCAACAACACAGACGCCCAAGGAAGATACATAATTCTAGTAGCCACAATTGACAATACGATATACACAATTGTCAACATATATGCCCCCAACAAAAACCCTCATCAGTTCATCAAAAAAGTGGTCAATAAAGCAAAAAAAATATGTAAAGGACACCACATCATTTGTGGAGACTTTAATGCTCCAATGGACACGGACATGGACACATCCAAGAAAGGAAAGACTCCCAGAAGAGGATTGGCCAACATCTTCTCAGCCGAAGATATGTATGATCCCTGGAGATGCCTACACACCACAGAAAAAGACTTCACTCATATTCTAGGATAGGCTTTTTCATCACAGACAAAAATCTCCTCCCAAAAGTAACAAATGCTAACATTCACAACCTAACGTGGTCAGACCACTCACCAATTACACTAGAAATTTATACAAGCCAAATTTGTCCCAATAATTATCTTTGGAGGAATAATACATTTATCCTCTCCCAGGAGAAACATCGGTCTGTGATGAAAAAAAACCTTGAGGAATTCTTTGTACTGAATGATAATAATTCTGTTAATGATTCTACACTGTGGGGCTCCCACAAAGCGTATGCCAGAGGCCTTTTAATACAGATAGCAGCTAGGGAGAAAAAAAGCAGAAATATTAAAATAAACACTTTACTAAAAGATATAGCAAACTTAGAAGAGTTTCATAAAAAAAGCCTGAAGATATTAATCTAGAACGCCAACTTAGTACTCTAAGAACCAAACTCAGATCTGCCCTAATTACTGATCACGACAAATATTTAAAAAAATTAAATTTTAAATATTACTCTCAAGGAAATAGAGCGGGTAAACTGCTAGCCTCTCAACTGTGCCAAAGGCAACAAAAAAATAGAATCCTTAAATTAATCCACCACAACTCAAAGATCATACTCAACCCCCAAGAAATTGTAGACACATTTGCACAATATTATGAGGCGCTATACAACTTAAAAGATGACAAAAATACCCCCCAACCTGACACCAATAAAATTAATACATTCCTAGACAAAGTCAACCTCCCCTCCATTGGCTCCACGTCCCTAAAACAACTCAACAAACCAAACTCCAATGAAGAAATTATAAAAGTTATAAAGAAATTGCCAAAAAAATAAAGCAACAGGAGCTGACGGCCTCTCAGGAGAATACTACCTAGCCTTCAAAGATATCCTAATTCCATACCTGTCCAAATTGTTCAACCATGCAGCAAAATCAAACACCTTTTCAAAAGAACTCCTAGAGGCCATAATAATAACACTACCAAAATCAGGAAAAGATCCATCGTCCCCACTAAATTATAGACCCATATCTTTATTAAATTCTGATCTTAAAATATACGCAAAAATATTGGCCAATAGACTAGTTAACATAACCCCCCTATTAATTAAACCTGACCAAGTAGGCTTTGTCAAAGGTAGGCAAGCACCAGATAGCACCAGAAGGATGTTAAATATTATCAACTTAATACACAACGATAAAACACCCTCTCTACTCCTAGGATTAGATGCTGAAAAAGGATTCCAAAGCACTATCCAAATTTGGGTTCCAAGGATTTATACACTCTGCCAATATGGCATTATATACACACCCCACTGCAAAGGTATTCTCGTCAGGTATGTTGTCAAGGAACTTCTCTTTAACAAATGGGACCAGACAGGGATGCCCCCATCCCCATAAATTTTTCCCCTAGCGATAGGTATTACCATTGGCCAAGATGTAAATAAATTAGGCCTATTCGCCGATTACATCATACTGACATTAACCAAGCCTGAGATATCTTTACCATCAGTAATTACAGCACTAAAATTTTTTAAAGAGGTGCCATACTAGAAAATTAACCAAAACAAATGTTACATTATACCTATGAATATACCTTCTACAACAATTAACAATTTAAGCACTAAACATGGATTCAACTGGGATAATACATCAATAACATACTTAGGGATACAACTCGCCTCCCCATGAACTAAAATATATGATGTAAATTTCCCTCCCCTCTTAGAACAAATTAACCAAGACCTAAGTAATATTCAGAAAACACAAACATGCAAAGGAACAGGAAATGAGGAAGGGGGAAAACACATCTATCTTAGGTTGGTAAAATAGTGGCATTTAGGATGCAAACCTTACCAAAAATTCTTTACTACTTCAGATGCCTCCCTATCCCGATACCAGCCAAATTCTTCATGCAATTGAACACTAAGCTTAAACAATTTATTTGGAATAAAAAGAAACCCAGAGTCGCATTCTCAATTCTAACAACCAATAAAAATCATGGAGGTATGAATGTACCAGACGTCAAAAATTATTATTACGCATCCATTCTAGATCAGATGAAATACTGGTTCTTCCCTGAAAAAGATAAGCTATGGCTAAACTTAGAACAAAATTCTACAAAAAATTCGGACTTATACGCCTTAGCAATAGCCACCGCCACACTCCCTAAGGTAGTCATTCCAAATCTACTAAGTATTAAAGTTACAATATTTGCTTGGAAACACATACTTTCCAAAACTAGACATATAAAAAATAAAAATAAACTATGTCTTCCCACAGAAGTTATTAATTACTGTAGAATCTACTTGTCAGTGGACGATTGGACCAAACAGGGATTCCGATTATATGAAAATCTACCCTTGAGCTACAGAGATATTATTATAAGTAAGCTTGGAAAGTGTAAACGTTTCCTTTTAACTTGATAGAAATTCCATCGATAGTTTGGGAATATTTTTCTCACCATAAAGACCATATTAAGAAAGGCATTTCCTTTTTTTTATGAGATTCACTCATCCCAACAAAATAATAAAAATGTCCATATGCTAAAATGGGAGAGAGATCTAACTCAAACCTTCTCCTGGGACCAGTGGAAAAAATCATTCCAAATAATTAACAAATCATCATCATGTATAGAACACTGGGACAATGCTCAAAAAATAGTCAATCGGTGGTATTTAACCCCGTACAAATTATCCAAAATCTATCCATCCACACCCGACATCTGTTCGAGGTGTAACGAGCAAACTGGAAATCTTTTACACACTTTTTGGAGTTGCAAAACCCCGAAAAGCTTTTGGAACTCGGTCTCAACTTTCATAGCAGATATTACACGCTTACTCCCGCTTCAGCTTTATTAGGTATAGACCTGGAGAAATATCCCACTATACACAGAACAATTGTAGTCCACATATTAATAGCCTCAAGGCTCACAGTAGCTTACCTATGGAAATCTATGGAAACACCCAATTTATCCACTGTCATATCCAGACTGAACACCCAGGCACAATTTGAATTAATGCTAGCTTATAAAAACCACTCCACTACCACCTTTATTAAAAAATTTAAAATTTGATTATCTTACCCAAGAGCCTCCAATTGCCTAAAAGAATGCATAATTTAAATACTTTTTACAGTTTGTAACACCTTGATCAAAGAATTATGCAATTTCTCGGTTCAGAACACTATCTCTGATACTCCTTATTTTTTTTTTTTGGTTAGTAGTTATTCTTTAATTTCCCCCTCCCCATTATAATTTCTATACTTAAAGTTTGTATTTACTGAGGCATAGTTAAAGTGGTGACCTTCCAGGCCTACAGCTAGTACCCATTTGGGGTAGGATGGACTAGGCTATCAAGGTTTAAACAAATAATATATTGTATGCCTTAAGACCCCTTTCACGCCACGCCGCCCATAGCGTCGGCGGTAAAACGCTGCTATGTTTAGCGGCGTTTTACCATCGGATTTGCGGCGCATTTTTGGCCGCTAGCGGGACGCTTTTACCCCCGCTAGCGGCCGAGAAAGGGTTAAAACCCCCGGCAATACGCTGCAATAGCAGCGTTTTGCCGGCGGTATTACAGCGCTGCCCCATTGATTTCAATGGGGAGCAGCGGTGGAGGAGCGGTGGAGGAGCGGTGGAGGAGCGGTGGAGGAGCGGTAAACACACCGCTCCAAAGAAGCTGCTGGCAGGACTTTTCCTGACGTCCTGCCAGCGCACCGCTCCGGTGTGGAAGCCCTCCGGCTTTCACACTGGAGACAATGGTGCAGCTGTTTTAGGGCGGATTGCAGGCGCTATTTCTTTTTTTTTGGAAAATTCTTTTTATTCACAGTTTTTTAACAGCAATAAACAACCATAACAGAAACCCACATAAATTCCCCCCTCCCCGTTGTGCAATGTCCCAAATATAACAGGAATGTAAACACAATAGCGCCTGCAAAACGCCCTTGGTGTGAAAGGGGTCTAATAGTTTACTGTATTACAATGTTGTGTAATATATACAGCAACTTTTATGAATATGTTCTTGATTGATAAAATAATAAAAAAATTATTGTTGGAAAAAAAGAAGTGTGTGTTGAGGTGTGGTACTTATCCAGCCCAGAAGTCCAAGGAGACGAGCCTGTCCAAGGAGACGAGAGATGGCGTCCCCCACCAGTGGAGCTGTGGTAGAGTCCCGGCATGTAGGCCGCAAGATGGCGGCGGTATCTCTCCATGGTGTGGTGGTGGTTTTCATGATTGAGAGTGTGAAGTTGACATTTTTTTATTATAAAATCGGCACACTCAATTTCTTTGAAAACATTTTTCGGCACACTGTGCTCAAAAGGTTGCCTACCCCTGCCTTAGACCAAAATGTGCTGACCCAGCCCTACTGCGGGGGATAGTTTTTTATTTGCCCGGAATTGGCTATAATTGGTATTATATAAAAATTTCAAGTCCTGAGCTACTAGCCAGGCCTCAAGAGTTACTCGCCACCAAGTGCCCTGCCCAACCCCCAACCTGTCCCACCCCTAATTCTGCCCCTAACACGCCTTTTATAAATCATCTCACAATACTAATATTGTACACCCTACTGGAAAATTACATACAGTGCCTTGCGAAAGTATTCGGCCCCCTTGAACTTTTAAACCTTTTTCCACATTTCAGGCTTCAAACATAAAGATATAAAATTTTAATTTTTTGTGAAGAATCACCAACAAGTGGGACACAATTGTGAAGTGGAACGAAATCTATTGGATTTTTGAAACTTTTTTAACTAATAAAAAAATGAAAAGTGGGGCGTGCAAAATTATTCGGCCCCCTTGCGTTAATACTTTGTAGAGCCACCTTTTGCTGCGATTACAGCTGCAAGTCGCTTGGGGTATGTCTCTATCAGTTTTGCACATCGAGAGACTGAAATTCTTGCCCATTCTTCCTTGCAAAACAGCTCGAGCTCAGTGAGGTTGGATGGAGAGCGTTTGTGAACAGCAGTTTTCAGCTCTTTCCACAGATTCTCGATTGGATTCAGGTCTGGACTTTGACTTGGCCATTCTAACACCTGGATACGTTTATTTGTGAACCATTCCTTTGTAGATTTTGCTGTATGTTTGGGATCATTGTCTTGTTTGAAGATAAATCTCCGTCCCAGTTTCAGGTCTTTTGCAGACTCCAACAGGTTTTCATCGAGAATGGTCCTGTATTTGGCTGCATCCATCTTCCCCTCAATTTTAACCATCTTCCCTGTCCCTGCTGAAGAAAAGCAGGCCCAAACCATGATGCTGCCACCACCATGTTTGACAGTGGGGATGGTGTGTTGAGGGTGATGAGCTGTGTTGCTTTTACGCCAAACATATCGTTTTGCATTGTGGCCAAAAAGTTCGATTTTGGTTTCATCGGACCAGAACACCTTCTTCCACATGTTTGGTGTGTCTCCCAGGTGGCTTGTGGCAAACTTTAGACGAGACTTTTTATGGATATCTTTGAGAAATGTCTTTCTTCTTGCCACTCTTCCATAAAGGCCAGATTTGTGCAGTGTACGACTGATTGTTGTCCTATGGACAGACTCTCCCACCTCAGCTGTAGTTCTCTGCAGTTCATCCAGAGTGATCATGGGCCTCTTGGCTGCATCTCTGATCAGTCTTCTCCTTGTCTGAGCTGAAAGTTTAGAGGGACAGCCAGGTCTTGGTAGATTTGCAGTGGTCTGATACTCCTTCCATTTCAAAATGATCGCCTTGCACAGTGCTTGGGAAATCTTTTTGTATCCAAATCCGGCTTTAAACTTCTCCAACAGTATTACGGACCTGCCTGGTGTGTTCCTTGGTCTTCATGATGCTCTCTGCGCTTTCAACAGAACCCTGAGACTATCACAGAGCAGGTGCATTTATACAGAGACTTGATTACACACAGGTGGATTCTATTTATCACCATCAGTAATTTAGGACAACATTGGATCATTCAGAGATCCTCGCTGAACTTCTGGAGTGAGTTTGCTGCACTGAAAGTAAAGGGGCCGAATAATTTTGCACGCACCACTTTTCAGTTTTTTATTTGCTAAAAAAGTTTAAAATATCCAATAGATTTCGTTCCACTTCACAATTGTGTCCCACTTGTTGGTGATTCTTCACAAAAAAATTTAATTTTATATCTTTATGTTTGAAGCCTGAAATGTGGCAAAAGGTTGAAAAGTTCAAGGGGGCCGAATACTTTCGCAAGGCACTGTAATGCGGCTTACACACGAAGGGACTATCCCGCGGGATTATCCTCTGGACTGAAGTCCAGCGGATAATCCCCTCGTGTGAGGGCGCCGGCGGACTTTTTGGCGCCAAAGTCCGGCGGACATTTTGGCGCCAAAGTTTTAAGTTTGGTTTTAAAATTATCCGCTGGACTTGGCAGTCCGGCGGACAATCCCGCCGTTAGTAGGCAAGTCCGCGGGACTTTTGAAATGAACGGACTTGCCGCTCATCGGCAAGTCCGTTCATTTAGCACGTGACTTCAGGTTACGTAGCTAGCGTAGGCAGTAAATGCCGCCGCGCTAGCTCTGTAAGCTGGCATGGATTTAAAAGGCGTGCGGCCCCCCCCCCCAGGGGGGGCCCCCCCCCCCCAAAGCACCTTGTCCCCATGTTGATGAGGACAAGGGCCTCTTCCCGACAACCCTGGCCGTTGGTTGTCGGGGTCTGCGGGCGGGGGCTTATCGGAATCTGGGAGCCCCCTTTAATAAGGGGGCCCCCAGATACCGGCCCCCCACCCTATGTGAATGAGTATGGGGGTACGATGTACCCCTACCGTTTCACCTAAGGTGTAAAATGTAAAGTACAAAAACACACACACTTTTGAAAAAATATTTTATTGCACTGCTCCGGGGGTCTTCTTCCGTCTTGGGGGTCTTCTCGCCGGACTCCCCCGCCATTTACCAAGCTCTTTTACCGAGTGGGGGAAGTCCGGCTACCTTCTTCGTCGTCGCCGCCGTCGTCGTCTGGGGGTCTCGATCCGCCTTCGGGGGTCTTCCGGGGTCTCTTCTGTTCTTGCGGCGGTCGTCGTCTTCCGCGCCGCCAGCGCCTTCTTCTTCTTCTTCTTCTTGTCATTCTTCTTGTTCTTCTTCTTCTTCCGATGTTGACCCGTCGCTGTCTCTGCCCGGAATGCCTGTGCCGCTCTGCGCTGGGACTTATATAGGGACATGAGGGACAGGGTCACATGCTCATGTCACATGGTGACCCCGCCCCCTTGCGATGTCACAGTCCCAGCATCCTCCGGGACTGTGACAACACAAGGGGGCGGGGTCACCATGTGACATGAGCATGTGACCCTGTCCCTCATGTCCCTATATAAGTCCCAGCGCAGAGCGGCACAGGCATTCCGGGCAGAGACAGCGACGGGTCAACATCGGAAGAAGAAGAAGAACAAGACAAGAAGAAGAAGAAGGCGCTGGCGGCGCGGAAGACGACGACCGCCGCAAGAACAGAAGAGACCCCCGGAAGACCCCCGAAGGCGGATCGAGACCCCCAGACGACGACGGCGACGACGAAGAAGGTAGCCGGACTCCTCCGCTCGTGAAAGAGCTAGGTAAAAGAGCAGAAGAGAGCGGAGGAGTCCGGCGAGAAGACCCCCAAGACGGAAGAAGACCCCCGGAGCAGTGCAATAAAATATTTTTTCAAAAGTGTGTGTGTTTTTGTACTTTACATTTTACACCTTAGGTGAATGGGTAGGGGTACATCGTACCCCATACTCATTCACATAGGGTGGGGGGCCGGTATCTGGGGGCCCCCCTTATTAAAGGGGGCTCCCAGATTCCAATAAGCCCCCGCCCGCAGACCCCGACAACCAACGGCCAGGGTTGTCGGGAAGAGGCCCTTGTCCTCATCAACATGGGGACAAGGTGCTTTGGGGTGGGGGGGCCGCACGGCCCCCCTTTCCCCAGGGCACCCCCCATGTTGAGGGCACGCGGCCTGGTACGGCTCAGGAGGGGGGGGGGCGCTCGTTCGTCCCCACCCCTTTCCTGGCCTGCCAGGCTGCGTGCTCGGATGAGGGTCTGACTTGGATTTGGGGGGAACCCCCACGTCGTTTTTTCGGCGTGGGGAGTCCCTTTAAATCCATGCCAGCTTACGGAGCTAGCGCGGCGGCATTTACTGTCTACGCTAGCTAAATGAACGGACTGCTCCGTGTGTGGGCAAGTCCGTTCATTTTCAAAAGTCCCACGGACTTTTGGCCGGCGGATTATCCGCCGGAGAAGTCCGTGCGTGTGTGGGCAAGTCCACACGCTCGGAAAGTCCAGCGGACCCAGCTGGAAAGTCCCGCGGGATTGTCCGCTGGACTAAGTCCGCCAGCAAAGGTCCGCACGTGTGTACGCGGCATAAGTCTACCAATTCACTTCTTCCACAATTAAACATTTATTTCAGAAGGCTTAAACCATTATCAAGATTGCAACCAGAGGCCTTGAGCAGAGATTGGCAATAAAATACACAACTCTAAAAAATTCTTCATTATAACCATAACCATGAAACTAAACACTTTATTAATCTAATACATTCTGATTCTTTTCTATTTGTTTACAGACTGTACTCTGAAGGTACGAAGATTTGTAATTATATTTGCCTTCCAGAATAACAGAGATTATGTGAATAGAATGCTTTTTTGTTGGCAATTGACATTAAAAAGGAGTGGCTTTGAAATCATCCATAAACAGTTTGCATTGTCCACTTTGAAAATTCCTTCCTGTTTTTGGGCAGTGCCTTCCTGCTCTGCATGGGAGGCTTTATTTATAGAACAGACAGGCAACCCACCATATAAAAACGACTACAGGTAATAAAAGAACTGCACATCATTTGGAGATGGCGTTTCAATAGAAAAACTTGCGTACAGCTCCGATATTTTATGTTAACTAAGGTGCCCTTTTTAACATTTGCAATTATGTTATGCCATCATTACCTATAGTTTCCTGACAATCACAATGCATTCTGTTGTCTAGTGTTTGTGGAGCCTAGATATAAATGTTAGCTCTTTTGTTGCCTAAACTGACAATACATAAAACCAATCTAGCCAGCTTTTTAAAACCAACTGTTTTCTATAACTAGTTAGACACAACCTACATGAGACAATGATCACCAGTAAGAAATATCTAAAATAATTTCTCCTAATGAATTGAATTGTTGTAGCTTTTGTTATCTTATCTTAAAATAGACCTAAGGCCTGATTCACACCTATGCATTTTAAGTGCTTTTTGCATTTTGCAGATTTGCACTACAGAACGTGTTCCATAGGAAACCATGCTTTATGAACTGTAGTGCAAATCGTCAAAATGCAAAAAGCACAAAAAATGCATAGGTGGGAATCAGGCTTAAAACCGGATAACATTTAGCTTGTAAAAACACTATGGGGTTGATTTACTAAAACTGGAGAGTGTAAAATCTGGTGCAGATCTGCATAGAAACCAATCAGCTTCCAGTTTTTTTTTTGCCAAAGACCAGACCAGACCAGAGCATTTTTTGCAATTTGGCACTGCGCTATTTTAACTGGTAATTGCATAGTCATGCAATGCTGTACTCAAATGAAATTTACATCCCTTTTTTCCCCACAAATAGAGCTTTCTTTTGGTGGTATTTGATCACAACTGGGATTTTTATCTTTTGCGATATAAACAAAAAAAGACTGATAACTTTGAAAAAAAAGAAATTTTCTACTTTTTGTTAAAAACAAAAATATCCTATGAATTAGAGCTGCACGATTCTGGCAAACATAAGAATCACAATTTTTTTGCTTGGAAGATAGATCACGATTCTCGCTGCGTTTTCGTTTTTTTTTATTCATTGAAGTGTATTTTTTCCCCAAAAAATTGCGTTTGAAAGACCGCTGGGCAAATACAGTGTGACATAAAATATTGCAGCAATTGCCATTTTATTCTCTAGCGTCTCTGCTAAAATATATATAATGTTTGGGGGTTCCAAGTAATGAGCAAGCACTCTTGGTAGTGTGAAATGCATTAGCGATTTTCTTGCTTTGCTGTGACCTATTTTTGTGTGATTCCATATTTTACCAATAAAGGCTTTTGAATTTTTCTTGGAGTGCGGCCGTCCAGAGTCCTTAATTTGCATCTTCATCAGCTTGTGCCGTGCCTGCACCTGGGTTCTCTAACCATAGGAACAGCTGTGGGATTGAGTTTGGGTGGATCATCCTGGAGCGGTGGATCTCTCCATACTACTGAATTTGGTCAGGGCAGCCATCAGAAATTGTGGGGCCCATTACACAGCTTTAGGCCTGCCCCCCCCCCTCAGACCTGACCATCAACATTCCCCAGGGTCCACCCACTGGCTGTCTTACTGAATCTGCCCACTGGCCATCCCAAAAGTCCTTCAGTGCACCCACTTTTATTTTAACACTCTTACAACTTAATGAAAAGTGTACTCCAAGTCATGAGTGCTTGAGGAGTTATATTTTGGCCAAAAAATATGAAACCTGCCACTCCGACAAGGTGGACTCTTTTGAGCAGGACCCTACACTTCCTTTTAAAAGAGACAGTCCAATCCAGCAAATAGACTGCTCCATATATTCAGCAAAGGGACAGCCCAATCCAGAAAGGAGGTAGCCCCATATATACAGCAAGGAGGCAGCCTCGAATATTCAGCAAAGAGGCAGCCCCATATATTTAACAAACAGATTGTCCAATCCAGCAAAGAGACATCCCCATATATTTAGCAAAGAGACAGCCCCATATATTTAGCAAAGAGACAGCCCCATATATTCAGCAAAGAGACAGCCCCATATATTCAGCAAAGAGACAGCCCCCTATATTCAGCAAACAGACATCCCAATCTAGCAAAGAGACATTCCCATATATTCAGCAAAGAGGCAGCCCAATCCAGAAAAGACACGGCCCAATCCAGCCAAGGCATCTCCATATATTCAGTAAAGAGACATGCCAATCCAGCAAAGAGACATCCCAATCCAGTATTGGCTACATAGCAACACATACAGTGTCTAAAATGCTAACACTCTTTGGTCACAAAAGACATGAGGAAGGCTATGTAGCCTATAAAGATTTTGCAAGAGCTCACCGGGCTGATGGCTTTCTGATTGTGAATATGCCATATTGAGGGATGGAAACTCCCAACCTCAGACCAGGCTTTCAGTCTCTAAAGTCTGATTGAGCAGTTGAGCTAGGGTATGCTATTTTCCTCTGACATTTCAAATATTATCTACATATTTATTGTTAAGTTACTGTGTGGTGGAAAGAGATATGAAAGAAATTTTTTATATCAATGAATAAAAATAATGCAGTTTAACCAGTTCAGATCCACGCTATAGCCGAATAACGGCTACAACGCGGATCTACATTGCCGGGACGACGTCTATTGACGTCGTCCTATTTCCTCGCTCCCCACGCGCTCTCGTGAGCATGCATCGGGGAAAATCTGTGTTGGCTGTGTCCAGGAGACACAGATAATCACAGATCGCTGTAAATGGCCAGTCACAGCGGCCGTTTACAGCGTGATCGGCGTGACCAATGAGAGATGATCTCAAATGTAAACACATGAGATCATCTCTCATTGCCGGCTCTCCCTCCTCACACAGAAACCGAGTGTGAGGAGAGAGAGCTTCTGTGAACAATTGTGAGTTTAAAAAAAACACACAGTGTGACCAATCAGTGCCCAATCAGTGCCACAGTGACAATTAGCATCTATAGCTAGTGTCATCTGTGCCCACCTGTGCCTGTCTGTGCCCACCTGTGCCTGTCTGTGCCCATCTGTGCCCGTCTGTGCAATCAATGTGCATCTGTGCAATCAGTGTGTATCTATGCAATCCGTGCACATCTGTGCCACCTCATCAGTGCCCATCTGTGCCACCTCAGTGCCCATCTGTGCCACCTCATCAGTGTCCATCTGTGCCACCTCATCAGTGCCAATCAGTGCCCATCTGTACCAATCAGTGCCCATCTGTGCCGCCTCATCAGTGCACATCTGTGCAATCAATAAGTGCACATCTGTGCCACCTCATCAGTGTCCATTTGTGCCACCTCAACAGTGCCCATCTGTGCCACCTCAACAGTGCACATCTGTGCAATCAATCAGTGCACATCTGTGCCGACTCATCAGTGCCCATCTGTGCCACCTCATCAGTGCCCATCTGTGCCACCTCATCAGTGCTCATCTGTGCCACCTCATCAGTGCATATCTGTGCTGCCTTATTAGTGCACATTTGTGCAATCAATCAGTGCACATCTGTGCTACTTCATCAGTGCCCATCTGTGCAGCCTCATCAGTGCACATCAGTGCTCATCAGTGCCACCTCATCAGTGCCCATCAGTGCAGGCTTAGCACACACCTGTGCAGTCTCATCACCACCAGCAACCATGTCCAAAAGATGCCTTTCCGCCAAGGAGGCATATCAAATACTTTCCACGGGCCGAAAGAGAGCAACGGGGAGCTCTCTTTTTCGGATTCCATTTCAAATTCGGATCCTGAGTCTGATGTAAATTATGATATAAAAAAGTGGAGAAATCTGCGCTTGGAAAAAATTATATGACTAGAGCAGCTGGACACTATAGCTCAAGATACCGAACTAAACAAAAAAATGGGAACAGAAAGTGCAGCGCTCAAAATTAATAAGTATATAACTATATCTAAGATAGTGAAAGTGTACAGAGACAAACTAAGTTGGGACACCTAAAATTAATCAAATGTAACAAAAATTGTGTTAAATTAATACATGTGCATACAATGATAGTATGCACATCAAAAACATGAGCATGCAATAACATGAGTGAACAATTAGTAATGCATAAAAAAAAATTGCATAGAATTAGTGCATAAAAATCCAAAACAGCAAATAATATGATAAATAAATGTGATAAATTATTCCATGTGTATATAATGATATGCGCCTAAAAAAGCATGAGTGTGCAAAGACATGGGTGAACAATTAATATTACAAAAAATCGCATGGAATTAGTGCAAGAAAATCAAAGTCCAAAACTGCAAATAGTGTTGGATAATCTCCCAAGATCAACTTATAAACGTGATAAAGGTGCATAAAATTGACCACGCAGTTCCCATCAAGATATCATAAAGTTTGAATGGAGGCTTACCAGATTCCTGGTCTTTAGTGCATGTATCCCATCAATCAGGATCCTCCAAGGGCAGGTGTCTCCCCTCCCAGCGGTACAGCTTCCAGATTCCTGGTCTAATGAAGCATGCGTCAAAAGCCACCAGGTGCCGGTAATTTTCCTCCCATCAATCAGATCCAAGAGGGGCACCAAAAAATACAAAAAAGACCTCCAAATCGTGTTGTACCGTAAAAACAAATGGCTCCTTTATTGGGCTCAATCAAGCAATGGATACGATGTACAGCATAGGTAAAAAACAGGCTAGCAAGCTACTAGTCTGTTACAGCAAAACTAGCTACGTTGTAGCAAAGGATAAAAAACTCCTGGCCTCGGAGTTAGAAAGCGATCGCACTTGCGCAGGACGTGTGGGCGTGGTTACCCGACGATCGTTTCATCACAACGTGACGTCATCAGTAGCGGAAAACACTGAGTTCTGGTGAGGAGGCAGTGGCATCCACCAGCACTGCAGTGCCATCCACCAACACGCAGTACCTCGACAAGAAAGGCCAAGTACCAGCGGGGTGTCACCTCAGCCCCAAAGGGTTAGGACCCATGCCAGCCTTCCCTATGCCCTTCAGAACCCCTTGTGGCTTGCTCCTAATTCAGGAGAAGCTAACGTTCCCCCTTTTACTGCCCAGTCAGGAGTCCAGGTGGACACAGAGAATTTTACCCCAATACATTTTTTTTATTTAATTTTTACGGAGGACATGTTGGCGTCAATTGTGACCCAGTGCAACCTGTATGCACAGGAATTTATTTAGCAAATTCCGACATCCTATTATGCCCATCCATACGAGTGGAGAGACCAGTGGAGGAGTTGAAGTTTTTTTTGGGCCCCACATTTAATATGGGACTCACCAAAAAAAATCTATTGCGTTCCTATTGGTCAACCCACCCCATCCACCACATGCCGCTCTTCTCCCCGGTAATGCCCAGAACCAGGTATCTGATGATCATGAGGTTCCTACATTTAAGTGACAATACCCAGTGCCCTCCCCGAAATGCCCCAAATTATGACAGGCTTTACAAAATTCGGCCAATACTTAATTATTTTTCAGAAATATTCCCCCCATTGTTTATCGCGGACCAACACATATGTGTGGATAAGTCCCTTGTTAAATTTAGCGGCAGGCTTAAAATTAAGCAATTTATCCCCAGCAAAAGGGCCCGCTATGGGGTGAAGGTGTACAAATCATGTGACCGAGCCACAGGGTACACATATTCCTTCATAGTGTACGAAGGGAAGGACACCCAGCTGCAGCCCCCTAATTGCCCGGACTACTTGGGATCCAGCGGGAAAGTTGTTTGGGACCTCATATACCCCTACTGGATAAAGGCTACCTTTTATACGTAGACAACTTCTACACATCTCTGCCCCTGTTCCACAACCTTCACTGGAAGAAGACTCCAGTATGTGGCACCGTAAAAAAAAACGGAAGGGCTTTCCACAGTCTTGTCAATAAGAAGTTGAGAAAAGGAGAAATGACAAGTCTGTGAAACAAGGAGATTCTGGCAGTGAAGTGGAGGGACAAAAGGGATGTTTACATGTTGTCTTCAATCCACAATGATACCTTCATGGAAATCCCCAAAAGGAATGGCCCCATACAAAATCCAACATACATCCATGAATACAATTTGTTTATGGGGGGAGTCGACTTTAACCACTTCACAACCGGCCCATAGCCGAAAAACGGCTACAGGGCGGTTGCTTAACTCTGGGAGGGCGTACTATGATGTCCTCCCAGAATTCCCCTCTTGCGCGCCCCCTGGGGCGCGCACTCGAGATCATCCGTGATCGCCAGGTCCAGAGGACCCGGCGGATCACGGATCACGGTAAACGGCCGCTCATCGCGGCCGTTTACTACGTAATCGCTCCGTCAAATGACGGAGCGATCACATGTAAGCAAACCGGCATCATTTGATGACGCCGGTTCCTATCCCCTCCTCTCTCTGTACCGATCCGTACAGTGTGAGAGGAGAGGGGGAGGGATCGGTGGCAGCAGTGCTGTGGGCGGGATCTGTAGTGCCCACAGCCTGCTCTGCAGTCACCACCGATCCATCCATCCATCCATGCTCAGCCATCCCTCCATAGCCTGCAATACACAGCAATAGCCTGCAGTGTATTGCTGGGTATTGCAGGGTATGGAGAGATGGCTGAGCATGGATGGATGTATACCCAGCAGTACTCTGCGATACTCTGCCATACCCTGCGATACTCTGCCATACCCTGCGATACTCTGCCATACCATGCGATACCTAGCAATACTCTGCCATACTCTGCGATACCCTGCCATTCCCTGCCATATTCTGCAATACCCTGCAATACTCTGCCATACTCTGCCATACCCTGCCATACTCTGCAATACCCAGCAATACTCTGCCATACTCTGCCATGCCCAACAATATATACTACATATATATATATATATATATATATATATATATATATATATATATACTATAATATACTCAGGAGGAGTAGAAGAATGTATTTTGATGCCCCGTACACACGGTTGGAATTTCCGACGGAAAATGTCCTATCGGACCATGTTGTCGGAAAATCCGACCGTGTGTGGGCGCCATCGGACTTTTTCCGTTGGAAAAAATTTGAGATCCTGCTCTCAAACTTTCCGACAACAAAGTCCGATCGGACTTTTTCCGATCTTGTGTAGCGAATTCCGACGGACAAAGTGCCACGCATGCTCAGATCAAATTACAAGACCAAAGCTATTGGCTACTAGCCTCTACGTAGTTCCGTCGTACGCAACGAATGTCACCACGTTCAGAATGATCGGATTTTCCGTCAACTTTGTCCGACCGTGTGTATTCAACATCAGTGTCGGACAAAATCCGTTGGAAAAAATCCGACGGATTTTGTGGTCGGAATTTCCGACCGTGTGTATGGGGCATAAGTGTTATATTTGCTATGTAAATGCTATGTGTTGGAAATATCTTATAAACGGACAACTTTGTGTAAAACAAAAAGGCGTTTTTATTTTTTTCCACATTTTCCAAAAACTTCTGGAAAAAAAATGAACTGTTCAAAAGACTCATTATGCCTCATAGATTATACGTTGTGGTGTTAGCTTTAAAAAATGGGGTAATTTTCTGTGCGTTGCCATTGTCCTGGTGCTCTAGGGCCTTCAAAAGTGTAATAGGTAGTCAACAAGTTAGATGGATAATTTATGCTCCTTGAACACCTGATGGTGCTCCCTGCATGTTGGGTCTCTATATGTGGCCAGGTAGTGAAAAAGTCTCACACATGTGGTATCGTAATACTCAGGAGGAGTAGCAGAATGTATTTTGGGGTGTCATTTGTGGTATACACATTCCATGTGAGAGAAATAAGCTATTATAATGACAATTTTGTGAAAAAATAAAAAATAAAATCTTAATTTTGCAAAGAATTGTGGGGAAAAATGACAACTTTAACTCACAATGCCTCTTACTAAATACCCTGGAATGTCTACTTTCCAAAAAGGGGTAATTTGGGGGGCATTTGTACTTTCCTGGCTTGTTAGGGTCTCAAGAATTGAGATAGGCCTCAGTACATCAGATGTGATAATTTTTTTATGATTTGCACCATAGCTTGTAGACTCTATAAATTTCACACAATAATACCACTAATTTGGGTTATTTTTACCAAAGATATGTAGCAGTATAATTTGTGGCCAACATTTATGAAGAAAAATTGCTAATTTGCTGAATTTTATCACAGAAACAAAGAAAAATTCATTTTTTTTCCAAATTTTCATTTTTTTCATTTATAGAGCAGAAAATAAAAAATCCAGAGGTAATCAAATACCACCAAATGAAAGCTCTAGGTTCAGAACCTACATCTGTTGCAAGTATAGAAATTAACAGCAGGAGCACAATCTATGAATGGGGCCGAGTCTGATCAATCACAGAATTCTCTCCCCCAGTCACAAATTGTGTTACAAGCAGTGTAATCAGTGAGAAAACCGTTCTCAATGGAGGAGGAGAAGAGAGTATGTCCTCATTGGACCATTTGTACTACTATTCTGCCTGAAAACACAAAGTTGTTAACCATTGCAGTGCCGGAAGTTAAGAGACAGGAAGAGGACAGAGCATTGCAGCAGTGAAGATTTCTCCAGCATCCAGCACATCTATATATGATGTACAGTACATTATAAATAAATCTTAGATTTTTGATAGTTGCACTCTGCTACCCTCTTACCCCTCTACCTTTCTAATGGCCAGAGAATCTGTCCATCAAATTTAGTTGTCAGTAGAGAGCAACTGCTACACAATGTAGGGTCAGTTTCCCATGTTTGAAAAAGGGTACATAACTGATTTCAGGTGGCCAGAGAGTTTGAAACGTTTGCCTCAGGAATGAAACTACAGCGATCAACTGATGGATGGTTTGGGTGCTGACTGCAACTTAGAAAAATAACATATCCTACCTCACAGCAACACCGCATGTAATGTACTAAGAAAAAGAGTAGCAATTGTGATCACTCACAAGGAAATTTGATTCCCAGACATTGGGGTAATTTATCAATCATGTTGAAAGGCAAACTAGCACTAAAGAGGAGTAGTGAGATGCATTGTGAGACAGATACTGCCTTTGAGTCAAATTCCCTCTTTTGGCTGCTCTAAATTCCTCACTTGGGACTGCATTAAACCTGTCTTTCAACTTTACAAACTGTTCCACTTGGCCACCCAGAAATACAGACTGGCAGCTCTGTAAACCTGTCACAGAGACTTTGCTGAAAGAGACGCAGCCTGATTTGCGACTAATCATGTTGCTGATTTGCTTGATATATGTTCCCCAACATGCTTAGTAGTCTACGTTTCTCCTTGTACTTTCTTAATTGAATGAGAAATGAGATACACTGAGAAAAAAGATTAATGTTTTTTTTTTTACTTACAAATGGTAATAATCTTTTTTTTCTGGTGGCAAATACATTTACAGCCACAAAGAAGAAGTTGTTTTTATGTGTGGGAAAATATACATGAAGCACAATGTAGGGAAGTACAGTGTATGTGAGTAGTAGTTGCAAATGTTTGCGTCATACAATATTTGCACAACTATTTTCAGTAAATATACATTACAATTAAGTTTGGTGCACTCAAACACACTATAATCCCTATTTGTTGTAAAATATAAAAGATCAAAATGTGTAAGTAAATAGATACCAAATATTTTGGGTCTCAAAACTGCATGCACCCATGAAACGTAAGCCACTTTTCTGCACTGGTCACTTCCTGTATGGGCTTCTGTGGCATGCTACTGAACCACCAGCCTCACTGCTCTTTCTGTGCTCTGTATTGTGGGAGGGCTATGTACTTTTGGGGGAGGGGGTGCACTGTGAAGGAGGCTTTGTTTTTTGGGGGGCTGTGTACTGTGGGAGAGGACTCTGTACTGGGGGGCTGTGAACTGTGTGGCAGTCCTTTTTATGGAGATATCAAAGGTCTATTAGATGCCTAATGTCTCTTCTGCACGATCTAAAGGATCCCTGGGAAAAACAGAGGCTTGTTTAAAAAAAAAAAACAGTTAATCAAAAGATATGCTTTTTATCAAAACCTGTGGCTGATATGCTACACTAGCTTTATCCTTGAAAAATCCCTCATTTGACATTTTTTAGCATTTCATGGGATGTTTGTAATAATAGTTTGCTTAAGTCCTTACTTTCAATATACGTAGTAGATTAAAAGGAGATTGCTGCATACAGCAGACTTCTAGGTGATCAGTAGTTTCCTGACGCCAACATGGCAGCATACTAGTGATAGAGCTTAGCCTCTTGACCACTCCCTCAGGACCAGTGAATAGCATAAATATAAGGCCTAGTTAGGCCCCACCCATTCTTCTTTTTTTCCTCATACCTCAACGCATCAGTGAAGAGTAAGCAGTACTATGTCCCCCCCTCTGCCTCTGTGCAGCATCCGGCTGGGTTCAAGCCTCTCCCAGTGCGAAGTCCCAGCGCTCAGGCTGCTAACATGCGCTAAAAAGCCTGGGAATCCCTTCTGTGGGTCTTATTGCAGTGTTTCCTCTTTAGGAACGAAATCTGCTTTTAAAATTGATAACTGCAGCACTTGTGGAATATGGGGGGCCAGCTATGCTTTATCTCTCTCTTAGCCCCTTGTGTCTCCTTCGTGTCCTTCATTACCTTTCCCATTCCCTGCTGTCCTCTGCAGGTGTTGCATGTGTGTGTATAGGTATGTATGTATGTATATGTGATATGGGTGTGTGTATATGTATATACACGTTTAAAAAAAAAAGAAAAGTTGGATGTGTGGGTATGCATATGTGTGGGGGTGTATGTAAATACATGTATGTACTGTAGGGGATCAGAGAGGTGAAAGGCCTGTTCAGTAAAATAAAAATGGCTTTATTCGGCAAAACAAACAGAAGAAAAAGACAGGCTTGTCTTGTCACAGAGGTACAGAGATAGGAAAGGTTCAGTCTCTTTAACCAACAGGCTGATATATAGACAAAGTACATGGCTCTAGTCTGAGATACAGTTTTTTTTTTATATGTTTTTACTCACCCCAGCAAGTGGATTACACTGAATGCTGCTGTGTGTCTCTCTCTCTCCAAACACACAACTCCTCTGACATCTTCAGCTCAGCTGACAGTAATCAGGGCTGAAGGTTCCTACCCTCTTTAATTAACCCTTTCCTAACCCGCCCCAGACTGACCCTCTGCAGTATATGTGTGTGGGTATGTTTGTATATGTGTACATATGTAAGTATATGTAGATAAATAAAAAAAGGAAAGTGGAATCCTTTCTCCTATATCTACTCCTGATCCTTCTGTCGCTTTTCAGCTATCCTCACCTCAGCTGGCCGTCCCATTTCTCCACAGATAAAGAGTCAGTTACCGCTCATATAAAGACCCTCAACAACTAGGGTGGGGACCACCATATTGGTAAGTTTTCAGGAAAAAGAGTGCCCTCTGATGCGGATTGGCTTTGATTTGCTTCAGCCCCGCACGTCCACGCTCTCAAGATGGCCGGGCCAAGGCAAGGCGGACGTTCTTCAGAGGAGCATAGCCCGGATGGTGCTCCCACTCAGGAGAAGAGCTCCAAGGAAGACGTCTTTGCTCCTCTTCCCCAGAGCCAGCGCCCCAGCAAGATTCCTGCAGGGCCTGTGGCGCAGTATCTATGCCCGGAAGGCTGGTGAGTAGACACTGCCTGGAGAAGTATGCAGCTAACAGGTAATGCCAAATGTCTTTATTATTGATAAGATTGGCACAAGATTCTGTTTTGGACTTGCCTTAATTACTCGGAGCAACTGTTACACTTGTATTGGAAACTGTTGGAGACTGTTGCCATAGGAGACAGCGTACTTGTTCACGTGCAGATGTGGCATCTTGCTGGATGCTTTTCCCTGCGTGGCTGTCCTGTAGAAGTCTGGAAGTCTGCCGGGTTGGCGTTGCACAGACACATTTGGGTGCCCCAAGGAGAGTAGTAATGTAATGCACAGAGCGCTCTAGTGGCCAAATTGCCCTTGCTGACATCATCACCTTTCAGTGAGGCCAAACAGCCGCCTACAACAGCAACAGTTTTGTATATGACTATCTCGGTTACTTGGGGAGCCACAGCCAGGTTTGGGTAATATGTCCGGGTCTCAGGTGGACTGAAACCCTGACGCATGATTCAAAATCCGAACTGTCCGGGTTAATCCTGGACAGGTGGCACAGGTGTCTGGTGCCCATTAATCTACTTTGCAGAGGCTGCCTGCTGGCTAAGTGGGTGTCAATTCTGTCTAGTATCACTGGGGTTGCTGGTTCAATTCCCCAACATGCTAATACTTGTTTTGAGGTTTATTTCTTCTCCCTGTGTGGGTTTCTCAACACAATCCAAAGACATGCTCTGCACCTACTATGCCTTACAACCCCCTCTATGTGGAGGGATGTTGACAACTCATGGCTCTGGAGGTTCTCATTGGACGGAAGGGGGCCTGGGTCATTGTTACAATTATTACAGATGCAGCAGTCTGCTATTTAAAATATGGAGGCTGACCAGGAAGTCCCTCCTAGTTGCTTGTATAGCCACTGAAAGAGCACCCTGGCACCTTGGCGGTTAGGAAGGCCATATGGTTGAGACCCTGGGCTGCATATTGCTTCCTAGAAACAAAAGTGGGGAAGAATGAAGGGGGTTTGAGAAAAAATGCCTGTATAAACAGGATGTCGAAACTGTATACTCTGAACAAGTTAATGGTCAACCTGCTCCTACATACTGTAGCATCTGCAGATGCTGGCAGACTAGCAATAACCAGCCCATGTGCTGGGTGAATCTAATGGGAATGGTTTAATAATTATCAACCAGCTGCTGCACCTGCAGGACTCCGAGGAGAGTGTCAGGGTCTGCATCCCTTTAGATATGTTTTCCTATCGGAAGTGTCTTGCCAAAAATTAGATTTTTGTGACAGTGGATGCCGAGGGTCTGGCTTGTGTCTTGGTGCAGACTTCTGGGGGGATAAGTGAGCCAGTCACACAGGTACATGCCCAGACTTTTAAGGTAAGACCTAGAAGGCACGCTTCACTGGTTTCTGGACGGCATGTTGGATGAAGGTATCAGACACTCATGGTCACTTCGGGAGATTCCTCACTGCTCCTCTCTTCCATGAAGCTGACAAGTCCACCACAACCGCGTGTGGACTGCTACATTGCTTACAGACACCTCAGACTCAAGAGGGTTTGCACGTTTTTTACCCAATCCTGTTTGGAGTTCGCAGGAGATGTTGGTTAGTGTCCAGTTGCAGATCGGAAGAGGTTGATCCCTGTGGGGCCCTCTTTGAGTTCTTTAAGACGGAGTCCATTAAACAGTATAACCACATGGCTGGAGGCTGTTGATGGATCGTCAGGATGCCTATCCTATCCTCACACCTTAGAGGGAAAGCAAAGCCAACTTTCTCCATCCCAATGGTTGGTGTACCCGGGGGTGCTCTGCTAGTTCCTCTGTTTTATTTCAATCAGAGGAAGTGGTGATAGTCAGGAATAGATTTCTGAGGATGAATACTTCCGCTTGTTTGATGGCTTCTCAGTGCCTCAGTCATCATGCATATAGATGATTCCTGGGGTGCATAGGCACCTGCGCAAATTGCATCTAGAATTCTTAGTGCAAGGGAGGAAACAGGATAGAACACAGTTAATAAGTGTTACTCAGTATGAGTAGCGCTCAGCGGTGATGGAAAGACCTTGAGGAAGTCTCGGTCCGTTAGGACCTTTTAGACTGGAGAATTGCTACAAATCATGTCTGCAAGACAGCCGGGAAGATGCATTGCGAGGGACTTTCAGTCAAGGCAATCAGAGCTTCCCAGCCAAGGAGGATAATCTTTGGGGGTTCAAACAGCCCAAACAGCCCTTTTAAGCACTTTGGCCTCACTACACAGAGTCAAGGAGGACCAATCTCCCTGCAGTTTAGCAACAGGGCAGCAGTCGCCTATATTCAGCTCCAGTATGAAACTCGCAGCAATATGCTATTAGGAGAGGTGAAACCTGTAACACCTGGGGCAGAAGATCACTAGCAAAATTTCAGGAAGCAGTTTACCTCCCAGCATATTTTTCTTTTGAATGAATACAAGCTTCCCAGAGCACGAGTGGGTCTACACAGGGCCGTTTCTACCACTAGGCAAACTAGGCAGCCGCCTAGGGCGCACTGCTGCCTAGGGGCGCTCGGCCACCGTTTTCCCTCCGCGTCAGCATGCTCTGCAGGCTGCAGAATGCAACTAAGTCTGACCGGTAGTGTTATTGGAGGCGCAGCACTGGAGCCAGCGCTAGAGGAAGCAGAGCCGATGCTTTCTGTATAGCGCCGCCTTCGGTCACAGGGACAGTGTAAAGGGGGTGGAGCCAATGGTGGTGGAAAAATTTGGTTTTGCCTAGGGTGTCAAAAACCCTTGCACCACCCCTGGGTCTATATCCAAGGTCTTCTCTCTGCTGTGGCAGGTGGGGCCTACCACAGACAGACCTCCTCAGGCCTCCTCCAAGGCGCAAGGGGCAGATGCTCTGGTCTCTCCCTGGGTCTGCAATCTAACCTATATATTTTCCCCAACATTTCCCCTAAATGAGATTTCCCTTGAGGCTGCCTTAGCCTATCCTCACATAGCTCACGAGTGTGGGCTATATTGGCAATAACACATTTGAAAGGACCAAGAATCCTTCAGTTTGCACAACTTTTGAGGGCAGTCGTGAGGAGTCGGTCACCAAGGAAGAAAAGATCTATTGCAGTTGCTGGATCTCGTATCAGTTTATCCATTTAGCCATCACTTACAAAGCAGTATCAATTGCAAGAACTTTAAGCAGAAGGTTATCAGAGATTCAAGCCCTTGGAGCTTCAAAGTACAAAAATAAATAAAATAAAAATAAAGAAAAAATTATAATATATTCCTTTCTTTCCAGAAAGAGTAGAGTTGGATCTTGTAGATCATTCTGCATCAAACATAGCAACAGACTGCTATTTAACAGACAGCTGGACATTGCCTAACTTTCCAGAACATCACACAGGAAAGTCACATGTACTGTTCATTTTCAGAACTTTAAAGGAGCATCTCTCCACAATTGTTCCTATCAGGTCATCTAAATAAACCTTTTGTCATTCCAGTTGGGAATCATCAAGGGAAAGAGGTTACTACCTGGATCCTAGCAGGCTTGGTTGTGTATAGAATAGAGGTCACGAGCCTCCGTCAGCGGCGCCAGAGCACTCTACCAGAGCAGTTAAAGCCTGATAGGCAGCACATTCAAGAGAATCTATGGTGTCCATCTGTACAGGGGTACACGGTCGCTCCAACATTCCTACTCAAACTTGACGGAATAGACCCAAGGGCCTTGTCATCAAGGGACTTTGTAGGAAGGACTATTCAGTCCTCTGTTTCATCCTAATTAGAAGATTGGTTTGACAAGTAGATCCCACCCTGTCAGCTAGTTATTTATCACTAGTATGCTGCCATGTTGGCGTCAGGAAAATGGAAAATTGTATCAAATACTTACCGTAATTTTCCTTTCCTGACACCAAACCATGGCAGCATATGGTCCCACCCTTATATGTTTTGGTATGTAGCTAATTACAGAGAATGGGGTGGGGCCTAACTAGGCCTTATATTTATGCTATTCACTGGTCCTGAGGGAGTGGTCAAGAGGCGGAGCTCTATCACTAGTATGCTGCCATGGTTTGGCGTCAGGAAAGGAAAATTACGGTAAGTATTTGATACAATTTTCCATTTTTCTGGGGGTAAAGGTAATCAGGGGACTGCTTACGGGGAGTGTGTTGAAATGATTCCAGCCATCGATGGCCTTTTTCTGCTATGAAGAGGACAATTTCCATTCCCCTTATAAGCTCCACTTGTATTGTGAGGCCCATCTGGTTTTATGTGGAACGTTGAAAGGTCCATGTAAGTTCTGGGTGCTCCTTTAGGCATTTTTGTGAGACCTGCCTCTCTCTTCAAAAATGAACAGTAGGTACCTGCTCCTATTCTCTGCTGATTAAAATAAAAAGTGAAAGAATGATAGGAAAAGGGGAAGCAGTTTCAACTCCCCTTTTCCTCATGGGAGAGCGGCAGGGACAGGCAGTTTCAAGTTCCCCTCAGGGGCTCAGGTCCCCTGGGGAAACTTGTAGGCTCACGTGTCTTGGGAGAGGGGTACAGGTGACCTCTCCTGAGTCTCGTGGATTAGCCCGGGAAAATCCTGTTTAAACTGGGTTTATCTGGCCCCATAGGGGCTATAAAGAGGGGCTTCCGTCCAATTAGGCTCAATTCTCCTCAGAAGACTGAGCTGTGGTGTTCTAGGGTTTACTCCCATTGAGCAAACAGTGTCTTCTGAGGCCAGAAGATGAGTCTACTGAGACGGCTTATCGAGCGAGCGGGTGAAGACGGCGGTGAAGAATTGATTCGTCAGTGCCTTGACTTACCACGGACATCGCGTCAAGAGGCTCCGGTGGGAGCCGCAACTGCTGCCGCTGAGGCGTGGGATCCGGTGACCGACATTGAAATGTCGGCTGAAGAACCATCCCGCCGTTCGCCCGAGCCCCGTCTGGAGGAAGAGGAAACAGAGCCGCAGGAAGGAGTTCTGTGTCAAGGGCGAAGAGGAGGAGGCGCCGCTAAAGGAGGCGCCGCTAACTCAGCTAAAAGAAGGCGTACCCCGTGCTGTAGGCTTTCCCCTTCGCCACCTCCAGCAGCGTCAGCTACACAGCAAGGCAGGTCTTCTCAGAGTCGGGGCGGAGCTTCAGGAGGAGTGGCTAGGGAAGCAGTGAGAGGCAGGTCCAGGAGCGTAGTGAGAAGAGGATCAGCTTCATCTGCACTGGGCGTGGCTACAGACGGAGTTTCGAATAGCTTAGCCAGAAACGAATCTTTCGACGAGAGGTCATTCCTATCACAACACCTCATCTCCATGGCAACATCCCACAGCGCTTCAGTCAGGGTCTGTAACAGGCATTACTATTGGCACAGCTCCCATGGCTTCAGCTGGCATGGGGAGTGAGGAGGATTCCACAAGGATGGCACCTAATATACCGCAAACTGACTCTCATGGGGTTGGTGAGTTACCTCTACATATTACTAATAATATTACTGAGCTTTTGAATAAATTATTAAAGAAATACACACGTTCAGTGACCATGCTAAGCCTACATCAGCTAGTAGTGCAGCTTTAGGGATATGGGCACCATCTAGTGGTGTTTCTACTAATCACACTCAAATTTTGAATACTGATACACTGGATAATTCTTTTGCATATCAGGCGGCAAATTCTCAGAATTTACCGCCTTTTGAAACATGTTTAAAGGCGTTGATCCCTTGTGAAATCTCTCCACTGGGTTTTCCTTTATCTATGTCAATAAAAGAAAACATTTGGAGGGGAGAATTCTTGGATCTATTATGTTTGCTTTCTTTCTGCAAAATAATTTATTGGTAGAACTGAGAAAAAAGATGACGAAGATAGACGTAGGCCTGTTTCCAGGTCTTTTAATAACTGGTTGCAGGCTTTTTGTATATTTGCTGGTGTTTTATGTGAGAAATTTCCTGAGAAAAGTGCTTGACTTTTTCAACATTTAGATATTGTATTGTAAGCATTCAGGAATTTTGGAGGTACTGCTTGGTATACTTATGATGAGGCCTTTCACCAGAAATTATCCGTTTACCCTACTTTGAAATGGGGAGTAAAAGATGTGAGTCTCTGGCTCAATCTTTTTCTTCCACAAAGGAATTATACCAAGCAACTCCAGAACTCTCAACCCACAAACAGGCATCTGTTTCAATTTTAACGATTCCCAGTGCAGATGGCCTAACTCCTGTAAATATAAACATGAGTGCGCATTTTGTGCCGGCGCACATTCAGTGTCTAAATGTTTCAAAAGAATGTCCCCAGCTACTCAGCAATCAGGAACTCTTCAGAAAGGCTTCAACACCAGTGAAACTAACAAATATTCTCCCGTGGCTCAGAACTTACCCAGACAAGTTGAAGGCCCAGCTCCTCATTGAAGGTTTTAGTGAAGGTTTTTCATTTCCAAAGTTTTCGGGTTTAGGATGTACCATAGTAAATAATTTGAAATCTGTAGATGAATTTCCGGAAGTAGTGGAAGAAAAGATTTCTAAGGAACTTTCAGCAGGTAGAATAGCAGGCCCTTTTTTCTTCCCTCCATTTTCTAATTTTCGAATTTCCCCATTGGGCATTGTCCCAAAAAACGAAAAAAATTCTTTCAGACTCATACATCATCTATCCTTTCCCAAGGGTCACTCGTTGAATGACCAAATTGAGGACAGACTTTCGTCAGTTACTTATGCTTCTTTTGAAGATGCACTAAAGAAGCTTAGGTGTCTGGGTAAAGGTTCTCTTTCGTCAAAAGCTGATGTTCAATCAGCTTTCCGTCTTCTTCCTATTCACCCTTCTTGTTTTAATTCATTGGGTTTTTTCTATTAAAATACATTTTATTTTGACAAATGTTTACCAATGGGTTGTTCCTTGTCCTGTTTCTATTTTGAAACCTTTTCTTCCTTTTTGGAATAGGTGGTGGTTTCCATATCCGGTTCTGAATTTATCATTCATTATCTAGATGATTTTTTATTTTTAGGTCCCGCTTCTTCCCCTGATTGTTCAATTTTATTAGAAACATTTTTTAACATTTGTTCTCATTTTAATATACCACTGGCTTTTAAAAAAAAGCTTGGCCTTCAACTTGCTTGGATTTCCTGGGTATCACTATTGATACAGAGTTAATGGAATTTCGTCTTCCGGAAGAGAAGGTAACAAAACTTATAGACCAGTTATTGGCTGGTATTCGCAGGGAGAAAGTCTGTTTAAAAGAAATGCAATCCCTATTAGGTCTATTAGCCTTTGCTTCCAGGATCATACCTATTGGTAAGGTTTTTTTAGAAGGCTGTATCATTCCATCTCGGGTTTGAAATGCCCTTTCTCTCATGCTTTTTACTGACTCGGCAGGCTCATGTGGTCTTGCCGTAATTTGGCGATCACATTGGTGTGCGGACATTTGGAACCCGAAATGGATTAGACTTGGTTATTTAAGAAATATAGTTTTGCTAGAATTATTCCCTATTATTGTTGCTCTGGAAATTTGGGGCCCTTATTTTAAGAATAAAAGAATATTAGTAAGGACTGATAATAAGGGAGTCATGTATGCAATTAATTGCTTAACGTCTAAGTTTATGCCAGTCATTGTTTTGTTGCACCACATGATTTTTCAATGTTTACTTTGGAATATCTGGATAAAAGCGATTCATGTGGTGGGAAAAGACAATGATGTGGCAGACGCGTGTAGATGGATCGTTTCTTTCAACTGTTCCCGGCCGCGGATCGAGTGGGAATACCGTGTCCAAACAAATTATGGGACCTTTTTTGAAACCCATTGCTGATTCTATTAGAAATTCTTTGGCCCCTTCGACCTGGGCTGGATACCAATCGGCCTGGTTGCTATGGATTTCTTTTTTGAATTCGATCAATGCACCTATAGGTGCCTTTTCGGAAGGTTTAGTGTTACTATTTTAAAATTTTTTGTTTCAGAAGCATTATTCTTGGTCATATGTTAATAAAACTTTGGCGGGTCTGTCCTTTTTTCTTAAACTTAATAATTTGCCTTCATGTTTGGTTTATTTTTTAGTTAAGCAAGCTCTGAAGGGCTATAAGAAGGAAAATTTTAAACCAGATTCCCATTTTCCTATTACTCCAGACATTTTAGAAAAACTTTGTTCAGCTTCGGAACAAGTCTGTTTTTCTTCGTTTGAGGCAGTTCTATTTAAAGCAGTATTTTAGATTACTTTTTTCGCAGTGCTCAGAGTTTCTGAGTTGCAAGCTATTCGAGCCTCGGATATTGTTGTCTCGGATACATCCTTGAGGATATTTTTAAGAAAGTCAAAAACTGATCAGTTAGGTAAAGGAAGTTGGGTCAATTTACATGCATGTCTGAGCTCCTCGATCTGTCCTTTAAGCTTATTAAAGAATTATTTAAGTATTAGGCCGATGGGGGGGGTCCAGGTTTGTTTTTGCATCCGGATCCCCTCTTACTAGGTATCAGTTTGTTTGCATCTTTAAAAAATGTTTAAAGTTTTTGAAATTGGAAAATGCTAACCTAACGTCACATTCCTTTAGAATTGGAGCAGCCACTGAAGCCTCCAGATTAGGTTTAGACCATAGCATAATCAAAAAAATGGGCAGATGGAAATCTAATAGTTATTTATTATATATTCGTCCTAATTTTTCTCTTTGATTCACTTCAGGTTTATGCCGAAAGGTAATTTGGATTATTGGACACTCCTACGTCTTTTGGACACACCTGAGAGCTAAAGAAAGAGTTTATTCTGTTAATTTAGGTTTGGCTTGAAGTTTTTTGGTCAGGGAAGAGGGGCATGTTATGGCCTGATTTAATAGGGGAGATTACTGGTCTTTTCCTCAAATTCCCCCCACCAGATGTATTGATCGTACATCTTGGGGTGAATGACATTGGTAAGCAAAAAACTTTGAACATTATTTTTGATATAAGAGATGATTTACATAGGATTCAATTAGCTTTGCCTAACACGGTTATTGTTTTTTCCGAGATAGTGCAAAGATTTTGTTGGCTTTCTTTTCCTTCCATGCGCCCTTTGGAAAGGATCAGGAAGCGAATTAATAGAGCAGTTTCCAAACTACTTACACATTTATTCTGCGTACACACGATCGGACTTTGTCCGCCGGGCCTAGTCTGGCAGACAAACCGCCGGACTTTCCAGCTGGGCTTTGCCGGACTTGAAAGCGAACGGACTTGACCACACACGATCACGCTAAAAGTCCGGCGGTTCACGCGATGACGTACAGCACGTACGACGGGACTAGAACACTAGACTAGAGTCTGTGACATACTTGCTACTGAGCATGCGTCCTTTTTGGTCCGCCGGACCATCATACAGACGGCCGTATTGTCCGCCGAACTGCCAAGTTCAGCGGACAATTTTAAAACAAAACTTAAAACCTAGTCCGCCGGACTTTTGTGAAAAAAAGTCAGTCGAAGGCCCACACACGATCGGACTGTCCGGCGGACTCTAGTCCGGTGGACAATCCCGTGGGAAAGTCCGCTCGTGTGTACGCGGCATTAGGCATTATTTCCTTTAGGAATTCGGAATTAGAGGGTGGCATTCAAGGATTGTAGGATGAAGTTCACCTGTCTGACATCGGTTTAGACATTTTTAACGCAGACATGAGTTCATGTGTTGAGATGGCCGTGTTGCGGGGTTTTGGGGACAGGTGGTCTTAGGTTCACCTGTCTTTTGGGAAGTTATGAAGTCAGTAATTTAGTTTATGGGCCGTAGTGGCTAGGCTGTTAAAGTTTATATATTTAAGTTCTTGCTTGATGATTTTTTTTTTTTTTAACAAGAATTTTATTTATTTTGAACAAAACAAACAAAGAAAACAATCTATACAGTGGTACATCTTCAATAACATATAGAAAGATGGATACATTACAGTGGGTGGTTCTTTTTCATGTTTCACAGTAACTTCAACTTACATCAAGGTCATGCTACTCGTGCATATCTAGTTTACCATTGGCCGTCAGGGGTCGGCTCTATGAGGCCTATACCATAAATAGCATGAGTGGGATATGGTGTTATTTATACCTGTAGGATAGATTAGAGGGGGAGTAGTGACTCCCTCCCTGGCTGTGTTGTTGACGTAGTTGATTACATTACAGTTGTACAGGAGATACATTCGTTAGTCTAGACTTAGATTCCTTTTGTCAACCCAAGCCCCCCATATTTTTTCAAATTTTTGGGGACAGTTACGTCCCGCATACGTGAGTTTATACATAGGGAGGGCCGCATCAACCAAGGATCTCCATTGTTGAACCGTCGGTGGAGAGGGGTCCTTCCATTTCAGAAGTATCGCTTTCCTGGCATAGAATGCCAAATAGAATACAAACAATTTCCGCGATTGCTTTGCTGCAAGAGTGTCAACTATACCCAAAAGTAGGGGGATTGGATCCTTTGGAACATGTAGCTTGCCAATTCTATTGATGTCTCTCAGGACCTCTTCCCAGAAAGACTGAATAAAACGGCAGGACCACGTCACATGTAGAAAGGTGCCAATCTCAGTGGTGCACTTGGGACATAGTGAGCTGTGGGATGGGTATATCTTGGCCAGTCTTTCCGGGGTGTAGTATACCCGGTGAATGAATTTGAGTTGGATGAACCTGTCCCTAGCCGAGACCATGAGAGGAAGGCATTGCTGGATCCCCTCCTCCCAGTCGTCATCCGCCACGGACGGCACATCCGCCTGCCATTTGTTAAACAGTTGGGTAACCTTGGAGGTGTCTAGCCCAGCCAGTTCGTGGTAGAGTGTGGATAGTGTTTTCCTGTCCTCCCCTCTTAGCAGTACCTTTTCAATCCTATTTTCCTCAATGACAGTTGGTTGTTGGAATTGTGACCGGTAGGCATGGCGGAGTTGCAGGTATCGAAAAAACATATGGTTGGGCATGTCTTTGTCTCTCTTTAGGTCATCAAACGTGCGAATCCCTGTCTGTGTGGTAATGTCTGCCAGTGTCGTGATGTCAAACCTGGTCCATAGCTTTGGGTCCGGGATGGATCTGAAGTGTGGGAGTCTGGGATTGTCCCATAGGGGGGTGTGTGGGGACCAGCTATTTTGTTGCCCAACCTTTGTCCTGACTGTTTCCCATATCCGAAGTGTGGTGCGCATTGGTTTGGTGATAGAGGGGTTAGCTCTAGGTCCCCGGTGAATCAGTTGCCTGAGTTCCAATTGGGAGCCTAGCCTAGCTGCCTCCGCCGCAGCCGCAGGGTTCGCAATCTCCTTGGCCAGCCACCACTTAACCGTCACTAGCACCGCCGCCCAATAGTATTTTATAAAACAGGGCATAGCCAGCCCTCCCAGGGATAGAGGTAATTGCAGCGTGGTCTTAGCTATCCTCGGGGTGCCACCATTCCAAATGAATGAGGTAAGTAGACTATCTAGTTTGCTAAAGAATGAGTGGGGGATAGGGACAGGGGTCTGTCTAAAAAGGTAGACAAACTTAGGGAGTACCGCCATCTTTATCAGATTGACCCTTCCGACTGGCGTGAGGGGTAGGGACTTCCATCCTGCACACCTGTGGGTCAGTTGGGTCATTACCGGGGTAAGGTTGAGGGGGGTAAATTGGTTGATGTCTTTGTGAATAGTCACCCCCAGATATTTAAACCGGGAGACCCCCTGGAGGGGAGTGTCCATGGGTAGGCTATCTACAGCTGGGTGCAGAGCGAACAAGACTGATTTACCCCAATTAACTCGTATGCCTGAATAGGAGCCAAATACTTCAATGAGACGGAGAGCTTCCCCCAGTGAGTGTGTGGTGTCTCTAAGATATAGAAGAGTGTCATCAGCATATAATGAGACTTTTTCTATTGTCGAGCCGATGGAAATACCCCTTACGTCGGATGAGGACCTTAATAGCATTGCCATGGGCTCAATTGCTAGGGCAAATAGGGCCGGGGACAGCGGGCACCCCTGCCTGGTACCCCTGTGTAAATTAAACGTGGGTGACAGGACCAGTCCAGTGCGCACCCGTGCCCTAGGTGCCTCGTACAGAGTCTGCACCCAAGAAATAAACCTAGGGCCAAAACCGAACCGACGCAGGACCCCCCACAGATAAGTCCATTCCACGGAATCAAATGCTTTTTCTGCGTCCAGGGAGGCCACCGCGTCGGCTCGGTCCAGGCAGTCCCCTGACCCCAGCACAGTGTACAATCGCCGGAGGTTGATGTCGGTCCCTTTGCCCGGCATAAACCCCGTTTGGTCTTCGTGTACTACTGATTGTATGACCGTATTCAAGCGTTTAGCCCAAATTTTGGTGAGGACCTTGGCGTCCGCATTAAGTAGGGAGATAGGCCTATAAGAGGAGCACAGTTCGGGATCTTTGCCGGGCTTGGGTATGACTACAATTACTGCGTCAGCCATGGAGGGGGGTAGCTTCCGCTCTTTAAGGGATTTTAGCAAAACTTCGTGCATTTTAGGCGACAACTGGTCACTATACTGTTTGTAAAACTCCAGGGGGATACCGTCCACCCCCGGAGTCTTCCCCACTTGCATTACTCCTATAGCCTGTTGAACTTCTTCCAAAGTCACCATGCTGTCAAGTTGTTCCCGGGCGCTGTCAGTAAGGACGGGAAAATCAAGACTATCTAGGAAGGAGTCCAGCTCCTCGGGTAGGTAGTAAGCTCTTGAGGAGTATAGTTTGCGGTAGTAAGTCGCAAATCGGGTGTTAATGGCCGTAGGGTCCGTAGTCACTGTCCCGTCAGTCTCCCTTATCCGTGCAATAGATGTAACTGGTTGTTGCTCCTTGGCCAACCAGGCCAGGAGTCTCCCGTTTTTTTCCCCCTGCTCGAAGATACGTTGGGTCTGTGCTAACTGGCTCTTTTTCGCCTTGTTAACTCTGAGGAGCATTACTTCTCTATAGGCAGATTGCATATCCACATAAGTAACTGGATTGCGGGTGTTAACGTATCTATTCTCCAGATCGCGGGCCCTAGATTCGGCTTCGTCTATAGCAGTAGCAGCGTTCCTACATGCTTGAGAGATAGACGTCTGGTAGCATCCTCTAATGAACGCCTTAAAGGCGTCCCAAGTAGTATTTAGGGGGGCCGTACCTGCGTTGGTGCGCCAGAACTCTGCCATGTGTTGTGGGATTTCCGTCTCAATGTGCGGGTCAGCTATCCAGTATCTCGACAACCTCCACAATCTGTCTGAGTGGGGAGTTTGGGTTTTAAGACTGCACATAACAGGCGCATGATCCGTTATACCCCTGGGTAATATTTCTATAGCCTGCACCCTAGACAGTAGGCCTCCGCTGACATAGATTAGGTCTATACGTGACATAGCTCTGTAGGACGTGGAGTGGCAAGTGTACACTTTGTCGTTTTGGATATCTCCACCTCCACACATCGGTCAGCCCATATAAGGCAGCCCACTGCGCCAGAGGGGAGTCCGTACCTGTCCCCTGGGAAAGTCCTTAGATGGATCTGGGACCATATTAAAATCCCCCGCTATGATAACATTGTCCGTGGAGTATGCTGACAGAAGGGGAGTTAGATGTCTCAGGAGGGCCACTGTGGCCGGTGGTGGAATATATATACCCAGAATCACCATATCAACAGTGTCAATAATCGCATGTAGCAGCACATAACGGCCCTCCGGGTCTATTTTTACCTCTAGCAGTTCATATGTGAGAGATTTGTGTATCAACACGCTCACCCCCCTGGCGTAGCAAGAGTGCATTGCATGATAAGAATACCCAACCCATGGCTTCTTTAGGCCAAGCGCCTTGCCACCTACCAGGTGGGTCTCCTGCAGTATGCAGACGTGAGGCGAGTGCTTTTTTATATAGGCATGTACTAAAGAGCGTTTGATCTTGTCGTTGAGTCCCCGGACGTTCCAGGACATTATCCTAACCTGTGCCATACCATGTAGTTAGTCGTAGGGATGTCAGGGGAGCCAAGCACCTAAGAAACACCAGACCCGGGGGTGAGGTCCAGTAGTTCTGGACCATGTTTAGTTTCATTCTGCAAGAAAAAGTCACATAAGCACATTCAGGATTAACAGATTTGACTTGCTTGATGATTTAATAAATATTTTTGAAACCAATAATAAACAGCCGCGGCCTTTATAAATCCAACACTTGTCTGTGTCTCTTTTCTTTATTGTTATTGATGGTAGGTTATTTAGGATCCTGCCTGCGATCCCATGATAGGAAAAGGGGAAGCAGTTTCAACTCCCCTTTTCCCCATGGGAGAGCGGCAGGGACAGGCAGTTTAAAGTTCCCCTTAGGGGCTCAGGTCCCCTGGGGAAACTTGTAGGCTCATGTGTCTTGGGAGAGGGATACAGGTGACCTCTCCTGAGTCTCGTGGATTAGCCTGGGAAAATCCAGTTAAAACTGGGTTTATCTGGCCCCATAGGGGCTATAAAAAGGGGCTTCCATCCAGTCAGGCTCAATTCGCCTCAGAAGACTGAGCTGGGGTGTTCCCCTCCCCCTCCCCTTTTGTCGCAGCTGTAATTATGTGGTGGTGTCACTTTTGTAATTGATACAAAGGTGGACTAGTGTTCTTAAAAGTTAATAAAGTTTCAATTTTATATATTTAATGTGTTTTGGGAAGTTATGAAGTCAGTAATTTTATTTTATGCAGCCTGGGCCGTAGTGGCTAGGCTGTTAAAGTTTATATATTTAAGTTCTTGCTTGATGATTTAATAAATATTTTTGAAACCAATAATAAACAGCCGCGGCCTTTATAAATCCAACACTTGTCTGCATCCCTTTTCTTTATTGTTATTGATGGTCGGTTATTTAGGATCCTGCCTGCGATCCCATGTTTAGGTCCCTAGTAGTTCCTATGTTTGAGCCTAAAGGTATTTTTCTCAACCGCAAAGATGCCCAATGAGAGTCCAGGGTGACTTGGTTTAAATAAATGTAAGGGAAGCTATTGAATTATCATTTTTTTTCAGTGCCTGTTGGTAGGCACCCACCAGTTTTGTCTAGATGGTTTTCCCTATGCCACGGATGCTCATCTGAACAAAAGGGAAAACCAAATGAATGCGCTGCCACCTATAATTATATTTCAACTCTGCTGCTGCAATCACAATTATGCTCCCATTCAAAATCAATAGATATATATCAGAAAATAGTGATGCTCTTCTAATAAGTCTAATAAGCCATAATGTCCTATCGAACTTGCGCTTCCCTGGGGCGCACACCTGGAAGTGTCTGGGATCGTCTGATCCGGCATCAGGGTAAAGGGCCAATGACAGCGGATCCTTGCCTCATCCATGCCACATCGGTGCTCATCCATGCCACATCCCTGACACATCACTGCTCACCCGTGCCTCATCAGTGCTCATCGGTGAAACATCCATGCCACATTAGTACTCATCCGTGGCACATCCATGCCACATCAGTGCTCATCCATGCCTCATCCATGCCACATCAGTGCTCATCCGTGCCACATCCATGCCACATCAGTGCCACATCAGTGCTCATTCATCCCATATCAGTGCTCATCCATGCCTCATCAGTGCCTCATCCATGCCACATCAGTGATCATCTGTGCCTCATCCATGCCACATCAGTACTCATCCGTGCCACATCCATGCCACATCAGTGCTCATCCATGCCACATCAGTGCTCATCTGTGCCACATCCATGCCACTACATTGCCCATTAGTGCCACATGAGTGCTCATTTGTGCCTCATCCATGCCACATCAGTGCTCATCCTTGCCTCATCCATGCCACATCAGTGCTCATCCATGGCACATCCCTGACACATCACTGCTCATCCGTGCCTCATCAGTGCTATTCGGTGAAACATCCATGCCACATTAGTACTCATCCATGGCACATCCATGCCACATCAGTGCTCATCCATGCCTCATCCATGCCACATCAGTGATCATCCATGCCTCATCCATGCCGCATCAGTACTCATCAGTGCCCATCCATGCCACATCAGTGCTCATCCGTGCCTCATCCATGCCACATCAGTGCTCATCCATGCCACATCCCTGACACATCACTGCTCATCCGTGCCTCAACAGTGCTCATCGGTGAAACATCCATGCCACATTAGTACTCATCCATGGCACATCCATGCCACATCAGTGCTCATCCATGCCTCATCCATGCCACATCAGTGATCATCCATGCCTCATCCATGCCGCATCAGTACTCATCAGTGCCCATCCATGCCACATCAGTGCTCATCCGTGCCTCATCCATGCCACATCAGTGCTCATCCATGCCACATCCCTGACACATCACTGCTCATCCGTGCCTCATCAGTGCTCATCGGTGAAACATCCATGCCACATTAGTACTCATCCATGGCACATCCATGCCACATCAGTGCTCATCCATGCCTCATCCATGCCACATCAGTGATCATCCATGCCTCATCCATGCCGCATCAGTACTCATCAGTTCCCATCCATGCCACATCAGTGCTCATCCGTGCCTCATCCATGCCACATCAGTGCTCATCTATGCCACATCCATGCAACATCAGTGCTCATCCGTGCCACATCAGTGCTCATCCGTGCTTCATCCATTCCACATCAGTGCTCATCCATGCCACATCAGTGCTCATCTGTGTCACATCCATGCCACATCACTGCTCATTCATGCCCCATCCATGCCACATCAGTGCTCATCCGTGCCACATCCATGCCACATCAGTGCTCACCCATGCCTCATCCATACCACATCAGTGCTCATCCATGCCACTACAGTGCCCATTAGTGCCACATCCATGCCACGTCAGTGCACACTCATGCCACATCAGTGCTCATCCATGCCACATCAGTGCTCATTCGTGCCTCATCCATGCCACATCAGTACTCATCCGTGCCACATTAGTGCTCATCCTTGCCTCATCCATGCCACATAAGTGCTCATCCATGCCACATCAGTGCTCATCTGTGTCACATCCATGCCACATCACGGCTCATTCATGCCCCATCCATGCCACATCAGTGCTCATCCGTGCCACATCCATGCCACATCAGTGCTCACCCATGCCTCATCCATACCACATCAGTGCTCATCCATTCCACTACAGTGCCCATTAGTGCCACATCCATGCCACGTCAGTGCACACTCATGCCACATCGGTGCTCATCCATGCCACATCAGTGCTCATTCGTGCCTCATCCATGCCACATCAGTACTCATCCGTGCCACATTAGTGCTCATCCTTGCCTCATCCATGCCACATAAGTGCTCATACATGCCGCATCCCTGACGCATCACTGCTCATCAGTGCTCATCTGTGAAACATCCATGTGTGGCATAGGGGATTGTTCAGCTCAGTAATAGATGCATTTTTCTGTAGTGAGTTCACACCAGACAGGCGTTTATAGTTAAGGGCCTGGTAGCCCATGTTTATTAAATGAAAAAATAAACAAAACAGTCCATAAATCCACTAAGGAATGCAAGCCCACCTGACTACTCTTCAACAGCACTGCTGCTATAGGTCTTGGGTGCATACAGTCTTTATGCGGCGTACACACGGTCGGAATTTCCGATAGAAACAGTCCGATGGGAGCCTTTCATCGGATTTTCCGACCGTGTGTATGGTCAACGGTCTTTTTCTGTCGGAATTTCCGACGGACTTTGAATTGAGAACCTGTTCTCAATTTTTCCGACGGAAAACCTTTCTATCGGATTTTCCGATCGTGTTTAGGCAATTCCGACACGCCAAAAATCACGCATGCTCAGAATCCACTAGGAGACGGAACCGCTCGGTCTGGTAAAACTAGCGTTCGTAATGGAGATAGCAGATTCTTCACACTGGGTTTTTTTTAATTCTTCATTGCGCCGCTCATTCTCTTCTTTATAATGCTAGAAGAATGAAGTGGTTTTGCTGCTTATATTCACACAGAGTTTTTACAAACGTATTTCTTTATTATTTCTAGGTCTCTCCAGAATAATATTTAGATTAGAATTGAAGCTAGATCTGCATGAAATAGATATAATTTTTTAAAGTGCTTTTTTTTCTTTAATAAGAATATTTGTATTATTGTATTATTTTCTCTTGCTCTCCTTTTTTTTAATGTTATGTTTCCACAACACCATTATTCTGTATTATTTGTAAACCTGTTTGTTGTTGGTGTCCCTTGTTAATTTTGACATTGTATTTTTGAAATGTACCTGCCTACTCCCCCAAAATAAATTGATTTGCTATTTGTAGAAAAACACATAGGCAAGTATTTTCTGAAAAACAAATCAAAATTTATTTACCATCATAATTACAAAATAAAGATAAAGGCAACGCAGGAGAAATTGCTTCAATTGGTGAAGACCCGGGTCCCCAAGGCAGACATCAAATAAACTGGTAGCTGAGAAGTACATACAAAAAGGAGGACAATGAGGTCCAGGAGTCCCAGAGAACCGGAGCAGCAGCAGTTGGTATATGTACCCAGTCTGTGGTTCTACAACAGGATGTTGGTTCTTTGAGACGTGAAGGCAGGGGATCACTTCCTGGTCTTCCGTAGAGCCTTCCCTACAGCCTTCCGTGCAGTCTTACCTGCAGCCTTCCCTGGAGGCTGTGGCTCTGGAGGTGGCATTGTGGCAGGAGGAGGAGGAGGAGGAGGAGGAGGATGGGGGAGAGAACAGAGGTGTTGGTTGTCCGACATTTCCCCACTCAACCCCTTCTGTATAGTATCGAAAATGATTCTTTCACACTTTCGCCGTTGGCCCTCCTCCATTTGTTGCAAATTAGAGGCAATATACATGCCATAGGCCTCCGTAGCATCAAGGGGGGATCTGAGGGACGCGTTAGCCTTCCAGATCAGGGCCAGTCATGCCTCCTCTGTTTTTGTGCCCTTCCTCTGGCGTTTGTAGGGAAGGATGAGGGGAGGAATCTGGGATTGGGTGTGACTGGGCCCTGCCACCTCCTGGGTGACACTTCCCCCTGCCTCCTCCTGTGTGCCACTAGCCAGAGCCTCGTCCTGGCTGAGGTCATCCTGTGTATGAAAAAGGGACATAGTTTTAGTTGTTTGTTCATCAAACACACACAATTTTCAGCTCATGACTGTTGCAAATTTAATGTTAATAAATAGAAAAGACTATCATTGTGAGCCCAGCATTTTCCCTTCTTGTCCTAATCTTTTTTGGCCACTTCTGTCTATTGATATGTGAAACACTTTTTGTTACTTCATTCATTTATTAGCAATAATAACATCTACTTACCAACAATCTTTTTTTTGCACAGATAAATTATGTATAAAAAACCTTTACCTGGCTCCATCTGGGCTCCTCAATCTCCTCCTGTATGGCAGGCCCAGGTTGGTCCACAGATGCCTCAGCTTGGGTAGAGGGAAGGCTGGAGGGAAGGCTGGAGGGAAGGGGTGCCGGAAGGGTAGAAAGTGATTCCCTGCCCTCCATATGGTCATCTATGAACCTCATCCTGTTGTAGTACCACAGACTGGGCACATACACCTTATCTGCTGCTACTCCGGACCTCAGGGACTTCTGGACCTTCTGGTACTCCTTTTTATAGGTGCTTCTCAAGCTACCTATTTTTGCCTCAACAAATTTGATGTCTGCATCAGGGACCCGGGTCTTCACAAATTGAAGCAATTTCTCCAGCGTTGCCCTCCTAGCTGGCTTATTGTGGTACAGGGGGTTTTTCACCTCCCAGAGATTTCTCATCTCCCTGTACTTATCTATGAATTCCCCCAGGAATTCGGGGTCCTTAAATGGGAGCATTTTCTCTGCAAGACCAAACAAAATACAAAAATAAAAATCTCAGGATAATCTTTCAACACAATATAGGCATCAATCTAGATTCAGTATAGGCCGCACATGACTCCAAAAAGTTTCAAATCTTACCTTCGTTCTAACGTTCGTTGTTGTTCGACGTTCTTGGTGGCGTCCGTTCCTCCTTCCCGTGCACACAGAACGTAGTTACGACACACACGTGTTTGAAGCTTTATATATACTGCGCATGCGTGAATCTCCGCCTGCGTCGCCCGCCCCTGACGCTCTTTCTAGAATATTCGCCGCCCAGTCTCTTTCGTTGCAGTGGGAGCGGAACATGGCGGAGACACAGCAGGTGCATTAAAGCAGTAACGAGGAGGAGGATAGCCCGGAGCCTGAAACGTCACGATTGAGGAGGAGATTTAAGGCCTCAAATATGTCCTTTGTGGAGATGATGGAGATGGTAGACATCTTGAGGAACAACGACTATGACGGGAATTACGGTCCGTACCCCAACCCAAATATGAGAAAGGCCAAGATCATGACTAAAGTTGTGAAGAGTCTGTACAGTAATTTTGGGGTACGAATAATGAAGGATCAACTGAGGAAACGATGGTCGGACCTCAAATTAAGGGAGAACGATCAGTATAGGAAGATCAAGAAAGTTCTTCGAAAAAGTAAGTATATTATGTCGTGTGTACCTATTATTATTAATATTACATGCTGCGCCATGTGTTTTCCCCTAATAAGGTCTTGTACACTCCAAAATGGCTACTTTCATGGTCATACGCAGTAATCGTTCGTTGTAAACCTCGTTCCTTGTCCAAAATACGATGTTTTCACAGATAAATGATTAAATACTGTAGGGCCTTCAATTTTTCACATTTATCCAAAAGAGTTTTTTAGGACATTGTTGTCTAGATGTGTTTGAACCTAGAAGGAATATCAATCTTCATTCAGTGTAATGTATGTAGAGGACACTCTGCAGCTGTTTACACATCTGGACTCAGGTGCACATTTTAGGGTCTCAAACACAGGTACTCCAGTGGATACTTTGGGGTGTCTCCAGGTGGGAAAATTAGCCAAAAAAGGTAAGTATTCCAGCCTGAGGAATTAAGGGAATAAATCATGTGTTCAGCTTGGAATTCTGCCCAAACAGACAATTGTCCCCCACTTCCAAGCAATGTTTATCATTTATATTTGTTGGCTCAAATTTCTGTGTGCTAAGTATACCTTTTGTTTTATTCTCATAGGGGAGCAAAGAATCTGGAAATATCATGTCCCCAGGGACCGGCCATCTCCGGAACGAAGGGAACAGAGGTCACCACCAGAGTATGAGGATGTGGAGGAAGGAGAAGTGGTCGAGATTGAGACCACAACAGGTGAGTGTCTGACACTCCAGATTCAGGTAATTAGACATGTATGAAGTACAGGTTGTGGAAGAACAGTCACAGTCACATCATTTCACCACTGACAGTGCCCAAAGGCTAATCCAGGACATTATGTTTTGTAGTCAGGATTTAGAGATAATTCACAAAAAAACTAGGGATATTGAAGTGAAACTTAAAAACATGATTGATGTCCTTGGGAGAATCAAATTTTTCCCAAAATGTCCAACCTTTTATTTTTGCTGTTTTATTAAAAAAGTTTACAACATTTTCAAAAGCCTAATTTTGAAGCTGCACACAGTATGTCAACATGTGCTATCTGCCATCAGGGGATATCAATGTACGCATTTTGTGCCTGCTACCCCTTCCTTAAAACTCAAGTCGGTGAGAGGAAGGGGTTGCACCCCCAAAACACATACATTGATCCCCCATGATGGGAGATAGCACACGTTGACATTAGGCATGGGATCAGGATGTCAATCCCCAGTTTGCCAGAAAATTTGTGTGCATCTTCAAAATTAGGCTTTTACAGGGGTGACTGTACCCCATCTGATGAACGCAAGAGCCACACATTTTGGACAATGTAATGTGTGATCTTGGCTTCCAAAGTTTTTCTATGTAGAACTTTGTTATGCACCAGCGTTGTGTATTTTATTTTTGTAAACATGGCTGTTTATGTACCGTAACCCCAATTTTTGGGGGTGAAAATGCAAAACTTGTTATTTTTGTATAAAAAAAAAAAAAAAAACATGTGAATGTGTACGGAGTAAAAAAAATATTTTTTGCTCAACAATGTGTGCCTTCTTCTTTCAATACCATTTCTTGGTGTTTAAATTGGTGTTTACAGTGACAATGGGTGTTTAGATAATAATGTGCAAACCACTTGGCACTACAAGTGCACTAGGAGACACAAAAAAGAAACACAAGCAGGAAATTCAAAGCAAGATTTTTCTAGATAATTCAAGGTAAAATTTATTCAAGCACTGCTGGCAAAGCAGATTATACGCAAACATTGTTGGCAAACATCAGTATAACATTTCTTGTAGTATTTAAAGGCTAAAAATATAAGGTCCACTTATCAGATTCCTCCCCCCTCTGATGGCCCCTTGTAAATATTTTAGGGGGGGGGGGTATGTTTTGGACAGGTAACCACCCTCTCCTCTACGTAATGGAGTAACAAAGTAATGTGTGATAGTTTGCCCAGCCTCTCCTTAATTACACTATTGGCAGCCCACTGGACAGGTAAAAAAAAAAGGAAAATGGAAGCACATTTTTGGATTCTGCTATTACCTATCACAATAATAATAGGAGGAGAAGAATTAAAACAGTAGCATTTGAAAGTATTGAGGCAGGCCCTGGCACTACATGCTTGGAAAAATTCATCCAGAAATATTACCACTAAAGAGGTAGGTATAGTGTGTATTGGGTTTGGCAAAGTCAGCACATAGAGGATTGCTATCAGCTGACTGAGCAGTTGGGGGAGGGGGGGGGGGTTCAAAAAAGATTTGGGGCACCACAAAACAAAGCCTCAGGCCCTCTGAAGGGATTTAAGGAAAACTAGAACATTTGTACACATTTTAGGGGGTGTTTAGGGTAAAGCATTACAATGGAGCTGACAAAATACATTGTTAAATGACTAGACTATAGGTATATATGGGCCCCAGATAGCATGCTTGGGGGGGGGGGGAGGGTTAGTGAAGGCAAAGATGCATGAAGGACAAAAAAGCAGCATACAAAAATCCAACATGCATGAGGACAAAGGGGCACAGCATATTGCAGCATATTACAGCATATTGAAATCCTGGTAATTAGGGAACAAGGAAAGAAATACAATACATTAGCAAACAGTAAATACATAGAATGTGATGTTAAAGAATACAACTTACCCTCATATAGTCCTTTCTGCAGGACCTGGATGATGGCAGAACAGGTCTCTGGAATGATGATCCCCAGAGCCTGGGGGGAGATGCCTGTCGAGAACTTGAGGTCCTGAAGGCTTCTCCCTGTCGCCAAGTATCTTAACGTGGAAACTAACCTCTGCTCCGCAGTGATGGCTTGCCGCATGCAGGTATCCTGCCTGGTAATATAAGGGGACAGCAAAGCCAACAGACGGTGAAAAACTGCGTCATCCTGAGATAATTCCTGAAATCATCAGGGTTATTCTCACGGATCTCACGGAGCAGAGGCATGTGCGAGAATTGGTCACGCTGGAGCAACCAATTCTTGGTCCACGAACTCCTCCTCGCCCTGTTCATGGACCGGGCTTGTGTCAAAGTAAGAACCCCAACACCAAGCCCCCGCACAGCACGAAATCTACGACGAATACGTACACGTAACATCGCTTCTAAACGGTCGGCTGATCAGAACGGACTAAAGAAAGCACTGATAAACTGCAAGGCCTGAAAGAACGAAATGCAAATCAAGCAACGAGCGGACAATAAGCACTGAAAATCAAAGCGTACTATATATAAATATATAGGCCGCAAAGATAAACAAATGCGAACTGACTACACGCACTGATAAGCAAATATGCACCGACAAGCACAAACTGTAGAGCAGGAACGATCTGAAGCACAAGTCTGAAAAGACACGAATCGTCTTTCAACACAATATAGGCATCAATCTAGATTCAGTATAGGCCGCACATGACTCCAAAAAGTTTCAAATCTTACCTTCGTTCTAACGTTCGTTGTTGTTCGACGTTCTTGGTGGCGTCCGTTCCTCCTTCCCGTGCACACAGAACGTAGTTACGACACACACGTGTTTGAAGCTTTATATATACTGCGCATGCGTGAATCTCCGCCTGCGTCGCCCGCCCCTGACGCTCTTTCTAGAATATTCGCCGCCCAGTCTCTTTCGTTGCAGTGGGAGCGGAACATGGCGGAGACACAGCAGGTGCATTAAAGCAGTAACGAGGAGGAGGATAGCCCGGAGCCTGAAACGTCACGATTGAGGAGGAGATTTAAGGCCTCAAATATGTCCTTTGTGGAGATGATGGAGATGGTAGACATCTTGAGGAACAACGACTATGACGGGAATTACGGTCCGTACCCCAACCCAAATATGAGAAAGGCCAAGATCATGACTAAAGTTGTGAAGAGTCTGTACAGTAATTTTGGGGTACGAATAATGAAGGATCAACTGAGGAAACGATGGTCGGACCTCAAATTAAGGGAGAACGATCAGTATAGGAAGATCAAGAAAGTTCTTCGAAAAAGTAAGTATATTATGTCGTGTGTACCTATTATTATTAATATTACATGCTGCGCCATGTGTTTTCCCCTAATAAGGTCTTGTACACTCCAAAATGGCTACTTTCATGGTCATACGCAGTAATCGTTCGTTGTAAACCTCGTTCCTTGTCCAAAATACGATGTTTTCACAGATAAATGATTAAATACTGTAGGGCCTTCAATTTTTCACATTTATCCAAAAGAGTTTTTTAGGACATTGTTGTCTAGATGTGTTTGAACCTAGAAGGAATATCAATCTTCATTCAGTGTAATGTATGTAGAGGACACTCTGCAGCTGTTTACACATCTGGACTCAGGTGCACATTTTAGGGTCTCAAACACAGGTACTCCAGTGGATACTTTGGGGTGTCTCCAGGTGGGAAAATTAGCCAAAAAAGGTAAGTATTCCAGCCTGAGGAATTAAGGGAATAAATCATGTGTTCAGCTTGGAATTCTGCCCAAACAGACAATTGTCCCCCACTTCCAAGCAATGTTTATCATTTATATTTGTTGGCTCAAATTTCTGTGTGCTAAGTATACCTTTTGTTTTATTCTCATAGGGGAGCAAAGAATCTGGAAATATCATGTCCCCAGGGACCGGCCATCTCCGGAACGAAGGGAACAGAGGTCACCACCAGAGTATGAGGATGTGGAGGAAGGAGAAGTGGTCGAGATTGAGACCACAACAGGTGAGTGTCTGACACTCCAGATTCAGGTAATCAGACATGTATGAAGTACAGGTTGTGGAAGAACAGTCACAGTCACATCATTTCACCACTGACAGTGCCCAAAGGCTAATCCAGGACATTATGTTTTGTAGTCAGGATTTAGAGATAATTCACAAAAAAACTAGGGATATTGAAGTGAAACTTAAAAACATGATTGATGTCCTTGGGAGAATCAAATTTTTCCCAAAATGTCCAACCTTTTATTTTTGCTGTTTTATTAAAAAAGTTTACAACATTTTCAAAAGCCTAATTTTGAAGCTGCACACAGTATGTCAACATGTGCTATCTGCCATCAGGGGATATCAATGTACGCATTTTGTGCCTGCTACCCCTTCCTTAAAACTCAAGTCGGTGAGAGGAAGGGGTTGCACCCCCAAAACACATACATTGATCCCCCATGATGGGAGATAGCACACGTTGACATTAGGCATGGGATCAGGATGTCAATCCCCAGTTTGCCAGAAAATTTGTGTGCATCTTCAAAATTAGGCTTTTACAGGGGTGACTGTACCCCATCTGATGAACGCAAGAGCCACACATTTTGGACAATGTAATGTGTGATCTTGGCTTCCAAAGTTTTTCTATGTAGAACTTTGTTATGCACCAGCGTTGTGTATTTTATTTTTGTAAACATGGCTGTTTATGTACCGTAACCCCAATTTTTGGGGGTGAAAATGCAAAACTTGTTATTTTTGTATAAAAAAAAAAAAAAAAACATGTGAATGTGTACGGAGTAAAAAAAAATATTTTTTGCTCAACAATGTGTGCCTTCTTCTTTCAATACCATTTCTTGGTGTTTAAATTGGTGTTTACAGTGACAATGGGTGTTTAGATAATAATGTGCAAACCACTTGGCACTACAAGTGCACTAGGAGACACAAAAAAGAAACACAAGCAGGAAATTCAAAGCAAGATTTTTCTAGATAATTCAAGGTAAAATTTATTCAAGCACTGCTGGCAAAGCAGATTATACGCAAACATTGTTGGCAAACATCAGTATAACATTTCTTGTAGTATTTAAAGGCTAAAAATATAAGGTCCACTTATCAGATTCCTCCCCCCTCTGATGGCCCCTTGTAAATATTTTAGGGGGGGGGGGGGTATGTTTTGGACAGGTAACCACCCTCTCCTCTACGTAATGGAGTAACAAAGTAATGTGTGATAGTTTGCCCAGCCTCTCCTTAATTACACTATTGGCAGCCCACTGGACAGGTAAAAAAAAAGGAAAATGGAAGCACATTTTTGGATTCTGCTATTACCTATCACAATAATAATAGGAGGAGAAGAATTAAAACAGTAGCATTTGAAAGTATTGAGGCAGGCCCTGGCACTACATGCTTGGAAAAATTCATCCAGAAATATTACCACTAAAGAGGTAGGTATAGTGTGTATTGGGTTTGGCAAAGTCAGCACATAGAGGATTGCTATCAGCTGACTGAGCAGTTGGGGGAGGGGGGGGGTTCAAAAAAGATTTGGGGCACCACAAAACAAAGCCTCAGGCCCTCTGAAGGGATTTAAGGAAAACTAGAACATTTGTACACATTTTAGGGGGTGTTTAGGGTAAAGCATTACAATGGAGCTGACAAAATACATTGTTAAATGACTAGACTATAGGTATATATGGGCCCCAGATAGCATGCTTGGGGGGGGGGGGAGGGTTAGTGAAGGCAAAGATGCATGAAGGACAAAAAAGGAGCATACAAAAATCCAACATGCATGAGGACAAAGGGGCACAGCATATTGCAGCATATTACAGCATATTGAAATCCTGGTAATTAGGGAACAAGGAAAGAAATACAATACATTAGCAAACAGTAAATACATAGAATGTGATGTTAAAGAATACAACTTACCCTCATATAGTCCTTTCTGCAGGACCTGGATGATGGCAGAACAGGTCTCTGGAATGATGATCCCCAGAGCCTGGGGGGAGATGCCTGTCGAGAACTTGAGGTCCTGAAGGCTTCTCCCTGTCGCCAAGTATCTTAACGTGGAAACTAACCTCTGCTCCGCAGTGATGGCTTGCCGCATGCAGGTATCCTGCCTGGTAATATAAGGGGACAGCAAAGCCAACAGACGGTGAAAAACTGCGTCATCCTGAGATAATTCCTGAAATCATCAGGGTTATTCTCACGGATCTCACGGAGCAGAGGCATGTGCGAGAATTGGTCACGCTGGAGCAACCAATTCTTGGTCCACGAACTCCTCCTCGCCCTGTTCATGGACCGGGCTTGTGTCAAAGTAAGAACCCCAACACCAAGCCCCCGCACAGCACGAAATCTACGACGAATACGTACACGTAACATCGCTTCTAAACGGTCGGCTGATCAGAACGGACTAAAGAAAGCACTGATAAACTGCAAGGCCTGAAAGAACGAAATGCAAATCAAGCAACGAGCGGACAATAAGCACTGAAAATCAAAGCGTACTATATATAAATATATAGGCCGCAAAGATAAACAAATGCGAACTGACTACACGCACTGATAAGCAAATATGCACCGACAAGCACAAACTGTAGAGCAGGAACGATCTGAAGCACAAGTCTGAAAAGACACGAATCGTCTATAGCGAAACTCCTACTAACACGCGATAAACACGAGATCAGCAGAAGGAGCCCAACGGGTGCCGGAGATGGTACTGAACTTTCCTTTTATGGTCTCATCGTACGTGGTGGATGTCACCGCGTTATTGGCGGTCTGAATTTGGTGTGATCGTGTGTAGGCAACACAGCTTGAGCGGAATTCCGTCGGAATTCCGTCGGAAAAACCGACACAGTTTTTTCCGACGAGAATTCCGATCATATGTACGAGGCATTAGGCTTCTTAAACGCACACAGCTTCAAGCACCTCAATGCACACAGCTTGTGGCTCCTTCAAAGCACACAGCTTTGAAGCCCTTCAATGCACACAGCTTTGAGCTTCTTAATGCACACAGCATCTATCCTCTCAGAGACACTCACTAGCAGCCACTGCTCCACCTTCCTTCCCCTTCTGCTCTCACCAGCCCTTCGTTATATGGGATGTGTGCACCTGGGCACACACCCTGCTGGCTGTCCACAAGACCTGGACACATAGTTGGAGATCCCGTCCCACCCAAGACTCTGAAGGATCTCCAAACTACAGAGCCCCAGAGCAGTTTTCTCTGTTTCAAATTTACGCTCTGTAGCTCTGCACTCAGCCGATATGAAGACTCTGTGTCCACTTTAACCCCATTTTCATAGGGACAGAGCCTTGCTCTGCAACACATGTCACATTAGTACTCATCTGTGGCACATCCATGCCACATCAGTGCTCATCCATGCCACATAAGTGCTCATCTGTTCCACATCAGTGCTCATCCGTGCCTCATCCATGCCACATCAATGCTCATTCCTGCCACATCAGTGCTCATCCATGCCACATCTGTGCCACTACAGTACCACTACAGTGCCACATCCATGCCACATCAGTGCTCATTCGTGTCACATCAGTGCTTATCCGTTCCACATCAGTGATCATCCGTGCCTCATCCATCCCGCATCAGTACTCATCAGTGCCCATCCATGCCACATCAGTGCTCATCTATGCCACATCAGTGCTCATCCGTGCCATATCCATGCCACATCAGTGCTCATCCGTGCCACATCAGTGCCTCATCCATGCCACATCAGTACTCATCTGTGCCTCATCAATGCCACATCAGTGCTCATCCGTGCCACATGACTGCTCATCCGTGCCCCATCCATGCCACATGACTGCTCATCCGTGCAACATCCATGCCACATCAGTTCTCATCTGTGCAACATCCATGCCACATTAGTACTCATCCGTGCCACATCAGTGCTCATCCATGCCACATCAGTGTTCACCCGTGCCTCATCCATACCACATCAGTGCTCATCCGTGCCACATCAGTGCTCATCTGTGCCACATTCATGCCACCACAGTGCCCATTAGTGCCACATCCATGCCACATCAGTGCTCATTTGTGCCACTTTAGTGCTCATCCGTGCCACATAAGTGCTCATTTATGCCTCATCCATGCCACATTAGTGCTCATTCGTGCCTCATCCATGCCACATCAGTACTCATCCATGCCACATCAGTACTTATCCGTGCCACATTCATGCCACATCACTGCTTATCCGTGCCTCATCAGTGCTCATCTGTGAAACATCCATGCCACATTAGTACTCATCCATGCCACATCAGTGCTCATCTGTGCCCCATCCATGCCACATCAGTGCTCATCCGTGCCACATCAGTGCTCATCCATGCCACATCCGTGCCACTACAGTGCCCATCAGTACCACATCCATGCCACATCAGTGCTCATCCGTGCCACATCGGTGCTCATCTGTGCCACATCCATGCCACTACAGTGCCCATTAGTGCCACATCAGTGCTCATTCGTGCCTCATCCATGCCACATCAGTGCTCATTCGTGCCTCATCCATGCCACATCAGTACTCATCCATGCCACATCAGTACTTATCCGTGCCACATTCATGCCACATCACTGCTTATTCGTGCCTCATCAGTGCTCATCTGTGAAACATCCATGCCACATTAGTACTCATCCATGCCACACCAGTGCTCACCTGTGCCCCATCCATGCCACATCAGTGCTCATCCGTGCCACATCAGTGCTCATCCATGCCACATCCATGCCACTACAGTGCCCATCAGTACCACATCCATGCCACATCAGTGCTCATTCGTGTCACATCAGTGCTCATCCGTGCCACATCTGTGCTCATCTGTGCTTCATCCATGCCACATCCGTGCCTCATCCATGCTGCATCAATGCTCATCTGTGCCATATCCATGCCTCAACCATGCCACATCTGTGCCTCATCCATGCCACATCAATGCTCATCCGTGCCACATCAGTGCTCATCCATGCCACATCAGTCCTCATCCGTGCCACATCAGTCCTAATCCGTGCCACATCCATGCCACATCAAAAATTGCGTTTTCATTTTCTTTCCACATTTTCCAAAAACTTGTTGGAAAAAATGAGATGTTCAAAAGACTCATTATGCCTCCTATGTCGGGGTGTTTACTTTCCAAAATGGGGTAATTATTTTGGGCCTTTCCATTGTCCTGGTGCTACATGGCCTTCAAAAGTGTAATAGGTAGTCAAGAAATTAGGTATGTAATTTATGTCCCTAGAACACCTCTACGGTGCTCCGTGCATGTTGGGCCTCTGTATGTGGCAAGGCTGTGTAAAAGTCTCACACATGTGGTATCGCCATACTCAGGAGGAGAAGCAGAATGTGTTTTGGGGTGTAGTTGCAAGTATGCATATGCCATGTGAAAGAAATCACCTGTTAATATGAAAAAAAATTGTAAATTTGCAAAGAATTGTGGGAAAAAATTACAACTTCAAAAAATTCACCACGCCTTTACTAAATACCTTGGAAGGTCTACTTTCCAAAAAGGGGTCATTTGGGGGGTATTTATACTGTCCTGGCTTGTTAGTGTCTCAAGAAACAAGAGGCCGTCAGTACATCAGGTGTGATGAATTTTCAGTGATTGGCACCATAGCTTGTAGACTCTAGCTTTCACAAAGACCAAATAATATACACTGATTTTGGTTATTTTTACAATTATTTTTGGGGTCGGTTTAAGATATTTAGCAGTATAAATTTTGCCCAAAGTTTATGAAGAAAAATTACTAAGTTGCAAAATGTTATAACAGAAATTAAGAAAAATGCTTTTTTTTTACAAAATGTTCAGTTTATTTTTTTTCATTTATAGCACGAAAAAATAAAAAACCCAGTGGTGATTAAATACCACCAAAAGAAAGCTCTGTTTTGCCGCATACACACGGTCGGACTCTCCGATGGCAAATGTGCGATCAGAGCTTGTTGTCGGAAATTCTGATGATACAGGCTCCATCGGAATTTCCGTCGCACAAAATTTGAGATCTGGTTCTCAAATTTTCCGACAACAAAATCCGTTGTCGGAAATTCCGATCAAGTGTACACAATTCCGATGCACAAAGTTTCACGCATGCTCGAAATCAAGCAGAAAAGCCGCACTGGCTATTGAACTTCATTTTTCTCGGCTTGTTGTACGTGTTGTACGTCACTGCGTTCTTGGCGTTCTCAATTTCTGTGTATGCAAAGTGTATGCAAGACAAGTTTGAGCCAACATCCGTCGGGAAAAATCTCATGGATTTTGTTGTCAGAATGTGTGATCGTGTGTACGTGGCATAAGTGTGAAAAAAGGACAGAAATTTTATATGGGTACAGTGTTGCATGACTGAGTAATTGTCATTCAAATGTGAGAGCACCGATAGCTGAAAATTGGTCTGATTAGGAAGGGGGTATAAGTGCCCAGTGGGCAAGGGGTTAATACGATTTTTCTAACACAGATTATAGCCATACTTAGAATTAAACCTCGAAACACATCCTGTTACTCCTTCCCAGTATGAGGATACCACATGTGTGAGACTTTTTCACAGGCTAGCAGGGCCGGACTGGCCTATCGGGATGGCGGGACATTTCCCGGTAGGCTTCCTGGCCTGTGGCTGAAGTGCTCCCCTCCCTCCCTCCTCCTCCCCCTCTTGTGTACATGTCACACACACAGCGGGAGACCGTTGTGTCATGGAGCTGAGTCTGAAATGTTCGGCCGTGCTGTGGCAAAAGTCCCACCCTCCTGCTAGACCAGCTTGGGGTGACAGAGTCTATCACACAAGCTTCTCTAAGAGGGTGGGACATTTGTCACAGCGTGGTCAAACATTTCAGGCTCAGCTCCGAGATACAGCTGGAGATGCCTGTTATGCGTAGTCCAGGTACTGACTGGTGAGGCTGCATGGATGCGCACAGTCAGTGTAGTGAGGCTGCATTGATGGGCACAGTAAGGCTGCGATGATGGGCACAGTGAGGCTGCAACGATGGGCACAGTGAGGCTGCATTGATGGGCACAGTGAGGCTGCATTGACGGGCACAGTGAGGCTGCAATGATGGGCGCAGTAAGGTTGCAATGGTGGGCACGGTGAGGCTGCAATGATGGGCACAGTGAGGCTCTATTGATGGGTACAGTGAGGCTGCATTGATGGGCACAGTAAGCGTGTAATTGTGGGCACAACAAGGTTGCAATGATGGGCACAGTTAGGCTGCAATGATGGGCACAGTGAGGCTGCATTGATGGGTACAGTGAGGCTGCATTGATGGGCACAGTAAGGCTGCAATGATGGGTACAGCGAGGCTGCATTTATGGGCACAGCAAGGCTGCAATGATGGGCACAGTGAGGCTGCAATGATGGGCACAGTGAGGCTGCAGTGATGGGCACAGTGAGGCTATATTGATGGGCACAGTGAGGCTGCAACAATGGGTACAGTAAGACTGCAATGATGGGTACAGTGAGGCTGCAATGATGCACACAGTGAGGCTGCATTGATGGGCACAATAAGGCTTCATTGATGGGCACAGTGAGGCTGCATTGATGGGCAGTGAGGCTGCATGGATGGGTACAGTGAGGCTGCATGGATGGGTACACTGAGGCTGCATGGATGGGCACAGTGAGGCTGCATGGACTGGCACAGAGGCCGCATTGATGGGCACAGTGAGGCTGCATTGATGGGCACAGTGAGGCGGCATTGATGGGCACAATGAGGCTGAATTTGATTGGCACTGGTGAGGCTGCATTGATCTCTTGTATAATGTCTGCAGTCTCTGACCATCTCCTGTATCATGTCTACATTCTCTTACCATCTTTAGTATCATGTCCTCAGTCTCTTACCATCTCCTGTACCAAGTCCACAGCCTCTGATATCTTCTGTACCATGCCCGCAGTACCATTTCCTGTACCATGTCCACAGCCTCTGACATCTTGGCATCTCCTGTACCATGTTCACAGCCTCTGACATCTCCTGTACCATGTTCACATCCTCTGACCATCTCTTGTATCATGTCTGCATTATCTTACTATCTTTAGTATGATGTCCTCAGTCTCTAACCATCTCCTGTACTACAAATGTTAAAAAAGGAAGAAAAAATGTATAGCAGTCCCTACTTCCTCCTATCTCAGCGCTATGGGTTTCGAATTTTGATAATAAAAGCAAACGGTTATAAAACCATATAATACCAATATATATCAATATATATCAAACAGCAGCCACTTAAAAAATTAGATAACAAACTCATATATGACAAATCTTTCAAACTGTTTGATCAGAAAGGAAAAGAAAGAAAAGGAAAAAGGAAAAGAAAGGAAAGGAAAGAAAAAATCCACATAGAACAGTTCCGTTTGACCTCTTATTGTGTTCATCTGATTAAAATTCAATATTTGTATAAAACTTTGACATGCCTTGTCCAAGTTGACCGTATAGATAAGTGTCGGTATACCGGTCTATCTATCCCTCATGCTGGGGGGCCGGAGATGCCAGAAGTGCAGCGGGAACGATCTCAATAAACTCACCGCTTTGCACTTCCTCCTTTCCGGTTACCAAGCTGGGTCCTTGGAACGTACGTCTATCACGTCACTTCCGATCGCCCTAAGATCACGCCCTGGTGTGTTTCGTCATTACGACTTCGTCTGAGGGCGTGGTCTTACGGTGCGGCATCCCGGAATTTATTTAGAAAATTCATGATTGAGATTAACTCTTTATGAACCCTAAACCACCATAATCAAAAGTGCACACTGGAGGTTATAGGATATTAACCATAGGTCATAAATTGCTTAATACCCCTTGGTCACTACCGACACTAAACTATAGACTATTACAATCATAGTTAATGTCGTATCTCAACATTTATACAGGTATCTATGTACAACCATTATTTATAATCGATCGTCACATTGTTCTCCCATATAAGTCCTCTATACGAGTATCTGGCATGATCTTGATTAAAAACATCCAAAAATACTTTCAATTAATAATTATATATTAAATTAAATTGAAACCTATAGCCTAATTTCTAATTCTAAAAAACATATAAATATCTAAAATTGTCACTAGCAATTGTATACATTATATTCCACCCAGAGGTTAAAAAGATTAAAAGAACTGTAAAATATTATCATAAACAAAATCATTAAAATAATATATAGAGAAATATATATATATATAAAAATTCATACACTCTTAAATCAATATATAATCAAAAATAGAGAAGGGCATTCTTAAAGGCGCACTCTACCTCCAATATCTCTCATACAAAATTAAACTGTATTAAAAACTACCGACATGCAATTTAGTAGTCACTTATCAAACAGTTTATATTGAGTTCAACGTTTAACCCCTTAGGCACAAGGGTGTCAGTCAAAAAAATCCACTGGGTCTCTCTTTTCGAAAGTTCTCTTACCAAATTTGAACCCCTCCATACGGGTTTAATATGGTCAATACCACAAAATTTAAGACCAGAAGGGTCCTGATTATGATGTAATTTAAAATTAAGGGACACATTATAGTCTTTAAAACCTATTGAAATATTATGGACATGCTCAGCTATTCTAATCCTCAGAAGTCGTTTAGTTCTCCCTATATACATTAACCCACAAGGGCATTCCAAGGCGTACACCATGTGGGTTGTATTACACCTGATGAACTGCTTGATGGAAAACTCCTTGTTGTTAGAAGGTGATGTAAACTTGTCAACTTCTCTCATGGGTCTAGAAACTTCTTTACATACCTTACATCTTCTACGGGCTAAAAAAACATCTCTATCCAAAAAAGACGGAATGCGACTAGGAGGGTCCAGTACCTTTTTCACTACTAAGTCTCCAAAATTAGGAGCTTTACGGTAGATGAACTTAGGTTTACTGGGAAGAACATTGTTTAAGGTTTTATCAAGGCAAAGAACATGCCAGTGGGTATTAAAAATATTCTTCACTTCTCTGTATTGAGAGTGGAAGGAAGATATAAATCCCCACGCGTGATCTTTATTCCTTATCTCTGAGACTCTTTATCTCTCAAAACTCTTCTCGAGGTATAGATCTGATCTCCTCTACTACAGTATCAAGATGTTGACTTTTATACTCTTTTCCCAGAAATACATTTTTCAACACCAAAGATTGTTGATTGTAATCTTCAGTGGTGGAACAGTTCCTCCTTACCCTCATTATTTGGCCTTTAGGTACATTCCTGTAACTGTTCCTGTCTGTGGGCTTGAAGAACACTTTAGTCTGCAAACTATCATTCACACGATAGATGTTGACATCGAGGAAATTAATTTGTTTCTTGCTCCATTGGCTGGTCAGTTTTATATTGTTTGTATTACTATTAAGTTGATCTAAAAACAATATTAATGAGGATTCGGGTCTGGCCCGTATTAGGAGGAGATCGTCTATATAGCGCCTATAAAATAGGAGCTCCGCCCTCCTCTGATGGAACACCACCTTATCCTCCCACTCCCACATGAAGAGGTTGGCAATACTGGGAGCAAATTTTTCGCCCATTGCCACTCCCCTTTTCTGGGTGAAGAAATTATTGCCAAACCAAAAATAATTATGACTCTAATGCATTTTTTAAAAAGACTGTGCATATGGTAAATCGTCTCTTTTGCTCAGAGCCCAATTAAGGGCCAAAAGAGCATCCTCATGTTGAATCACAGTATATAAAGAAGTCACATCTGACGTGACCAAAAACACTTCCTCTGGTCCAGTTAGTACAACCTCTTGTAGTGACTGTAGCAGATTTTTAAGATAAGCTCTCGTGATTGTAACACTTTTCTGTAAAAATGTGTCCAAATATTGACCCAACCTCAAAGTTACTGAGCCTATCCCATTAACAATGGGTCTGGGTGGGGGATTTTTAGGATCCTTATGTATTTTGGGGAGGGTGTAGATCATGGGGATATGGCTGCCACTTGGTATGAGGAATCTCTTCTCCTTCACCGTGAGCACATGTGACTGATACCCAAGTTCGATCAAAGCCTCCTACTGAGATCTATATTGGAGGGTTGGGTCCCTGTCCAATTTCTGGTAGGTGTCTACATCTGACAATAATTCCATTAATTGATCATTATACTGTAATACTCTTTAGACATTATCACCACTCCTCCCCCCTTGTCTGCAGGTCTGATGACTAAATCTTTCCTGGACTCTAGTGCCTCTATGCCTTCTTTAATGTATCTGGGGTTTACATCTATTTTTGGTATCAATAAATCACGTAAAACAAGGTTTTTAAAGGCTTCAAGGTGTTGTGTGGTATATTGGGTGGGTTAAAAAGTGACCTATTTTTTAAACCACTATCTACCACAATTGCCATATTGCTACTTGCACTCACAGGTTAGAGTTTTTATTTAAAAAATATTTTTTGATACTAAGCTTTCTCATGTATTTGTGGACGTCTATATACGCATCAAATTTTCCCAACGGTCTCTTCAGACCGCATTTAGGACCCTGATGCAATATATTAGTCTCTTTATGCAATAGTACAACATTAGTTAAATTAAAGATTCCTCCTACTCCATTTCCCTCCTTCTTTTTTTAGACCCTAGATCCTGCCCTACATCTCCTGGATCTTCTCTTCTTTGGCCTTGTGATTGGGCAGGAATCCTCTCCCAATATGGCTGGTCTCTCCACTGAGGCTCCCTGTACATGGGAGTCATCGGGGGGTAGGGGGGTAGAGGTGGTCTGCCTCACTGTGACGGATAGCCTCGACCCCTCCATTGTCCCCCCTGCCCCTCCCTAAAAAAGGGCGTGGTGAATACATTCCATTTCCCATATTGTAATCCCAAAGAGGTTCATCTATGTATCTATTTGTAATGGGAACCTGATATCTATTATCATACATTGGGGTTTGTGGATATCTTATTGTCAGTCCCTTCCTCTCATTTCGTCTGCCCTGATTCTTATTACCCCTATTTGGTGTTTGAGGGTTCACATTTAGTTGAGTGGTTTTCTTTTCCTGGTAGCCATTCACTTGTCCTTGATACTGAGAGCTAGAAGTTAACTGCTGGGGTCTCTCAGGTTGGGCCTGTGCTAGCTCACTTTTCATTTGTTCCTCTTCATTATTACTAGAGTCCACGGAGTGTTGCCATGTATAAATAGTATTAGATTCTCTATAAAACGTTTTAACCTTTTTCTTCTGGGTGTCCCTATCTACTTTCTCTAATTTTTTATTAATTCTATTATTAAAATCTGTATACTGTTGGGATTCCTTAATTGAGTCCAGCTGTCGTTGCAAGTGTCTAATTTTAGTCTCTAATTTCATAATTTTCTTTTTCCTTTGTAATACCAATTCCTGCAATTTCAGTCCAACTCCATTAAAGAATCCCAACCACTCTGCCATGGATTCAGAATCATCCAGTCCATCCTGTGGTGTGACTTCCCACCTCAGGCTATGCACTATGATTTTTTTTTTAGGCAGTGCTCTATGGTACATATGTCCCACCAGGACCTAATCTGCTTTTCTAGAGCACTACCCAAAGCGGTCATTAAACCGTCATAGTTTTTTCAGACCTTAATTTTACTTTACTGAAAATAAACTATTCAAATCTATTTGCCTATTATTCAAAAATTTGAGCACATCCATTCCTAGCTCGAGTAAAAAAATTACAACAAATATTAAAAAAGGAAGAAAAAATTTATACTTATCTCAGCGCTATGAATGAATGATTTGTATAGTGCTGCAAGTGCGAACTGAATCGCCTCAAGGCGCTTGTCTGCTCTTGTTGTCCTGCAATATTAGAAGAGGTGGGTCTTGAGTTTTTTCCTGAAGGCCTGATGGTTTTCTTCTAAGCGGATGTTGTTTGGTAGAGCATTCCATAGCCGAGGTCCCTGTACTGCGAATCTTCGTTCTCCCTTCGATTTGTAGCGAGCTTTGGGGATGAGAAGGCGGTTCTGGTTTGCTATGGGTTTCAAATTTTGATAATAAAAGCAAACAGTTATAAAACCATATAATAACAATATATATCAATATGTATCAAACAGCAGCCACTAAAAATAGATAACAAACTCATATATGACAAATCTTTCAAACTGTTGGATCAGAAAGGAAATTAATCAAAAAATAAAAAAAAATCACTCTAACCGGCTAGCATATGTACAATAACACATACGAACAATAAATACAAGTTATTGAAAAATGAGAAACAAAATAACAGATGGTGATGGAAGGACAGTCCGTAGTGGATAAAGTTGGTGGACCTAATATAATATAATCAGTCACTACAAGAGGTTGTACTAACTGGAGGAAGTGTTTTTGGTCACGTTGGATGTGACTTCTTTATATACTGTGATTTAACATGAGGATGCTCTTTTGGCCCTTAATTGGGCTCTGAGCAAAAGAGACGATTTACCTCATGCACAGAAGGTCTTTTTAAGAAATGCATTAAACTTTTGTCTGAGTCATAATTATTTTTGATTTGGCAATTGTTTCTTCACCCAGAATAGGGGAGTGGCAATGGGCGCAAAATTTGTGCCCAGTATTGCCAACCTCTTCATGGGGGAGTGGGAGGATAAGGTGGTGTTCCATAAGAGGAGGGGGGAGCTCCTATTTTATAGGCGCTATATAGACAATCTCCTCCTAATATGAATCCTCATTAATATTGTTTTTAGATCAACTTAATAGTAATACAAACAATATGGACAAACAGGATGGACTGGATGATTCTGAATCCATGGCAGAGTGGTTGCGATTCTTTAATGGAGTTGGACTGAAATTGCAGGAATTGGTATTACAAGGAAAAATGACCAAATTAGAGACTAAAATTAGACACTTACAACAACAGCTGGACTCAATTAAGGAATCCCAACAGTATACAAATTTTAATAACAGAATTACTAAAAAAATTGAGAAGGTAGATAGGGACACCCAGAAGAAACAGGTTAAAATCTAATACTATTTATACATGGCAACACTCCGTGAACTCTAGTAATAATGAAGAGGAACAAATGGAAAGTGAGCTAACACAGATCCAACCTGAGAGACCCCAGCAGTTAACTTCTAGCTCTCAGTATCAAGGACAAGTGAATGACCACCAGAAAAAGCCACTAAATGTGAACCCTCGAACCCCAAATAGAGGTAATAAGAATCAGGGCAGAGGAATGAGAGGGACAATAAGAAATCCACAAACCCCAATGTATGATAATAGATATCAGGTTCCCATTACAAATATATATGAACCTCTTTGGGATCACAATATGGGAAATGGAATGTGAGGGGGCAGGGGGGGACAATGGAGGGGTCGAGGCTATCCGTCACAGAGAGGCAGACCTCCTCTACCCCCCTAACCGAGATGACTCCCATGTACAGGGAGCCTCAGTGGAGAGACCAGCCATATTGGGAAAGGATTCCTGCCCAATCACAAGGCCAAAGGAGAAAATATCCGGGGGATGTAGGGCAGAATCTAGGGTCCAAAAAAAGAAGGAGGGAAACGGAGTAGGAGGAATCTTTAATTTAACTAATGTTGTACTATCGCATAAAGAGACGACTATATTGCATCAGGGTCTTAAATGCGGTCTGAAGAGATCGTTGGGCAAATTTGATGCATATATAGATGTCCACAAATACATGAGAAAGCTTAGTATCAAAAAATATTTTTTAAATAAAAACTCTAACCCGTGAGTGCAAGTAGCAATATGGCAATTGTGGTTGATAGTGGTTTGAAAAATAGGTCACTTTTTAACCCACCCAATATAGCAAACACAACGCCTTGAAGTCTTTAAAAACCTTGTTTTACGTGACTTAGATACCAAAAAAAGATGTAAACCCCAGATACATTAAAGAAGGCATAGAGGCACTAGAGTCCAGGAAAGATTTAGTCATCAGACCTGCAGACAAGGGGGGAGGAGTGGTGATAATGTCTAAAGAGTATTATAATGATCAATTCATGGAATTATTGTCAGATGTAGACACCTACCAGAAATTGGACGGGGACCCCACCCTCCAATATAGATCTGAGTTGGAGGCTCTGATCGAATTTGGGTATCACTCACATGTGCTCACGGTGAAGGAGAAGAGATTCCTGATACTAAGTAGTAGCTGTATCCCCACGATCTACACCCTCCCCAAAATCCATAAGGATCCTAAAAATCCCCCACCCAGACCCATTGTTAATGGGATAGGCTCAGTAACTTTGAGGTTGGGTCCATATTTGGACGCATTCTTACAGAAAAGTGTTAAAGTCACAAGAGCTTATCTCAAAGATACTAAAAATCTTCTACAGTCACTACAAGAGGTTGTACTAAATGGACAAGAGGAAGTGTTTTTTGGTCACGTCAGATGTGACTTCTTTATATATTGTGATTCAACATGAGGATGCTCTTTTGGCCCTTAATTGGGCTCTGAGCAAAAGAGACGATTTACCTCATGCACAGAAGGTCTTTTTAAGAAATGCATTAAACTTTTGTCTGAGTCATAATAATTTTTGGTTTGGCAATAGTTTCTTCACCCAGAAAAGGGGAGTGGCAATGGGCGAAAAATTTGCTCCCAGTATTGCCAACCTCTTCATGGGGGAGTGGGAAGATAAGGTGGTGTTCCATAAGAGGAGGGCTGAGTTTCTATTTTATAGGCACTATATAGACGATCTCCTCCTAATATGGGCCGGACTCGAATCCTCATTAATATTGTTTTTAGATCAACTTAATAGTAATACAAACAATATAAAACTGACCAGCCAATGGAGCAAGAAACAAATACATTTCCTCAATGTCAACATCTATCGTGTGAATGATAGTTTGCAGACTAAGTTGTTCTTCAAGCCCACAGACAGGAACAGTTACCTGCCCACATATATTGGCCACCACCCTCTTTGGTTGAATGTACCTAAAGGCCAAATGATAAGGGTAAGGAGGAACTGTTTCACCACTGAAGATTACAATCAACAATCTTTGGTGTTGAAAAAAAGATTTCTGGAAAAAAGAGTATAAAAGTTAACATCTTGATACTGTAGTAGAGGAGATCAGATCTATATCTCGAGAAGAGTTTTGAGAGATAAATTCTCAGAGATAAGGAATAAAGATCACGAGTAGGGATTTATATCTTGCTTCCACTCTCAATACAGAGAAGTGGAGAATATTTTTAATACCCACTGGCATGTACTTTGCCTTGATAAAATCGTAAACAATGTTCTTCCCAGTAAACCTAAGTTCATCTACCGTAAAGCTCCTAATTTTGGAGACTTAGTAGTGAACAAGGTACTGGACCCTCCTAGTCGCATTCCGTCTTTTTGGGATAGAGATGTTTTTTTAGCCTGTAGAAAATGTAAGGTATGTAAAGAAGTATCTAGAACCATGAGAGGAGTTGACAAGTTTACATCACCTTCTAACAACAAGGAGGTATCCCTGACATGATACTGAAACCATACAATCAGATCTGCTGCACCTGGGAATTCGGTCTTAGCATTTGCTAAATTGCTGCAAGATGTACATTCTGAGGAGGTTCTGTATTTTGCACTGCTTGTAGCAGAAGACATGGAATATTGCTGCCAAATTTTGAGAGAGCAGACTAGGGAGCAATTATTGGAATTCATCCGTCTTGCTCATTCCCTGATTGATCAAGGCAGCTTTTTGTTTGAGGAAACTCAGCCACTTAATTAAATCTGTGCAGAGATTGCTTTGTCTAGTACCCCTACTGGTAGTAATGATTATTATCCCCCCTTTAGTGTGTCTCAGGTGGAATCTCTAGTGTGGCTATTAGAGGATGATAAAACCTATTATTAAAAACTACTCACAATAGGCTCTGCTGGATTGTATCAATGCAGTACACTCTTTCATTAGATGAGGGGATAGTAAATGTTTGTTCAGCCCTTGCTCCAAACCTGGTTGGATCTTTCCTCTTCAGTATCAGTTGACTTTTCATCAATCCACTAGACACCAGTTTGCTCAGAGATCCCTCTCTCTGTTGTCCATAGCAACCCCCCAGAAAACAGCCTCTGTAACTAATCCTCCTTTTCCATCTTCTCTTAGTACTGCCATTAGTCCTACATCCGCTGCACATTCTATTCATATCCCTGCAACCACTCCCAGGATTCCAGTGTCTAAGCCTAAAAAGAAAAGCAAATTCTTCCCAACTCATATCATTATGCCTCTGTTCTCTCCTGCCTCTACACCAGTTACTACAGTCCATGGTTCCACTGGCTCCAGTCCAGCCTGCCATGACACCACCTCCAGCCAGGCCTGCCATCACACCGGCCACGTTGTTTCAGACTATGAAAATTGGACCTTCTGCTACCGACCTGCCTGTTGCTATCCCACCTGACAGTACTGGTTCTCTGTCCACCATTCAGTTTGGACTTTTTGCCTACTAACCAAATTGACCTCACTGATCCTGTTCCTGATGCCCTGCCTGGTGGTCCGGTTCATGATGCCCTGCCTGGTGTCTTGTTCCTGATGCCCTGCCTGGTGGTCCCGTTCCTGATGCCCTGCCTGGTGGGCTCGTTCCTGCTGCCCTGCCTGGTGGTCTTGTTCCTGATGCCCTGCCTGGTGGTCTTGTTCCTGATGCCCTGCCTGGTGGTCGCGTTCCTGATGCTCTGCCTGGTGGTTCCATGCCTGCTGCCCAGCTTGATGTGTCTCTGCCTGCTGCCCAGCCTGATGTGCCTCTGCTCGCTGCCCAGCGTGATGTGCCTCTGCCCGCTGCCCAACATGATGTGCCTCTGCCCGCTGCCCAGCCTGATGACCCGGTGCCTGCTGATCCAGTGCCTGATGAACTGGTGCCTGCCTCCCAGCCTGATTACCTGGTGCCCGCTGATCCGGTGCTTGCTGACCCAGTGCCTACTGCCCAGCCTGATGACTTGGTGCCTGCTAATCTCGTGACGGATGACCCGCTGCCCAGCCTGATAACCCGGTGCCCGCTGCCCAGCCTGATGACCCAGTGCCCGCTTCTGCTGCCCAGCCTGATGATCCAGTGCCAGCTGATCCAGTGCTTGCTGACCTGGTGCCTGCTGATCTGGTGACAGATGACCCAGTGCCCACTGCCAAGCCTGATGACCCGATGCCCGCCGCCCAGCCTGATGACCCGGTGTCTGCTGATCTGGTGACGGATGACCCAGTGCCTGCTGATCTGGTGACGGATGACCTGGTGCCCGCTGCCCAGCCTGATGACCTGATGCCCGCTGCCCAGCCTGATGATGCGATTCCCGCTGCTCAGCCTGATGACCTGATGCCTGATTCCCAGCTTGCCGCTGATGCTTTCCTGCCTGATGTCCAGCTTGCTGCTGATGCTTTCTGCCCGATGCCCATCTTGCCGCTGATGCTTTCCTGCCTGATGCTCAGCTTACGGCTGATGCTTTCCTGCCTGATGCCAAGCTTGCCGCTGATGCTTTCCTGCCTGGTGCCAAGCTTGCCCCTGATGCTTTCCTGCTTAAAGCCCAGCTTGCCGCTGATGTTTTCCAGCCTGATGCCCAGCTTGCCCCTGATGCTTTCCTGCCTGATGCCCAGCTTGCCCCTGATGCTTTCCTGCCCGATGCCCAGCTTGCCGCTGATTCTCCCCTGCTTGATGCCCAGCCTTACTCTGATGCCCCTGAGTTGTCTGCCTCCGATGGTTTCATATAGATATGGAGGGTGGTGCTGGGGTTGGTCTGGAACAGGTCTAACCCACATCCCAGAAAATACAGTAAAATATGGAGTGTATTCCTCTTAGGGGACTTTAAAGGGAAAGGACGCTTGTTGTTGTGTAAAGACTTAATTTTATTTAACAAAAAAAGAGGGGTGTGAGTTGATGTGGCCAAAATAGATCCACATAGGTAAGTACAAACAAAGTATACATATAAAAAGTATTTTTAAACAGGATGCAATAACAAAAGCATAAAGAGCTACGACACAGATATGACACAAATACAGTTGTTTGCGTTTATCTGACGCGTTTCGAGTTTATCTCTTCTTCAGGGATATTTTGAGCTCAGCACACATATGTATTAAAAATCTTTTTAATTTTTTTTTTTAAATTAAAAAGAAAAAATACAATAAGCCAACAGAAACAGATATACATATACTGAGGATCGTCATCAATGAAAAAGTGTTACTACTGATTTATGTAATTTATTAAATATTGTGCATACTGACCCTATATATCCTGTGTCAGGATATCTTATGAGAGCATCCGTGGTATAAAAAGGGGGTAGGGGGGTAAAGTAGAACCCTTGGTATAGTAAGCAAGGGTGTTACTGCTGCCTGTGAGTCCCGTCGGTATCCCGAGATATGGGGGCCAATGTCCGCCAGTCCCCCCCCCCCCCCACACAGGAAAGTTGGACGGAGCACACACACATATACAGAGGATCCCTACCGGAAATCGGTAACAAAGGGCGTCAGGAAAATTCCCCTTCAGGTGCCCAGGAGACTCCGAAACAGAGAATGCGAGGCGACTGTGGGAAATATATGAGGATATAAGAATACAAAGTAATAGACATTGGTATATATAGAAAAAAGATGCACTGAAAATTTGCTGGCATCGGTAAAAATACAGGCAGTAAGGTGCTGGCTGAAACGCAACAAAAGAAGCAAAGCAACCCCAACCCCTAAAGGTCAATTAGAGATATGCAGGGGTTGATATCAGACAGAAAACTGCGCTGTAGTAATATATGTAGCAATGTAAAAAACTTATTAAACGATAATGTTGGTGGGTGATACAGTACCTTGAGGCCCAGCGAAGAATGGGAGCAGTGCGTGCTGAGAGGACTAGGTTGGCACTCGGTGGATATCAGGTAGTGGTACCATACGCCTGGGGGTAATGTATAAGCATATACAATAAAGTATGTTGGGGAGCAAGAGCATGCATTGGGGATGACAGAGATAGTAAAATGAAAGCATGGCAGACAGTACCTGAAAGGCCTGGATGTAATGGTAATGATGCTGTTCACCAAAATGTGGCTGCCTATATAAATAAAGCATAAGCGAGTGGTGGTTGAACAGGCCAAGCTTGGTGTGGAAATGTAAGTCAAAAAATGCACGTCAAAAAATGCAGCAGGGTGCTTACCAGGATGTGAGATGTGCCAGGTCCAGGTGCAGCAGCATAACTGGTGTGTTGATGTTGGCCAGTATATGTGTGCTGGGCTATTGTGTGGGGCCAATTAGGAGAAGGGGAGAGGGTGACGCCCCCCGAGGCGGTGGCGCGGGTGCGCGCCCCCCGGCGACGATGGAGCCTGCAATAGGTGGAGAATATGGGGGAGGTGGCCGGGGGTGAGCTGCAATTATTGGATCCCCCGGCCACAAATAATTGCAGCTCCCCATATTCTCCACCTATTGCAGGCTCCATCGCCGCCGGGGGCGGGCACCCGCGCCACCGCCTCGGGGGGCGTCACCCTCTCCCCTTCTCCTAATTGGCCCCACACAATAGCCCAACACACATATACTGGCCAACATCAACACACCAGTTATGCTGCTGCACCTGGACCTGGCACATCTCACATCCTGGTAAGCACCCTGCTGCATTTTTTGACGTGCATTTTTTGACTTACATTTCCACACCAAGCTTGGCCTGTTCAACCACCACTCGCTTATGCTTTATTTATATAGGCAGACAAATTTTGGTGAACAGCATCATTACCATTACATCCAGGCCTTTCAGGTACTGTCTGCCATGCTTTCATTTTACTATCTCTGTCATCCCCAATGCATGCTCTTGCTCCCCAACATACTTTATTGTATATGCTTATACATTACCCCCATGCGTATGGTACCACTACCTGATATCCACCGAGCCAACCCAGTCCTCTCAGCACATCAGCACGCACTGTTCCTATTCTTCGCTGGGCCTCAAGGTACTGTGTCACCCACCAACATTATCGTTTAATACATTTTTTACATTGCTACATATATTACTACAGCGCAGTTTTCTGTCTGATATCAACCCCTGCATATCTCTAATTGACCTTTAGGGGTTGGGGTTGCTTTGCTTCTTTTGTTGCGTTTCAGCCAGCACCTTACTGCCTGTATTTTTACCGATGCCAGCTAATTTTCGGTGCATCTTTTTTCTATATATACCAATGTCTATTACTTTGTATTCTTATATCCTCATATATTTTCCACAGTCGCCTCGCATTCCCTGTTTCGGGGTCTCCTGGGCACCTGAAGGGGGATTTTCCTGACGCCCTTTGTTGCCAACCGATTTCCGGTAGGGATCCTCTGTATATGTGTGTGTGCTCCGTCCAACTTTCCTGTGTGGGGGGGGGGGGACTGGCGGACATTGACCCCCAAATCTCGGGATACCGGCGGGACTCACAGGCAGCAGTCACATTCTTGCTTACTATACCAAGGGTTCTACTTTACCCCCCTTCCCCCTTTTTATACCACGGATGCTCTCATAAGATATCCTGACACAGGATAGGGTCAGTATGCACAATATTTAATAAATTACAGAAATCGGTAGTAACACTTTTTCATTAATGACGAACGTCAGTATATGTATATCTGTTTCTGTTGGCTTATTGTATTTTTTCTTTTTAGATTTTTAATACATATGGGTGCTGATCTCAAAATATCCCTGAAGAAGAGATAAACTCGAAACGTGTCGGATAAACGCACACAACTGTATTTGTGTCATATCTGTGTCATAGCTCTTTATGCTTTTGTTATTGCATCCTGTTTAAAAATACTTTTTATATGTATACTTTGCTTCTACCTACCTATGTGGATCTATTTTGGCCCCATTAACTCACACCCCTCTTTTTTTGTTAAATAAAATTAAGTCTTTACACAACAACAAGCGTCCTTTCCCTTTAACCACTTCAGCCCCGGACCAATTGGCAGCCAAAGGACCAGGCCCCTTTTTGCGATTCGGCACTGCGTCGCTTTAACTGACAATTGCGCGGTCGTGCGACGTGGCTCCCAAACAAAATTGGCGTCCTTTTTTTCCCACAAATAGAGCTTTCTTTTGGTGTTATTTGATCGCCCCTGCGGTTTTTATTTTTTGCGCTATAAACAAAAATAGAGCGACAATTTTGAAAAAAATTCAATATTTTTTACTTTTTGCTATAATAAATATCCCCAAAAAATATATAAAAAAACATTTTTTTTCCTCAGTTTCGGCCGATACGTATTCTTCTACATATTTTTGGTAAAAAAAATCGCAATTAGCGATTATTGATTGGTTTGCGCAAAAGTTATAGCGTTTACAAAATAGGGGATAGTTTTTATAGCATTTTTATTAATATTTTTTTTTTTACTAGTAATGGTTGTCAGCGATTTTTATTGTGACTGCGACATTATGGCGGACACATCGGACATTTTTGACACATTTTTGGGACATTTGTCATTTATACAGAAATCAGTGCTATTTAAATAGCACTGATTCCTATGTAAATGACAGTTGTAGTGAAGGGGTTAACCACTAGGGGGTGGGGAGGAGTCAGTGTGAAGTGTGTGTGTTTTTTTACAGTAGGGGGGCGTGGCTGTACGTCTGACGTCATTGATCGGCGTTCCCGATGACAGGGAACCGCCGATCACTGACAGTCAGTGTAGGAAGCGCGGGGAGAGGTTTGTTTACACAAACCTCTCCCCGTTCTTCAGCTCCGTAACCCGATCGCGGGACACCAGCGGCGAACGGGTGCGCTGGTCCCGCGGCCGGGGTCACGGAGCTCCCGACCGGGTCGCGAGCGCGCAGCTGGCGGCGCGCGCGCGACCCACAGGCAGGCACATGCACGATCACGTACAGGTACGTGATTTTGCCTGCCCGTGCCATTTTGCCGACGTATATCGGCGTTAGGCTATCGGGAAGCGGTTAAAGTCCCCTAAGAGGAATACACTCCATATTTTCCGATGGTTTCATGCCTGCTGCCCAGCTAATTTTTGATACCAGGCCCAGACTTCCAGACCCTGGTGGTGGGGTGCATGATCCATTAGCAGACTCGGGTGGCACGCCTCCCAGTGGGTTAAAAAACTCTGGCCTGAAGAGTGCAAGAAAGTCTGCAGACACGGAGGGGAAACTTTTCTGGACTCTTCCCGAACCCACACGGGCTGTCAGGTCAAGGGCAGAATGTAGCGTCCGGAAGCCGCTCCTTAAGGGGGGGAACTGTCAGGACTTGTTTGGGTCACCTGCTAGTGGCACTGTTTTTAACATCAAAGGGTGTAATTCTGGTGGCCACCAGTGGGTTTCTCCCAGCAGATCTACATACAGGTAATCAGGCTGAACCTGATATGGACTGCTGGGAGTATATAAGCTTGCCCTTCACTGAGGCTCAGGGATTTAGTATTTTCTTGCAAGCTGTGTCCCTGACTGAGCCTGATCCATTCCTGTTCCTAGTAACCTGATCCAGAGACCTGTCCCCTCGAACCTTCTTCCTGCTGCCACTACTGGCTTCCTGCTCCCCTTGTCTCTGTCTCTGCCTGTCTTCTCATGTGTGTTACACCACTTGTAATTTATTTTATTAGTTAGTTAGTTAGAGTAGCAGATGTATCACTCTTTAACCTGCAAATATCGCCAAGCTGGTGGGAACAATGTACAGAGGTTTTCCAGCTTGAGTTAGGGAGAGCTGCCTGCTAGCAGCTGTAGGGGGGATTTTTCACCCCCCTCCTTCTTCCTGTTTTCACTGACTGAGTTAATGTAATGTGAGCTGACACATACAGAGCTCTGCATTCAGTGGCCTCTCTTGTGCCCCTATTGGCCGTAATAGGAAAACCAATTAAGGGCACAGTTACAACAGCCAATGAAAGAGAATGTACTGAACTGCAGGGAGAGCAGCAATGGATTCTGGGAGATGCAGTTCCCACACAAAAACGGCCCATAGACTGGTATACAGGGAGAAATACAAATCCTAGCAGGCTTTGCTGACAGGAAAGTAAAATACTCCATTTTGTGTCCTGAGGTAAAGTTCAGTCAGCGATGAGTAAAGAGACCAGACCTGAGGGAGAGGTGCTGTCTCTCAGGTGAACTCTTCCACGTGATTCAGGCCTCCACCCCAAATTGGGACATCCAGCCTGAGAGAGAGGGATCCCAGGTGAATATTGAGGCGCATCTCCACCAACGGTGAACTGTTCCAGTGTGGGTGGACCGGTTTGGTCGCCATGAAAGCCTGCCTGTTCCAGGACATTCGCTTGGGCCCTGTTCACAGGAATTGCCCTCTCACCATTTCTGCCCATCTGCAGGGAACGGAAACACTGCACTACAGAAGGAGTTATTTTAACACTGTATACAAACATCATTGCTGGTAGTCATCTTGCTGACACTTGTAGTACTACAGGGATAAAGGATAAGGCTATCCATTTCTGGGACATTGTATACAGACATAATTGTCCTCTCCCATATTCAGGGCTCTGCATATGCATTGGGTGTGTGGGACAGTTTATTTATAAAGTTAAACCATTGTTTATTGACTTAAATAGGTGTGTAAAGTTGGGCCTGTGGTGTAAGGGGAGAGTAGAGAGAGGCCTGACACAAAGGAAGTCATTCCTCTGCTCTCATCCTGCCTGGACTCATAGAGCCAATCTGAGTAAAGGTAACCAATCTAATTTGAAGTGCCATATTGTGCTTTATTTACCATTTAAGTGTGCCTCTGCTCTTGGGGACATTCTAGTGTTTGGAATCCCCTGAAAGCAGCTTAAGAGCTATATAGCTCTTAAAACTCAGTTATTGCTCTCTATGTTGATTACTCAAATATATATTGTTACTGTCTGTTACTCTTTTACACAGAAATATTTCAGTAAAGACAATTTATGTGTTTTATCCTAATGTGTGTTTCTCATTGGTTATTGCACTTACACTATTGCCAGGTGTGCTAGAGGGGGCTAAGACTGTTATTGGGGTTGAGAGGCAGAATAACGGACTGAACTAACCTAAGCAGCTCCTGTGGGGGTATCGCTACACGTGGGGGCTCGTCCGGGATAATTCTGCTACTCTGCAATCAATTCCTCAAGTCAACATCCCTGCAAGCACCACAATGGACCCTGTCGCTGCGATCCAGTGGTGTGAGGAAGAAGGCATTAATGTTAAGCCAGACCATGGAACCTCTCACACCTATGTTCTGCTAGATTGGAAGAACGGAGTTCCTGGTGTTCTGAGGAAAGATAGCTTTCAACTGACTACAGATATTAGGATATCAGGATGACTTTGACACTTGGATTGCTAAAGCTATCCAAGTGGTGGAAGAGTGGGAGGTGGCTGATGTAGTGAAAAGGCAGAAAGTGGTTGAAAGTCTGTGAGTTCCAGCTCTGGATGTGATTAGGAACTTAAAATGGGATAAACCCAGTTACACTACTACTGAGTGTTTGGGAGCGCTCCATGAGGTCTATGGAAGAACCGAAGATGGTGCAGAATTGATCTATCTCTTAGACCACACTTGCCAGATGGAGGGTAAGAAGCTATCAGCCTATGTTGTGTGGCTAGATCAGATTCTGCACCAAGTCATAATAAAGGGTGGAGTGGAAGCCAAAGCTGCAAGTAGAACTCTTATGCCGTGTACACACGATCTGACTTTCCGGCGGGATTGTCCGCAAGACTAGAGTCCGCCGGACAACCCGACCGTGTGTGGGGCTTCGGCTGACTTTTTGTTCCCAAAAGTCCGGCGGACTTAGTTTGAAGTTTTGACTTAAAATTGGACAATCTGTGCGAAAAGTCCGATCATGTGTACGTGGCTTTATGCGACAGATGCAAGGGGGAGCCCAGCCACTGGATCCTACTGAGCTGCAACTTCGAGCCTAGGGTCTGAGTGACTCCCTCACCTACTCTAAACTAATGAAGGGCATTAGAGAAGAGGAGGCCCTGCAGGAAAACAAGAAGAGCCGAAGGTTGGAATATGCTATTGGAGTCAGGGTGGCCAGTACAGTTATCAGTTACTTGGAGACCCAGCTCCTGAAGACTCAGATGTCCCAGTTAAGAGAGATGATGACGGATCATCAAGCCAAGTCGCCAAAGTAAATATGGCTGCTACCTCCAGGTTGTGCTCAGAAGCAGAGCCGCTGGACATCAAGTCGGAGATAGCTGCATTGAAGTTACAAATGGTACAGATAATGGACATGGTAAACATGTTGGCAGCGAAGTTCACCAAGTCGTCTGATGGGGGTGTTGTGGGTTGAAATGTGCCCCCAGACTCACCTTCTGCGCCTGGCCAGAGGCCAATGAATCAAGATGTCTGTTTAAACTGTGGAGGTGTGGGTCATTACCAAAGAGTATGCCCAAGCCCACGGAGGGTATAAGACTGGCGTGGACCACAGCGAGGTGATCCAAGGATGGAGAGAAGGCCTGGGCCTTCTTGAAAAACTTTCACTGAACCTGCAAGGGAACAGTGGAGGGCACCTGCAGTTTATGCTGTCTCAGTGAGAAATGACTCTCGGCCTCCAAGATGTCAATGGGAACAGAACTTCCAATGTCAGAAGAGGAAGGAAAGTCCACCCACAAAAATCTGCTGTTCTAAATGCTTCCACCATACCTCCTTCTCAGTGGGTAGGCCCTCTGCCTGTAGTGCCCGTCTTGGTGGAGGGAATTTATACAAGAGCCATTCTTTATTCAGGTGCTCAGGTTACCTTGTTTACCATAAACTTTTACGAGAGGTATTTGTCATACATACCCCTACGAAAGTCGGAAGCTATAGAAATCCAGGGTATTCAAATGGAGGATTACCCTTGTGATGGATATCTGCGGATCAAGTTGTCATGTGATCCATTGAGGACTGGGAAGCCTCAGAAATTTGAGACACTGGCCCAGTAGAAAAAAGCATGACAGGATACGAGAAATACGAGATCTGGGGCCAAAAAAACTCATATTTACATTAAAATTCAATAAAAAAAATGTCATTTAAAAAAAGGAAAAAAAAGTGCCTTTAAGAGCTATGGGCGGAAGTGACGTCGCTTCAGCCCTGCAGTGATATGGAGACGAGTCGGGCCATCTTCCCCTCACTCGTCTCCATACCCAGGCAGGGGACAGGCGTGATCGCCTCTGCCGCTGCCGACGGCTCCGGTAAGCGGAGGAGGGCACCGGATCGCGGCGGAGGGGGGGCCCTCTCCCGCCACCGATTAAAAGTGATCTCGCTTTAGCTTAAACCGGACCACCCGCTGTAGACGAGGATACCGGGGTTATGGCAGCGAGGCTGCAATTAGTGGACACAGAGGCTGCAATTAGTGGACACAGAGGCTGCAATTGGTGGACACAGAGGCTGCAATTGGTGGACACAAAGGCTGCAATTGGTGGACACAGAGGCTGCAATTGGTGTACAGAGAGGCTGCAATTGGTGGGTAGAAAGGCTGCAATTTATGGGCACAGAGAGGCTGCAATTGGTGGGCACAGTGGCTACAGTGGTGGGCACACAGAGGCTGCAATTGGTGGGCAAAGTGAGGCTGCATTCATGGGCACAGAGAAGCTGCATTGGTGGGCACAGCGAGGCTGCATTGCTGGGCACAGCAAGGCTGCATTGGTGGGCACAGCGAGGCTGCATTGGTGGGCACAGCGAGGCTGCATTGGTGGGCACAGCGAGGCTGCATTGGTGGGCACAGCGAGGCTGCAATGAAGTGAAGCTGCATTAGTGGGTACAGCGAAGCTGCATTGGTGGGCAGAGCGAGGCTGCATTGGTGGGCACAGTGAGGCTGCAATGAAGTGAAGCTGCATTAGTGGGTACAGCGAAGCTGCATTGGTGGGCACAGTGAGGCTGCATTGGTGGGCACAGTGAGGCTGCATTGGTGGACACAGTGAGGCTGCATTGGTTGGCACAGTGAGGCTGCAATGATGGTCACAGAGAGGCTGCATTGGTGGGATTGATGGGCACCATGAAGCTACATTGATGGGCACAGTGAGGCTGCAATGATTGGCACAGTGAGGCTGCATTGATGGGCACAGGGAGGCTGCATTGGTGGGCACAGCGAGACTGCATTCATGGGCACAGTGAGGCTGCAATGATGGGCACAGTGAGGCTGCATTGGTGGGCACGGTGAGGCTGCATTGATGGTACTGCGAGGCGTCATTTATGGGCACACAGAGGCTGCAATTGGTGGGCACACAAAGGCTGTAATTGGTGGGCACACAGAGGCTGCAATTGGTGGGCACAGAGGCTGCAATTGGTAGGCACAGTGAGGCTGTATTCATGGGCACAGAGAAACTACATTGGTGGACACAGCGAAGCTGCATTGGTGGGCACAGCGAGGCTGCATTGGTTTGGCACAGCTTGGCTGCATTGATCTCTTGTATCATGTCTGCAGTCTCTGGCCATCTCTTATACTATGTCTGCAGTCTCTGACATCTACTGTATCATGCCTGCAGCCTCTGACCAGCATGTGGTACAGTAAGAGCCAATACAAAAGGCTTCCCGCAAAAACTCGTCAATGAAAGGCTAGGACAAGGGGAGACGGTGTCTTCGCGGAACCAGGAGCTATTGGCTGTCAAGTGGAGGGACAGACGAAACGTCCACATGTGTAATGCTTCAGGCAGTGTGCTAGTAGTGTTTGTATTGGATCACAGCTTCGGACTTATATGCATACTATGTTGTTAAGTGGTTACACCATATGGCAAGTATAAGGTAAAGGAATGAAGGTATGTTGAGGGATTAATTGAGTTTTATTTAGAGAGTTTATATACAGCCATAACTTAGGTGTCAGGAGAGTCAGAGTACAGTACAAAGTTTATGCAGTAAAGGTATACTTGCAGTGAGTTGTAATATGCTGATGGGGACACTCAGTACCGTCTGTAGAGATGGTGGTGAGGCGTTCACTGGCCCAAACGAAGATTAGTAAGTGGGGGCTCTGTCCGGCCCAAACGAAGAGGATGACGTGGGGCTCTGTCTGGCCCAAACAAAGAGGAGGAAGTGTGGCTCTGTCCGGCCCAAATGAGGAGTAGAGAGTGGGGGCTCTGTCCGGCCCACACAAAGAGTAGAGAGAGGGGCTCTGTCTGGCCCAAATGTGGAGTATTAAGCTGCAACATGCGGATAGTGCACTACGCCTGGTAACAGGTTCCTAGCACGAACGATGAGTAATTGGCGGCAGCTGTTTAAATAGGAACAAGAGGAGGAAACAGGTGATGTGGCTGTGATCTCATCAATGTACTGTGGAGATAGTGGAGATGACTGAGCCCCCAGTGGATGGATCAGACATTACAACGTAAAATATGATCGTGACCTGACACACACATTGAGAGACATGGCGGCCTCCATCCCCGGTTTAATGAATAGGAAAGGGTGAGTTAATGGGACTTTAAATGAGGGTACGCCATGTGGAGAATTAAAAATAATAACAATATAAAGTGAAATTGAATCCACAATACAAAATTTATTATACCCTAAAATACATATCGAATGTTTTATATCAAGTACATAGGTAGTCAGCAGACTTTCAATGCATATGTTGCTACATTGTATACAATACAGATAAACATAGACATAGTAGATATACATGTTGTAGTACATCATTGTAATATAGAGGAATAACTGTTGATATATAATGGCACTCTACGCGTTTCCTGGTATTTCAACCATTCATCAGGAGTGTTATGAAGTACTAAACTGAGAAAAGGAGAGCAGGGGTTAATAATAAGAATAAGAGGAGGGCTGAGACTATCAAGTCTCACTGTAATGAAAATTACATTAGAGTACTTACAGGAGGTCCCTAGGCCCAGTTCGGTATCTACCAAGGCAAGCATAGATGGCCATGCACGGGATGGGCTTGGGACCCACTGCTGATGGCTTCCCCATGTGCAGCTGGGTGCCTCCGCCTTTCCTGTGCACTGTGGCCAATTAGACATGGCGTTAGCGGGGCCCCTCCCTGTGGTTGGGAGTATATCAGCAACCTGGAGGTAGCAGGTGGTTCTGTTAGGTACCTGGGTGGAGAGCCTGACTTTGCTGGGAGGAGGCCTCTCTTACGGCTCTGGTTCAGGGGCCACTGGAATGGGGACAGTGGACCCGAGAGCGCAGCGGAGTAGGAGTGCCTGGACTGGATGCTGTAGCAGGTGCTGGAGATAGGCAGAAGTCCTCTGGTGGCAGGAACAGCGGGACCTGGTAGGTAGAAGCCCAGCACCCGGATGCAGGGTGGTCCCCAGATGACAGCAGCAGCTCTGGAAGCACACAGCATGTGTGGGGTCAGGCAGAGAATCGTCAGGCAGGCCGGGTCTGGTACACTGGGCAGGCAGGTGAGTAGGAGCAGACAGAAGCAGGGTCAACAAGCCGGGGTCAGCGTTCAGATATCAGTATAAGCAGAGTCAGACAAGCTGGGATCAGGGTTGGAGAAGGCAGCAGAGTCGGGAAGCCGGGTCAGAGATCAGAGATACACAGACTATGGAGCAGGTAAAAGGCAGGGTACAGCTGCAGACGGACAGCACCGCTCAGGTGCAACTGCCACTTCTTAAAAAGGGCCACTGGCGCCAAACGGCACCAACGCGCTCACGTGTGCGCCCCCGATGCGCGCGCGCCCGAGACTCCTGTCGGCGCGCACACCCGCGCTGATGCCTGGGCATTCCAGCGGTGCCTGTGCGCATGCGCACATGCCGATTAGTCCGCGCCGTGCGAGCAAAGCCCTGACAGGTTCATTTGCTTGATTCAACCCTAAGGACACACATCCTAATCCTACACACAGGTTACTTCCCTGTTGGAAGATCAACTATCCTCTTAAGGTATGTTGCAGCTGCCTATCACTCTCTACACACCCAATCATGTAGTCCCTTTGTGGAAACACATAGATATTTTGTCCCCTCACCCTCACACCCCAATATACTAACACTAATTCCCCTCTTTTTCTTTGACACACTTTTTTCTAGAAATACTATGCACTTCTGGTGTACACATAGTCCATTGAGTCTTGACTGTGACCACTATGCTGGGCTCCGGGGCTGCTCCCCACCCTGGAAGGGTTCTCCCGCTTCAACCCTGGGGGTTGACACCATGCCTCCGGCCCCTGCTTGCCTTGGTAGATACCGAACTGGGCCTAGGGACCTCCTGTAAGTACTCTAATGTAATTTTCATTACAGTGAGACTTGATAGTCTCAGCCCTCCTCTTATTCTTATTATTAACCCCTGCTCTCCTTTTCTCAGTTTAGTACTTCATAACACTCCTGATGAATGGTTGAAATACCAGGAAACGCGTAGAGTGCCATTATATATCAACAGTTATTCCTCTATATTACAATGATGTACTACAACATGTATATCTACTATGTCTATGTTTATCTGTATTGTATACAATGTAGCAACATATGCATTGAAAGTCTGCTGACTACCTATGTACTTGATATAAAACATTCGATATGTATTTTAGGGTATAATAAATTTTGTATTGTGGATTCAATTTCACTTTATATTGTTATTATTTTTAATTCTCCACATGGCGTACCCTCATTTAACCACTTCCCGACCGCCTAACGCCGATATACGTCGGCAAAATGGCACGGGCAGGCAAAATCACGTACCTGTACATGATCGTGCATGTGCCTGCCTGTGGGTCGCGCGCGCGCCGCCAGCGGCGCGCTCGTGACCCGGTCGGGAGCTCCGTGACCACGGCCACGGGACCAGCGGACCCGATCACCGCTGGTATCCCGCGATCGGGTTACGGAGCTGAAGAACGGGGAGAGGTTCGTGTAAACAAACCTCTCCCCGCGCTTCCTACACTGACTGTCAGTGATCGGCTGTTCCCTGTCATCGGGAAAGCCGATCAATGACGTCAGACGTACAGCCACGCCCCCCTACAGTAAAAAAAAACACAACACGTCACACTGACTCCTCCCCGCCCCCTAGTGGTTAACTCCTTCACTGCCACTGTCATTTACATAGGAATCAGTGCTATTTAAATAGCACTGATTTCTGTATAAATGACAAATGTCCCAAAAATGTGTCAAAAATGTCCGATGTGTCCGCCATAATGTCGCAGTCACAATAAAAATCGCTGATCGCCGCCATTACTAGTAAAAAAAAAAATATTAATAAAAATGCTATAAAACTATCCCCTATTTTGTAAACGCTATAACTTTTGCGCAAACTAATCAATAATCGCTAATTGCGATTTTTTTTACCAAAAATATGTAGAAGAATACGTATCGGCCTAAACTGAGGAAAAAAAATGTTTTTTTATATATTTTTTGGGGATAGTTATTATAGCAAAAAGTAAAAAATATTGCATTTTTTTCAAAATTGTCGCTCTATTTTTGTTTATAGCGCAAAAAATAAAAACCGCAGGGGCGATCAAATACCACAAAAAGAAAGCTCTATTTGTGGGAAAAAAAGGACGCCAATTTTGTTTGGGAGCCACGTCGCACGACCGCGCAATTGTCAGTTAAAGCGACGCAGTGCCGAATCGCAAAAAGGGGCCTGGTCCTTTGGCTGCCAATTGGTCCGGGGCTGAAGTGGTTAAAGTCCCATTAACTCACCCTTTCCTAGACATTACAACGTGTTCACATCAATCCATAACGACACCTATGTGGAAGCCCCCAGAAGAAACGGCCCAATCCAGAAACCAGCTTGTGTCTATCACTATAATTTGTTCATGGGAGGAGTGGACTTAAATGATCAGATGATTCAATCCTAACTTCCCACAAGAAAATACCGCCATTGGTATAAAAAAGTGTCCATTTATTTTTTCCAGTTTGGCCATGTATAACACTTATGTTATTTACCAAAAATCTACTAGAGACCCCGTATACTACCTGTACTACCAAGAACAAGTTATCTCCGCTCTTTTGTACCCTGAAGGCCCACCAGAAAATATTCGTTCTGATTCCGTGAGCAAACTCCACGAACGCCACTTTCCTGAGAAAATCCTATTGTTGAGAAAATTATTGTCCCCAATGTCCTTCCGCCGTTACCATACTTCTCTACATTATTAGGGAAGTATAGTAAACGTAATTCTCATTTCCTGTAATTTTCCTCCACACCCCTTATGTCACTGCACTGAACTGTACATACCTCTGCCTTCTCCGGAACTGACCCTGGCCTGTTAGACGACCATGCTTCTGCCTAACGCTAAATTGTACCTACCTCTGCCTGCTCTGGAACTGACCCTGGACTGTTTGACCGCATTTTTTGCTTGCCTCTTGGACTGATCTTTAACCCTACTATGCTAGTGGGAACACAGGGTTCTCACATATGTGAGGGTCTCCAGTAGGGATGAGCCGAACACCCCCCCGTTCGGCTCGCACCAGAACCCGCGAACGGACCTAAAGTCCGTGCGAGCTTTAGAACCCTATTAGTTTTAATGGATGCGAACGCTCCAAATTGCTAATTTTAAAGGCTAATATGCATGTTAATGTCATAAAAAGTGTTTGGGGGCCTGGGTCCTGCCCCAGGGGACATGTATCAATGCAAATTTTTTTTTTAAAAACGGACGTTTTTTCAGAAGCAGTGATTTTAATAATGCTTAAATTGAAACAATAAAAGTGTAATATTCCTTTAAATTTCGTACCTGGGGGGTGTCTATAGTATGCATGTAAAGGGGCGCATGTTTCCCGTGTTTAGAATTGTCTCTGCAAAAAGTGTCATTTTTGCAAGTAAAAAAGCTATTTAAAATCACTCGCGGCTAATGTGAATTGACGGCTCCCGTAATACAGAGAACAGTCATTCATTGAAACTGAAAGTCATTCATAAAAAAAAAGTCATTCATAAAAAATAAAAAAAATGAAAAAAAAAAAAAAGCGTGGGGGTCCCCCCAAATTCAATAACCAGGTCCTTCAGGTCTGGGAGGGATATTAAGGGGAACCCCAGCCAAAAAAAAATGGCGTAGGGTCCCCCTCAAAATCCATACCAGACCCTTGAGGTCTGGGATGGATTTTAAGGGGAACCCTAGCCAAAAAAAATGGCGTGAGGTCCCCCTTAAAATCCATAGCAGACCCTTATCCGAGCACGCAACCTGGCAGGCCACAGGAAAAGAGGGGGGGACGAGAGCGCCCCCCCTCCCGCCTGAACCGTATCAGGCCACATGCCCTCAACATTGGGAGGATGCTTTGGGGTCCCCCCCAAAGCACCTTGTCCCCATGTTGATGAGGAAAAGGGCCTCTTCCCCACAACCCTGGCCATTGGTTGTGGGGGTCTGCGGGCGGGGGGCTTATCGGAATCTGGAAGCCCCCTTTAACAAGGGGACCCCCAGATCCCACCCCCCCCTGTGTGAAATGGTAAGGGGGTACAAAAGTACCCCTACCATTTCACCAAAAAAGTGTCAAAAATGGTAAAAATGACAGGAGACGGTCTTTGACAATTCCTTTATTAAAATCTTCTTTCTTCATCCTTCGGTTTCTTCATCTTCTCCTTCCGTCATCTTCTTCCATCTTCTTCTTCCTCCGATCCGCTTCTTCTTGCGCTGGTCTTCTCGTCCTTTTCGTCCGGCATCTTCTTCCATCGACGTCGGTGTCGGTGTCTCTTCTTGGGCCGCTCCGCGCAATGGGAGGCTCCCGCTGTGTGAGGCTCCGCTCCGTCTGACAGGTCTTTTATAACGGAGGGCACCTGGTGACCCCGCCCCCCACTGACGTCATGGGGAAAGCCATAGGGAATTCCCCATGACGTCCCCATGCGTCAGAGGGGGCGGGGTCACCAGGTGCCCTCCATTATAAAAGACCTGTCAGACGGAGCGGAGCCTCACACAGCGGGAGCCTCCCATTGCGCGCAGCGGCCCAAGAAGAGACACCGACGCCGACGGAAGAAGATGCCGGACTAGAAGGACGAGAAGACCAGCACAAGAAGAAGCGGATCGGAGGAAGAAGAAGATGGAAGAAGATGAAAGAAAATGACGGAAGGAGAAGATGAAGAAACCGAAGGATGAAGAAAGAAGAAAGAAGATTTTAATAAAGGAATTGTCAAAGACCGTCTCCTGTAATTTTTACCATTTTTGACACTTTTTTGGTGAAATGGTAGGGGTACTTTTGTACCCCCTTACCATTTCACACAGGGGGGGCCGGGATCTGGGGGTCCCCTTGTTAAAGGGGGCTTCCAGATTCCGATAAGCCCCCCGCCCGCAGACCCCCACAACCAATGGCCAGGGTTGTGGGGAAGAGGCCCTTGTCCTCATCAACATGGGGACAAGGTGCTTGGGGGGGACCCCAAAGCATCCTCCCAATGTTGAGGGCATGTGGCCTGGTACGGTTCAGGCGGGAGGGGGGGGGCGCTCTCGTCCCCCCCTCTTTTCCTGCGGCCTGCCAGGTTGCGTGCTCGGATAAGGGTCTGGATTTTGAGGGGGACCCCACGCCATTTTTTTTGGCTAGGGTTCCCCTTAATATCCATCCCAGACCTGAAGGGCCTGGTTATTGAATTTGGGGGGACCCCCACGCTTTTTTTTTTTGTTTTTTATTAATGAATGACAGTTCTCTGTGTTACAAGAGCCATCAATTCATTAGCCGCGAGTGCTTTTAAATAGCTTTTTTCATGCAAAAATGACACTTTTTGCAGGGAAAGTTCTAAGCACAGGAAACCTGCCCCCTTCACAGGCCACCTATAGACACTCCCCAGATGTGATACTGCAATGCTGTTCTAACAGCACGCACACACAAATCCCCAGAAATAGAGCATATCTTGTCAGCAGTCAGCAACACACTGACACGCTGACACTGTGACTGAAACATAATATGCGAGGCCGCTGCCGCGGCGGCCTCTTATACCGTGGGGCGTGTACTAAAGCCCCTGAGCTATAATTGGCTACAGGCATCCTGCCTGTAGCCAATTATGGCTTTCCTCACTGCCGGCGCTGTGATTGGCCAAGCATGCGGGGTTACAGTGCATGCTTGGCCAATCATCAGCCAGCATTGCACTGCGACTAGCGCAATGCATTGTGGGCCGCTCGCATCACACGAATTTGATGCGAGCGGCCCAATTAGTTCTGGGCTCGCCGAGCGAGCGAACGCCCGGTGCTCGATTCGGGCCCATCCCTAGTCTCCAGAAAAGTTTTTCTGGATGAATAAAACCAATTTTTTAGTTTTCTCATTCCTGGATTAGGGTCTGGAGACTCGGAGGCTTCAAATAGATTTGGATGGAAGAAGCCTTTACCCCTGTCCACATTCTTTCCTGGCCTGCTACTTGGACCATGTTCCTGCTTACTACCAAGACCGATATTTTGGCACTGCTGGCAATGTCTCTACTTGCACTGAAGGGTTTCAAAAAAATAAAATAGTTTAACAAAAAATATACACACATGTATAAAAATACCGGCTTGTGTGAGGTATAGAGGAAACTCACACTTAGCAGGTATAATGTACAGCCTATAAGAATTCAAGGTAACATAGGTTGGTGAAAAGACCTGTAAATGAATATAGGTCGGGGGTACAGATACAGGTTTAGTTGGAATACATTCCACCGACATGTTTCGCCAACATTGGCTTCTTCGGGGTCGTGGGGGAGATCTGTACCATGAAGAGGTTTGTTTCTATAAGGCAAATAAAAACATTAATAGTACATATACTTAAAGGGTATTTATGCTGGACACTGTTCCCATAGCGTCTATCAAACAAATGGCCCCACCCCACACCGATAGAGGGCCTACAGACCCATAATACGTGAGTTTAAAGATGTAGTAGGTGTTTGGGTGATGGGGGTAGATATTTTGCTATTTTTGGGCCGAACATAGGTGGCCGGAAATTAGAAGTGGGTCCAAATGTGCAGGAAGGAACATCAATTGTAGAGGAGGATCTGTCACCATTTCTTTTTTTGAGGATTCGATCATGGGAAAGATCCTGATAAATAGTGGAGGTACTGGAGGAAAAAGAGGCAAAGGGAGTGTTAAGGGGTTCATTGTTGTTGGGTTGTGTCTCAAAATTAGGGGCTCTGGGGGGCGATCTATTGCTGGAAAACATGTTCCATTTATATGCGTATCCATTGTCATAAGCTGATTTATCTCTTTGATATTTACCCTCTTTGGCGCTAATAACCTCGAGTGTATAACTCTCGAGATGTGAGCGCAGAAGCTTAGCTCTCTTACAGAATCTAGGAGAGGAGACAAGAGGGGCATGATCATAATGCCAGTTGTTAATAGCTGTATCTAATTGATCCAGTTCATGTTCATATTGCTTGCAGAGCATGGAAATCATACTAAACGAGCAAGATTGCAAATTAAACTCCCAAGAGGTCTTAAGGATGTCATTCACCTTTTTGATGTTTGGAAAAATTTGTATCCTCAAGCCCCAAGGCACTATTTGGTTCGTACTGTATTTTTCAAAATAAGTTTTGTGCCAGTAAACTCTGACTTTCTTCTCAAGTAGTCGTTGAAGCCTCATAAAGGCTCTATCCAAGTCAGCATCAGTAATATTAGCAGTATTTTGTGATACCTGTATCTTTTCCATCAGACCCTTCCATGCATCACCACAGTAGTCTGCTATGGCAGAGGAGCAGCTGGACCACCCAAATGCTAAATAGCTACAAGAGTAAATATATAAACATATATGATTAATACATTACACTGATATGCAGAGTATTATATCATAGAGTAAGAAACCCAAGAGAGCTCTGATGTACACACCATAAGTAGTAACAATTACATTTATTTAGAGAAAAATTCCAGCCAGAAAAAATGCGCATTGAAGCGCGGGTAAAGAACTAGAAAGGGTAGGCTAGGAAATCTCACTATGGAAGGTACCTCATCCCAGATTGATTGATAGATTGTGTTAGGGATGGAGTCTAAACACAGGCATCCAACACAAGTGAACAGATCGATGGGCTGCACTAAAGGAATCAGGCTCCAAAGGTAGTGATAAAGATATATTTATTAATAATAAAGACACACATAAACACAGCAACCACAAACAAGCAAGAACACAAATAACACTGCAAACCCCCAAGCCCTAATCTAACTAACTAACTATACACTTCAAGGAAATGGAACATATATATATACAAGGCAGGGAGGAGAGACCAAGGGGGAAACAGGAAGCAAGGGAACATCAAGGCAGGAGACAGGGGACGGGTCTCAGGAACCAGGTAAGGGGGACAACATCCAGGACAGGGCAGGAAGCAGATAACGGGTCAGGTTACAGGTACAGGTACAGGTTTCAGGTCCAGGATCAGGTTTCAGACAGGCAAGACAGGGCTACAGAAAGGAATACTGAAGCACTGAACCTCAGTGAAGGACAGGCTTATATACCCAGCAAATCCACAACAGGTGTAGCCTGATTCCTGGCATGTCCATCTGCTGGGAGACCCCGCTGGTGGCCACCAGAACTGCACCCTTTGATGTTGAAGGAAGTAGTGACACCACCAGGCGATCCAGGTAATAACACCATTCCTGACAATGTCCATCGGCTGGGAGACCCCTGCTGGTGGCCACCAGAACTGCACCCTTTGATGCCAAAGGAAACAGTGACACCAGCAGGCGATCCAGGTAATAGCACCGTTCCTGACAGTTCCCCCCCTAAGGAGTGGCCTCTGGACACTCCATTCTGCCCTAGATCTGGCAGTGCATGTAAAAGTGGAAGAGTCCCAAAAAGTCTTCTCTGTGACGGCAGACTTCCTTGCGCTCTCTGGCCAGAGTCTCTTAACCTACTAGGAGGCGTGCCACCCGAGTCCGACAATGGGACATGTACCCCACCACCAGGGTCTGGAAGTTTAGATCTGGAAATAAAAACAGACGGGGCAGCAGGCTCCGGGTCATCAGGCTGGGCAGCGGGCACCAGGTCATCAGGCTGGGCAGCGAGCTTCGGGTCATCAGGCTGGGCAGCGGACAGGAACTCATCAGGCTGGGCAGCAGACAGGAACTCATCAGGCTGGGCAGCAGACAGGAACTCATCAGGCTGGGCAGCAGACAGGAACTCATCAGGCTGGGCAGCAGACAGGAACTCATCAGGCTGGGCAGCAGACAGGAACTCATCAGGCTGGGCAGCAGACAGGAACTCATCAGGCTGGGCAGCAGACAGGAACTCATCAGGCTGGGCAGCAGACAGGAACTCATCAGGCTGGGCAGCAGACAGGAACTCATCAGGCTGGGCAGCAGACAGGAACTCATCAGGCTGGGCAGCAGACAGGAACTCATCAGGCTGGGCAGCAGACAGGAACTCATCAGGCTGGGCAGCAGACAGGAACTCATCAGGCTGGGCAGCAGACAGGAACTCATCAGGCTGGGCAGCAGACAGGAACTCATCAGGCTGGGCAGCAGACAGGAACTCATCAGGCTGGGCAGCAGACAGGAACTCATCAGGCTGGGCAGCAGACAGGAACTCATCAGGCTGGGCAGCAGACAGGAACTCATCAGGCTGGGCAGCAGACAGGAACTCATCAGGCTGGGCAGCAGACAGGAACTCATCAGGCTGGGCAGCAGACAGGAACTCATCAGGCTGGGCAGCAGACAGGAACTCATCAGGCTGGGCAGCAGACAGGAACTCATCAGGCTGGGCAGCAGACAGGAACTCATCAGGCTGGGCAGCAGACAGGAACTCATCAGGCAGGGCAGCAGACAGGAACTCATCAGGCTGGGCAGCAGACAGGAACTCATCAGGCTGGGCAGCAGACAGGAACTCATCAGGCTGGGCAGCAGACAGGAACTCATCAGGCTGGGCAGCAGACAGGAACTCATCAGGCTGGGCAGCAGACAGGAACTCATCAGGCTGGGCAGCAGACAGGAACTCATCAGGCTGGGCAGCAGACAGGAACTCATCAGGCTGGGCAGCAGACAGGAACTCATCAGGCTGGGCAGCAGACAGGAACTCATCAGGCTGGGCAGCAGACAGGAACACATCAGGCTGGGAAGCAGGAACAGGCACATCAAGCTGGGCAGTAGGCACGGGCACTTTAGGCTGGGCAGCAGGAACGGGCACATCAAGCTGGGCAGCAGGTACGGGCACTTTAGGCTGGGCAGCGGGAACAGGCACATCAGGCTGGGCAGCAGGAACAGGCACATCAAGCTGGGCAGCAGGAACAGGCACATCAAGCTGGGCAGCAGGAACGGGCACATCAAGCTGGGCAGCAGGAACGGGCACATCAAGCTGGGCAGCAGGTACGGGCACATCAAGCTGGGCAGCGGGAACAGGCACATCAAGCTGGGCAGCAGGAACAGGCACATCAAGCTGGGCAGCAGGAACAGGCACATCAGGCTGGGCAGCAGACAGGAACACTTTGGGCTGGGCAGCAGACAGGAACACCTCAGGCTGGGCAGCAGACAGGAACACCTCAGGCTGGGCAGCAGACAGGAACACCTCAGGCTGGGCAGCAGACAGGAACACCTCAGGCTGGGCAGCAGACAGGAACACCTCAGGCTGGGCAGCAGACAGGAACACCTCAGGCTGGGCAGCAGACAGGAACACCTCAGGCTGGGCAGCAGACAGTGGCTCATCAGGCTGGGCAGCAGGCGCGGGCACATCAGGCTGGGCAGCAGGCACGGGCACATCAGGCTGGGCAGCAGGCACGGGCACATCAGGCTGGGCAGCAGGCACGGGCACATCAGGCTGGGCAGCAGGCACGGGCACATCAGGCTGGGCAGCGGGCATGGGCACATCAAGCTGGGCAGCGGGCACATCAAGCTGGGCAGCGGGCACATCAAGCTGGGCAGCGGGCACATCAAGCTGGGCAGCGGGCACATCAAGCTGGGCAGCGGGCACAGGCACATCAAGCTGGGCAGCGGGCACGGGCACATCAAAATGGAGGGCTGGCAGCGGGTCATCAGACTGGAAAACTGGCAGCGGGTCATCAGACTGGAAAACTGGCAGCGGGTCATCAGACTGGAAAACTGGCAGCGGGTCATCAGACTGGAAAACTGGCAGCGGGTCATCAGACTGGAAACCTGGCACATCAGACTGGAAACCTGGCAGCGGGTCATCAGACTGGAAACCTGGCAGCGGGTCATCAGACTGGAAAACTGGCAGCGGGTCATCAGACTGGAAAACTGGCAGCGGGTCATCAGACTGGAAAACTGGCAGCGGGTCATCAGACTGGAAAACTGGCAGCAGGACATCAGACTGGGAAGCTGAGACATCAGGCTGGAAGGCCGGCACCAGGACATCAGACTGGAAGGCTGGGACATCAGGCTTGAGGGCTGGAACATCAGGCTGGAAGGCTGGAACATCAGGCTGGAAGGCTGGCATCGGAACATCAGACTGGAAGGCTGGGACATCAGGCTGGAAGGCTAGGACATCAGACTGGAAGGCTGGAACGTCAGGCTGGAGGGCTGGCACCAGGACATCAGACTGGAAGGCTGGGACATCAGGCTGGAAGGCTAGGACATCAGGCTGGAAGGCTGGAACATCAGGCTGGAAGGCTAGTACTGGCTCTTCAGGCTGGATTGCTGGCACCTCCGGCTGGAACTCTGGCGCTTCAGGCTGGGACAGATTAGTGGGTGTGGAGGCAGATTGGGTTACTGGCAGGATCGTTTTGGTCGGGAAGAACTTTCGTTTTTTCTTTGACTTGGTCGCTGAAGCTTTGTAGGTTGGGGGTGCAGCAGACAGGAAAGGAGTGTTGGGATTTGGCAGAGAAGAGGTAGGGGAGTTGTATGCAGGATAGGTACAGGGAGAGGAGACCGGATATGAATATTTGGTTGGGAGCACTGTATACTGGGTGGCAGAGTGAGAAGAGGCAGGGGGGTTAAATGCAGGATAGGTACAGGGAGAAGAGACCGGATATGAATATTTGGTTGGGAGCAGTGTATCTCAAAAAGCCATACTAGGGATACAACCTGATTCATATCAAAAGGGGGAGTGAAATCATCACGGCCCTCAGGAATACAGGGCAGGGCCAGCTCGGCACAAATCTGGATCAGGGGCTGCACGTCCTCAAAAAGAAAATGGCTCTGATCAACAAAAGCATGGGCTATACGGTTGCACTCCAGTAGTTGCTCCCTAGTATAGTCACCCAAAGTCTGATAACAAAGATCTCTTTCTTCCAATGCCAGGAGTGAAAGATACAAAATATCTTCCAGCTGCATCTTCCTTGACAAAAGCAAGTGTCCAGACCCAATTCCCAAGTGCAGCCGATCTGTTAGTATGGCTTCAGTATTCTGTTAGGGATGGAAAACACAGGCATCCAACACAAGTGAACAGATCAATGGGCTGCACTAAAGGAATCAGGCTCCAAAGGTAGTGATAAAGATATATTTATTAATAATAAAGACACACATAAACACAGCAACCACAAACAAGCAAGAACACAAATAACACTGCAAACCCCCAAGCCCTAATCTAACTAACTAACTATACACTTCAAGGAAATGGAACATATATATATACAAGGCAGGGAGGAGAGACCAAGGGGGAAACAGGAAGCAAGGGAACATCAAGGCAGGAGACAGGGGACGGGTCTCAGGAACCAGGTAAGGGGGACAACATCCAGGACAGGGCAGGAAGCAGATAACGGGTCAGGTTACAGGTACAGGTTTCAGGTCCAGGATCAGGTTTCAGACAGGGCTACAGAAAGGAATACTGAAGCACTGAACCTCAGTGAAGGACAGGCTTATATACCCAGCAAATCCACAACAGGTGTAGCCTGATTCCTGGCATGTCCATCTGCTGGGAGACCCCCGCTGGTGGCCACCAGAACTGCACCCTTTGATGTTGAAGGAAGTAGTGACACCACCAGGCGATCCAGGTAATAACACCATTCCTGACAATGTCCATCGGCTGGGAGACCCCTGCTGGTGGCCACCAGAACTGCACCCTTTGATGCCAAAGGAAACAGTGACACCAGCAGGCGATCCAGGTAATAGCACCGTTCCTGACAGATTGATTGATAGGGAAGTGAGCGAGGAGAGAAAAGGGGATTGTATGCGGTACTGTATATGGACAGTATCCCTGCCTGTACTGACTATGGACAATATTCCTGCCTGCTGCCTGGGCAATTCCATTCACTGTCGCTGACCACGTCCCTGCCTGCTGCCTGGATCAGGGCTCTCCTCCTGTGGACAACTGTACTACTAAAACCACAGGTAATCTTTTGTTTACCCTTTGCTCAGCAGAATGTATTTTAGGGTGCAATTCTTGGTATGTTTATGCTATGTGTTTGAAATATGAAGGGACTTCAAAAATGTGATCGATTGTTAGTAAATTAGATGTCCCTAGAACACCTGATGGTTCTCCTTGGATGTTGGGCCTCTATGTGGCCAGGCTGTGTAAAAAGCTCACACGTGTGGTATCGCCATACTCAGGAGGAGTAGCAGAATATATTTTGGGGTGTCATTTTTGCTATGTACATGCTATGTGTTGTAAATATCTTATAAATGGACAAATTTGTGTAAAAAAAAATGCGTTTAAATTTTTTTCCACATTTTCCAAAAACTTCTGGAAAAAAATGAACTGTTCAAAAGACTCATTATGCCTCATAGATTATATGTTGGGGTGTTTGCTTTCCAAAAGGGGGTCACTTTGGGGGCGTTTCCATTGTCCTGGTGCTCCAGGGTCTTCAAAAGTGTAATAGGTGGTTTAGAGATTAGATGTGTAATTTATGCTCCTAGAACGCCTGAAGGTGCTACTTCAATGTTGGGCCTCTGTATGTGGCCAGGCTGTGTAAAAGTCTCACACATGTGGTATCGCCATACTCAGGAGGGTTAGCAGAATATATTTTGGGGTGTCATTTCATTTGTGGAATGTACATGCCAGTGAGAGAAAAAAAAAAAAAAAAAAATCTTCATTTTGCAAAGAATTGTGGAAAAAAAATGACAACTTCAAAAAACTAACCATGCCTCTTACTAAATACTTTGGAATGTCTACTTTCCAAAAGGGGTCATTGGGGGGGGGGGGGGGGTATTTGTACTTTCCTGGCTTGTTAGGGTCTCAAGAAATGAGATAGGCTGTCAGTACATCAGTAGAAAAAAACGGGGATGCAGATACATGAAATGACCAGCGGTAGATCATTCACCCAATAGGGTGTTGTTGCTGTAACCATAGCATATGATAAACAAAAAGGTTAGCCCGATAGGACCAGGCTAGAAAGGGGTTATTTTTAGCAACAAATGATAGATCAAACTAAATTCGCTCAATTATAGAAACTTTATTACAAACAATTAATTATTGTATCAAAAAGATCATTGTAGTGCATGATTAAAACTGATTGAAAAAACAATCAGACATTGTTTACTGCATACGAATTAAACAAACAGGACAAACATAAAAAAATACATACAACACTGGACACGTCCCGACATATTGTTTTAGTCCACTATTACCACACATTCGATTCAAATTTAAATTTAATGGAGTGGAATTAAAATATGTTCCCTATATCAACCAATCAATAAGTGGTTAATTAGTGGACTAATTCAATTGTGGAGTGGAGAAGGAGAGGTGAGGTGGTAATTATATCATTGAGATAAAATTATTAAGCAAAGAAAAGAAAAAATCATCATCTTATACTCATAATTGAGAACCTGCATCATAGAGTAATATCCTTTGATTGGCAATGAAAAAATTGAATAGAGAAAAAGGGGGCAACAAAATAGAAAGTTAAATAATAATAAATAGCATTTGTCTATGTCAAGCATCATTCCATCCTTTCAAATAAATTCAGAAGTCCAAAGCTTATTTAGTGCAATCAAAAGGCTCTATGGATATCATTAGTCGCATTGGCGACAGGTTCACCAGTTGCCAGTATCACAGATCTAAACACATGCGGTCATGACAGCTGCCGCTTCCGTAACATGAAGCGGTCCTAGGCTCTCCACTCTCAGCTTACTGCTCACTGCTTACTTCACAATGGTAACGTCTTAGGACAGGACAGCGTGTTGACATCAACGCGTTTCGCTTGTCTAATGGCGTAGCTTCATCTCAGACGTTCATTGGCTCCTAGCCACACACCCTTTTTATTGTAGATTTTTTCTGGCGGCTACTGCCAATAAGATTTGTATTTTAAGGGAACAATGTCCTGTTAATAAGAACAACTCATATGCTTAGCCATTCCTTCTATTTATCTTCAGCTAAAGGTTATCATTATTGAATCAAAATGACTGTATGTAATCCCATATTTTAAAGCTTATAAGGTGAATGGTCATAATTGTATAGAGAAAATCAAATAAATAGAGGACAATACACACAAGGGGGAATAGACATTATATACAGAATAGAATGGACATATATCTTTACGAACCAAAATGAACAAATAAATAAATAAAGATAAATTAGGGGAAAATAAATAAAGAAAAAAATGAAAAAGTGAAAAAATAAAAAAATGAAATAATGAAAAAATAAGGTGACTCATAACAGATCACCCTTTTGGCCCCTTTCACACTGGGGCGGTGCGGGCGTCGGAGGTAAAGCAGCGCTATATTTAGCGCTGCTTTACCGTCATTTTAGCAGCGCTATATTTAACGCGGCTTTACCGTCATTTTAGCATTCGGCCGCTATCGGTGTGATTTTAACCCCCGCTAGCGGCCGAAAAAGGGTTAAAAGCGCAGCGGGGCTTTTCCGGCGGTATAGCCACACTACCCCATTTATTTTAATGGGTAGGAGCGGTTTAGGAGTGGTGAATACACCGCTCCTTCACCGCTCCAAAGATGCTGCTAGCAGGACTTATTTTACCGTCCTTCTTGCGCACCGCTCTAGTGTGAAAGCCCTCTGGCTTTCACACTGGAGTGAAAGGACACGCTTTTTTCAGGCGCTATACAGGTGCTATTTTTAGCGCTGTAGCGCCTGAAAAACGCTTCAGTGTGAAAGGGGCCTTAGGGATGTAACTAATAATTAAGTATCCACACTAGCCAGTGCGTACATGCACAGCCGTATACATATATATGCATAGGGCACTGGGGGTGAGGGAACCAATCATACCTTCATATAGTGGGTGACATAATTAATTAGGTATCCAGGAACACCTGTAAATTTAGCTCTGTATTCAACCCCACTGGAACGAGGGACTTCAATTTATATACCCACCACTTCTCTTTCTGCAGGAGTATGCGGTCGAAGTCCCCTCGTCTGGTGGGTAATTTCAGGGCATAAATTCCCTTCACTGTCATGCCCTTAGAGCTACCACTGTGGCACAAGGTAAAATGTTTTGCCAGTGGCTTTTCTGTGATTTTTCCTTTATCATTAATCTCACGTAAGTGCTCACCGATCCGTATCTTAAGAGGCCTTTTAGTTTTTCCCAGATATATTTTAGGACATGGGCAGGTTATTATATAAATGAACCGTGATGTGGAGCAGTTGATCAAGTCACGTATTTCAAATGTCTCACCACTCACTGCATCCATAAAAGTAGAGGTTCTATGTACAAGGGGACAGATGTGACATTTGTTACAAGGGAACATACCTGTAGTTCATAGATAGTCAGATAACCACGTTGTGTCTGGTTCTTTAATGAATTACGATTGAATCAGTATATTACCCAGGCTCCTGGCTCTTCGTGCCACCAGCATGGGGGAATCACTGACTATTTTTGCCAATTCAGGAGAATTTGTCAATATCCCCCAATGTTTTTCCAAAATTGAGCGGACCTTATTCCATTGGGATCCGAAAGCAGGTATGATCCTTATCGGGTCATTGGTCATTAAGGGAGGCTTATCGATTCGTGGTTTATTACATAATAAGCTTGCACGATCTTTCATTGCTGCTTTCTTTTTTGCCCTATTGATCTGCCTATGGGAGTAACCACGTTCACGGAACCTCACATACAGATCAAGACTTTCATGTTTATAGTCATCAGCATCTGTACAGTTCCTTTTGATATGCAGGAACTGTCCCACAGGTATCCCATCTTTTAGCCAATGGGGATGATGGCTAGTTGCGTAAGAGAGTGTTTGCTTATTTTTATGAAAGCTATATGTTAGCTGTATGTTATGTTGATTCACGTTAAGTTCCTTCCATGAATTTGTGTAGGCCATCAAGGGTGCCCTTCCAAATCATCAGGACATCATCGATGTACCGCAACCACGTAAGTATATGGTCACGGTACATTGACAAAGGATAAACATCCTCTTCCTCCCAGAGTCCTAATTGGAGGCAAGCGTAGGCCAGAGCCCACACTGCCCCCATGGACGTACATCATATTTGATGGTAAAAGGTTGTCAGAAACTGAAAAAAAATATTGGACAAAACAAACTCCAACAATTCAACCAAAAATTAATTTTGAGGCCCTGACTCTGGGTACGAGACATCTAGAAATCTTGCGACAGCATGAATGCCAACGTGATGGGGTATCGAAGTATAAAGTGACTCGACATCTATGCTTACTAGGGATGAGCCAAACACCCCCTGGTTCGGTTCACACCAGAACCTGCAAACGGACCGAAAGTTTGCACGAACGTTAGAACCCTATTAGTTACAATGGACGCGAACGTTCGCAATCTAAAGTGCTATTTATAATGGCCAATATGCATGTTATTGTCCTAAAAAGGGTTTGGGGACCCGGGTCCTGCCCCAGGGGACATGTATCAATGCAAAAATACATTTTAAAAACGGATGTTTTTTCTGGAGCACTCATTTTAATGAAAAAAGTGAAAAAAAAAGTGAAAAAAAAAAAAAGTGAAATATTCCTTTAAATATCGTACCTGGGGGTAAGTATGCCTGTGAAGTGGCAAGTGTTTCCCATGTTTAGAACTGTCCCTGCACAAAATGACATTTGTAAAGGAAAAAAAGCCTTTTTAACCACTTAAGCCCCGGACCAATTTGCAGCCAGAGGACCAGGCCCCTTTTTGCGAATAGGCACTGCGTCGCTTTAACTGACAATTGCGCGGTCGTGCGACGTGGCTCCCAAACAAAATTGGCGTCCTTTTTTTCCCACAAATAGAGCTTTCTTTTGGTGGTATTTGATCACCTCTGCGGTTTTTATTTTTTGCGCTATAAACAAAAATAGAGCGACAATTTAGGAAAAAATGCTATATTTTTTACTTTTTGCTATAATAAATATCCCCAAAAAATATATAAAAAAAAAAATTTTTTTTCCTCAGTTTAGGCCGATACGTATTCTTCTACATATTTTTGGTAAAAAAAATCGCAATTAGCGATTATTGATTGGTTTGCGCAAAAGTTATAGCGTTTACAAAATAGGGATTAGTTTTATAGCATTTTTATTAATATTTTTTTTTTACTAGTAATGGCGGCGATCAGCAATTTTTATTGTGACTGCGACATTATGGCGGACACATCGGACATTTTTGACACATTTTTGGGACCATTGTCATTTATACAGCAATCAGTGCTATTTAAATGCACTTATTCCTGTGTAAATGACATGACTAAATATTAGGCAGATGCCTGTGTTGCACAAAATAAACTACACAACACCAGCAATGAGGGGGTAGATTCAGGTGTATGCTGTGCAGTGTGCAGGAGGCACACTACACTGACTGGATATTAGGCAGATGCCTGGGTTGTACAAAATAAACTACACAACACCAGCAATGAGGGGCTAGATTCAGGTGTATGCCGTGCAGTGTGCAGGAGGCACACTACACCCACTGTAACAGCGCTAGGTTAGGAAGCAAAGCAAAGCTGACACTGCCCAGCCTATCCTGCTCTCTCCCTGAACACTACACTCACTGTAACAGCGCTATCTAAAGAAGTATAAAGCACAGCTGACACTGTCCCTGCCTATCCTGCTCTCTTCCTGAACACTACACTCACTGTAACAGCGCTGTCTAAAGAAGTATAAAGCACAGCTGACACTGTCCCTGCCTATCCTGCTCTCTCCCTGAACACTACACTCACTTTAACAGCGCTATCTAAAGAAGTATAAAGCACAGCTGACACTGTCCCTGCCTATCCTGCTCTCTATGAACGCCGCACAACACTACACAAGGCCGCCGCACTGGCGGCCTTATATAGTGTGGGGCGTGTACTAAACCCCCCTGAGCTATAATTGGCCACAGGCATCCTGCCTGTGGCCAATTATGCCTCTCCTCGCTGCCGGTGCTGTGATTGGCCAAGCATGCAGGGTCACAGCGCATGCTTGGCCAATCATCAGCCAGCAATGCACTGCGACTGGCGCAGTGCATTGTGGGTCGTTTGTATCACACGAATTTGATGCGAATGGCCCACAAAGTTCTGGTTTCGACGAACGGACGAACGGCCGATGTTCGATTCGAACACGGGTTCGAATCGAACACCGGGCTCATCCCTAATGCTTACTAACCACACCCCATCAGGCTGCCTACATGCGTCAAGTTCAGCAATTCTGGCCAGTACATGTCTCGTATCCTGGACGAATTAATTTAAATTCTTGACCATGTCCTGTAGTAGGGAGTCCAAGTACCAACCAACTCTCTCCAAAGGGCCCTGACAGGCCGATACAATGCCGATACAATGCCTGGGGGGTTCGCTATATTTTGATGAACTTTAGGGATAATGTAGAAGGTCGGCACATTGAACTCCCAGACATTAAGATGTTGGAATTCACGAACGGATAGCAAGTAGACATGTGCAATTCGTTTCGTTTTTTTTCTTTTTTTTCGTTATATTCGTTCATTCGTTATCGTACGAATGAACGAACGATTCGCTAAAAATTTTAACGAATCGTTCGAATCGAACGAATACGAAAAACAACGAAAATCCGAAATAACCAAATTAGAAACAACGAAATTACGAAAGAAGAAAATCCGAAAAACAAAAACAGGAACAACGAAAATCAAACGAAAAAATTTGTACATTCGTAACTTTTTTTTTTTTGAATTGGTATTTTTCCGCGTCCCTTAAAATGGTGCTGCTTAACGTGCCTCGAATGGATTGAACGAAAAAATTCGTACATTCGTAATTTTTTTTTTTTGCGATTCGTAATTTTCCTTGTCTCTTACAATGGCGCTGCTTAACATGCTTCGAATGGATTGAATGAAAAAATTCGTACATTCGTAACTTTTTTTTTCGATTCGTAATTTTCCGTGTCTCTTAAAATGTAATAATAGCATACACATTACATAAAATTATGAATTATGCTCCGATTACGAATCTACGAAAACAATGTTACGAAAGTACAAATAAATCAATCTAACGAAAGTACGAATGTAACTAAATCTACGAAAATACGAATGCGTCCGAATTCCGAATAAACGAAAATTAAACTAACAGAAAAACGAATCAACGAAAAAAAACTCTTACGAAAATACGAATCGTTACGAATACGAACACCGACGACTTACGAATTTACGAATCGTTACGAATACGAACACCGACGACTTACGAATTTACGAATCGTTACGAATCAACGGAAACGAAAAAAAAACGAAACGAAAATAAACAAATTTTTTTGTTGTGCACATGTATAATAGCAAGCCCTCGTCTTTAGCCTCCATCAGTTTTCGGTTCAATTCCTGAACGACTGATGGAAAGGGATTACCATCCAGTTTTTGATAAGTGGTCTGATCACCAAGTAGGCATTTAGCCTCTTTTTCATACTGTTGTTAACTTAACAAGACCACATTTCCACCCTTATCGCTCTTTTTTATTACAATATTTTTCCTATTTTTCAGATCATCCAGGTCCAATCCACTTTTTCCAGATCACTTTGAACCAAGTCCAAAAAGAGGTTTAACCATTTGTTTTTTGACAGTGATAGCATTTTCTGCGACCTAATTCTTAAATTAGCTTGTCGTCTTATCGAGGTAGACATCTCAGAGGGCCCCTCATTTTCCTCCAGCAATGAGTTTAATATGTCCAATGCTCTTTGGTCTTCCACGTCCATTGGGAAGGTGGCTGCTGCCACTTCATCTTTCCGGCCATGTAATGAACGTAAGAAAGCTTTCCTCAGGAACAAAGTCACGTCTTTAAAGACCGTAAACTCATCCATGTTAGCTACGGGAGAAAAAGTCATGCCCTTTGGTAACAAAGTTATATGGTGCGGTGTGAGGTCTAAATCTGACAAATTAACGATCTTCATATCATCACCTCTCTGTGCTATTTGTGCCGATAGCAAGTCCATCAATGTCTCTTCTGACTTCTTGTATATGTTTGCACCCAAATCGCTTTTGGTGGTTTTAGTTTTTTTTACCTTATTTTTACTTTTGGGGGAAGTGTCTGATCGATTATTGTCTCCTCCCCCTCTTGGTCTAAAAAAATTACTGTTTTAGGGGGCTCTTCGTCTGATTCACTTTGAGATTTATTACGGTGTTGTCTCGACTGTTGGCGACGTCCCCGTCCCTGTGATTTACTGCGTCCATGTCGTACTGTCAAGTCAAAAATGTCATATTTCTCAAAGTCGGCTAGGTCACGTCGGAATTTCCCCTGCTTAGTAATTTTTAAATTTAGCTGAACTTTTTCTATTTCTTTTCTTAGAATGTTGTTTTGTTTGCTAAACTCGTCAAGATCTTTTAACACTTCCAGGCCTCGGGCACTTTCCTCTATTTGTTCTTGGATGGTTACTAATTGTATCTTTTCCTCTTCAACAATTAACCCCATAACGACAAGCCCATGATTAATGCAAAGTTCCTTCCATTTAGGTAAGAATCTGTCAGTATGTAAATGTTCTGCTGGGATAGTTTTATCCCTCAGACCTCTTGGAACAATTCTAGGTGAGATATAGGTTTCCAGAGACGACACATCCCACTTCCCATCAACTTCTAATCAACAATTTCTTATGTTCTTTGAATTTATTTTTAATTTCATCATCCTGGTGTGTCGGTCTGAAAAGCTGTCCTAATTTCTTGATCGATGTCTTCCCCCAACATAAATGCCATACCTCTAACAATTTAACACAAATAAACCTATACTTATAAAAAACACACTAATTAAATAGGAATTGTGGGCTTGCAAGAAATTACCCTATTGATCACATATCATAAGTAGAAAAAAAACGGGGCAGGGGAACAGGGGAGGCAAGCATTACCACTAATACACGGTCAGATACATGAAATGACCAGCGGTAGATCATTCACCCAATAGGGTGTTGTTGCTGTAACCATAGCATATGATAAACAAAAAGGTTAGCCGATAGGACCAGGCTAGAAAGGGGTTACTTTTAGCAACAAATTATAGATCAAACTAAATTTGCTCAATTATAGAAACTTTATTACAGACAATTAATTATTTTATCAAAAAGATCATTGTAGTGCATGATTAAAACTGATTGATTACTGCATACGAATTAAACAAACAGGACAAACATAAAACAATACATACAACACTGGACAAGTCCGGACGTATTGTTTTAGTCCACTATTACCACACATTCGGTTCAAATTTAAATTTAATGGAATGGGATCAAAATATGTTCCCTATATCAACCAATCAATAAGTGGTTAATTAGTGGACTAATTCAATTGTGGAGTGGGGAAGGAGAGGTGAGGTGGTAATTATATCATTGAGATAAAATTATTAGGCAAAGAAAATAAAAAATCATCATCTTATATTCATAATTGAGAATCCACATCACAAAGTAATATATTCATCCTTTGATTAGCAATGAAAAAATTGAATAGAAAAAAAGGGGGCAACAAAATAGAAAGTTCCGTATAAATAGCATTTGTCTATGGCAAGCATCATTCCATCCTTTTAAATAAATTCAGAAGTCCAAAGCTTATTTAGTGCAATCAAAAGGCTCTATGGATATCAGTACATCAGGTGTGATCAGATGTGATCAATTTTCAGTGATTGGCACCTATAACTTTCACACAGACTAAATAATAGACATGTGCGATTAGTTTCGTACGAATTCGTAGTACGAATTTTTTCGAATACGAATTCTGCACGGAATACGAAATTCCGTTTACGAATTTCGGCTCCGAATTATTCGAATCCAACTACCAAATATCGAATTTCAACTAATACGAAAGAAATTATAATAGCGGATATAACGAATGATTCAAATGAATTTGAATAATTGGAATGACAAAGTGTCATTTTTGCAGGAAAAATTCCGTTTACGAATTTTCGGCTCCAAATTATTCGAATCCAACTACCAAATATCAAATTTCAACTAATACGAAAGAAATTATTATAGCGGATATAACGAATGATTCGAATGAATTTGAATGATTCGAATGACAAAGTGTCATTTTTGCAGGAAAAACAGCTATTTAAAAACACAGAGAACAGTCATTCATTGAAAGTCATTGATAAAAAAAAAAAAAAAAAAGCGTGGGGGTCCCCCCAAATTCAATAACAAGGCCCTTCAGGTCTGCTATGGATATTAAGGGAAACCCCACTTCAAATAAAAAAAAAATGGCCTGGGGTCCCCCCTAAATATCCATATCAGACCCTTCAGGTCTGGGATGGATTTTAAGGGGAACCCCGGCCAAAAAAAAAAATGGGGTGGGGCCCCCCTCAAAATCCATACCAGACCCTTTATCCGAGCACGCAACCTGGCAGGCCGCAGGAAAAGAGGGGTCCTCCCTCCTGAACTGTACCAGGCCACATGCCCTCAACATTGGGAGGGTGCTTTGGGGGTCTGTGACCCCCCAAAGCACCTTGTCCCCATGTTGATGAGGACAAGGGCCTCATCCCCACAACCCTGGCCATTGGTTGTGGGGGTCTGCGGGCGGGGGCTTATCAGAATCTGGAAGCCCCCTTTAACGAGGGGACCCCCAGATCCCAGATGGTCAGGCTCGGGGGGGGCTGGGGGGGCCAGGTTTAAAGCTGTGTAAGGGGCCCAAAAATTTCTGATGGCTGACCTGGGTGTACTCATTTTTATTGCCAGCGGTTTAAAAATGAATGGCTGTGTGTTGAGTTATTTTGAGGGGACAGCAAATTTACACTGTTATACAAGCTGTACACTCACTACTTTACATTGTAGCAAAGTATAATTTCTTCAGTGTTGTCACATGAAAAGATATAATAAAATATTTACAAAAATGTGAGGGGTGTACTCACTTTTGTGAGATACTGTAGCCCTTCTTAATGAAAAGGTTCCTGACAGCTCTCGTTCCACACAACGGTTGACTCATTTTATTTTCATGACAGTGCAATAGTCATTCACAGTGCAACAGCACTGGAAGCTGAAAATTGGCCTGGGCAGGAAGGGGGTGAAAGTAAAAAAATAGAAATTGACCAGTTAATTCCAAGGGTTCATATACTTTTTTCATGCCACTGTAAATTAAGTATTCTTTTGCAAAGTGAAATTTTACCAGTCACAAAACCCTGGGGAAAATTCCCCTGCAATGTGAAAAGCTTATTTGCCTTTCAAAAATAGACCCCATAGTGTTCTTCATGCATCAAAGCATTCAGTTCTCCCTTTTTGCTTGCCAGATTTTTGGCATTTGTGAACAAATGTTTTACTAGTCTGGTTAGTATTTCTGTCTGCAAATTATAGTTAAAACAAGTTAAAAGTCCGGGTTAAAGAGCTTTTCTATAATCTTTCTTAACTCTCCTTCCCATTATATATTTTTACTCATTTGTTTGTTCTAACATGATAGCACTAGAGACATGAAATGGTTATTAAAACTTTAAGCATATGCAATATATTGTGACAAGTTTATAGCCACAAGCACATGAACTAGCAGGCAGTCACTGAAAGGCATTAAAGGTTCCCACTTAAAAAGAAAAAAAATTAATGTCAGCACCTACAAATACTGCAGCTGCTGACTTTTAATAATCGGACACTTACCTGTCCCAGAGTCCATCGATGTGGTGGATCGAAGCCCCGTTCACCCCCCCCCCTTCGCACGGTCACTGGGCGTGCAATCATCTGGGAGCGGTCACGTGTCCCAGATGATTGACAAGAGGGAGGGGGGAGAGGCGATCTCCCTTCCTGCACCGGGAGAAGTGACGTCCAAGAGCCCAGGCACCAAAGGAGGCAGACTACAAGGGACCCCCCCTAGCAACAGGCATTTAGAGGTGAGTAAAACATTTTTTTTTCTCCAAATGTTTTTTTTTATTTGTTTTAAGCACATTAATAATTTTTTTTTTTTGTTTTGGGGTGGAACTCAACTTTAAGTTTAAATATTCAGTAGGTTATGGAGACATGGGCACAGTTGGTCATCAACGATGTAATTATTGTTATCCTTTCAATCAATCAGTAACATAAGATTACAGCTGTATGTATAGTCCAGTTTACACACACATACAAAACTATGAATAAACTGAAACATTTGTTACTGAACCCTGGTGTTCAGTCTGTATAATTAATAATTAATGCCTTTTGTCACATGCTGTTAATTATTTGTAAGTAAGCACATTAAATCTTTCTCAATCAGAGTTAGCAAATTCAATATTTATCTTTGATAAACTAATACCATCTGCTCTCCATTATATTCCTTATTTGGAAATTAACTTCTGTTTTCCTAAATTCACTACCCTACTCCCAAACACAGAAAATGCAAAAAAAGCATTAGCTTGTATAGTCTACAAATGTTAGTAAATAAGAGAGTATGTGTATAATAAAGGTAACGTGCACAACACAGTTAATGCCAAATATCTATACTGTTTATGGTTTCGATATACCAGTGTATGAATGAAGTAGCAATAATTACAAAAACAGTCTCAAAGTGCAAAATATAGCTAAGGTTGGCATTGGATTTTTACCATCTTCTCTTGTTTCCAGTTGTTCAGCATTGTGAGTAAAGTTAAAAGCAGGGGTCAAGTCCTGGGGAAAAAAGTGTGGGAACTCCCACCAAAGATCCACTCCCCCACCAAAAAAAAAAAAAAAATGATACACTCATATGCATGAACGCTTCAAAAGTGGTATTTTTCATCCAATTTTCTTATTGTGTGTATGAAGCTTAACTGTTAGTACATAAAAAAAAACAATCCTCAATAAACATAAATACTGTAATTCTCTGAATTATTCATTCAATTGTGCTTCCATGCAAATCTCTTAGCAGCAGGGACCTGATCTACCTGTCAGCTAGCTGTGATTGACAGGTAGATTGAAGCGGAAGTTGTCATGGGGCCCCCTACTGGCAATGCCTGAATGGTCAGGTGTGCGGCTCTTACTATTGCGAGCTGTGTCGGCAGCTGCTGGTGTAGTACCTGCCACACAGCTCGCATACTTCAAAGTCTTGCAGGACACGACTGCTAAAGGGAACTGAGTTCCTGTTGTGGAAAAAGTACAGGTACTCCGTTCCCATGCGTTCCCGCAGGACTTGAGCCCTGGTTAAAAGCATGTTACTGCTTGTTACAGTATAATATGCACTATGAGGACTATATTTAGGAAACTGAAAAAAGAATGGAATGGAATAAAAGTGAAGTTGTCTAAGTTGTCTAAAGTTTTCTTGTTTAATCTTCACTAATAAAAAATGTAACCTGATTATTAATTGTCACCATGGACAACTACTGTAGATGCCTGCTTTACACGCACATGAACTTTAGTCTGGCACAGTGGTGTAGCGGGTAGCACTCTCACCTAGCAGTAAAAAGGGTCACTGGTTCAAATCCCAACCACGGCACTACACTGGAGTTTGCATGTTCTCCCTGTGCCTGTGTGGGTTTCCTTCAGATACACCGGTTTCCTCCCACACTCCAAAGACATGCTGGTAGGTTAATTGGCTTCTGTCCAAATTGGCCCTAGTATATGAATGTGTGTTAGATTGTAAGCTCCTTGAGGGTAGGGATCGATGTGAATGTACAAATGTATATGTAAAGTGCTGTGTAAATTGACGGCGCTATATTAAGTACCTTAAATAATAATAGTCCGTAGGGTTCAATATTGAGTTGGCCCAGACTTTGCAGCTATAACAGCTTCAACTCTTCTGGGAAGGCTGTTCACAAGGTTTAGTAGTGTGTCTATGGGAATGTTTGACCATTCTTCCAAAAGCGCATTTGTGAGGTCACACACTGATGTTGGATGAGAAGGCCTGACTCACAGTCTCCGCTCAAATTCATCTCAAAGGTGTTTTATCGGGTTGAGGTCAGGACAGGTGCAGGCCAGTCAATTTCATCCACCCCAACTCTGTCCTTATAGACCTTGCTTTGTGCACTGGTCAAAATAATTTGGTGGAGGGGGGATTATGGTGTGGGGTTGTTTTTCAGGGGTTGGGCTTGGCCCCTTAGTGAAGGGAACTCTTAAGGTGGCAGCATACATACATTTTGGACAATTTCATGCTCCCAACTTTGTGAAAACAGTTTGGGGATGGCCCCTTCCTGTTCCAACATGACTGACTGTGTATCAGTGCACAAACAAGGTCCATAAAGACATGGATGAGCGAGTATGGGGTGGAGGAACTTGACTGGCCTGAACACAGTCCTGACCTCAACCGGACAAAACACCTTTGGGATGAACTAGAGCAGAGACTACGAGCCAGGCCTTCTTGTCCACATCAGTGCCTGACCTCACAAATGCGCTTCTGGAAGAATGGTCAAACATTTCTATAGACACACTCCTAAACCTTGTGGACAGCCTTCCCAGAAGATTTGAGGCTGTTATAGATGCAAAGGGTGGGCCAACTCAATAAACTGGGATGCCATTGAAGTTCATTTGCGTGTAAAGGCAGGCGTTCCAATACTTTTGACAATATAGTGTATATATCCATATTGTGCATTCACACATCAATAAATTCTCTTGTGCCTTACAAATAACTAGTGAAATCAATAACAACAGTCCCATTGTGATAATGGTGAAATTAGAAAACTGTGCAGTCCTTCAATGGAAACTTCCTTTTGCAACTGTAGTGCTACCCCCTAGCAGTTATGTCTTTTGGCCTAGTCTGACAAGGCCCAGGCCTAGGGCGGCACTTTGCGGGGGGCTACAAGAAAGCGCCCCCCCCCTGCACGAAAAAAAGCCTTCCCGACCTGTCCTACCGAGTTCCGGGTCCCGCGGCCTCCCCCCGCGACTGCCTCCCGTTTTGCTGTAGTGCGGCACTCAGTGGCGGCTGGTGCTCAAAATTTTTGGGGGGCGCAAACAAACTGAAAACATTTTGAAAAAAAAAAACTAATATTCCAGCCACTGTGCCATCAAACGCAGCCACTGTGCCCATCAAACGCTGCCACTGTGCCATCAAATGCAGCCACTGTGTCATCAAATGCAGCCACTGTGCCAAGCACTGCCCCAGTGCCCATCAAAAGCTGCCACTGTGCCATCAAATGCAGCCACTGTGCCATCAAATGCAGCTACTGTGCCCATCAAACGCTGCCACTGTTCCATCAAATGCAGCCACTGTGCCATCAAACGCAGCTACTGTGCCAAACACTGTCACTGTGCCCCTCAAACACTGCCACTCTGCCATCAAATGCAGCCACTGTGCCATCAAACGCAGCTACTGTGCCAAACGCTGCCACTGTGCCCATCAAACGCTGCCACTGTGCCATCAAATGCAGCCACTGTGCCATCAAACGCAGCTACTGTGCCAAACGCTGCCACTGTGCCCATCAAACGCTGCCACTGTGCCATCAAATGCAGCCACTGTGCCATCAAACGCAGCTACTGTGCCCATCAAACGCTGCCACTGTGCCCATCAAATGCTGCCACTGTGCCATCAAACGCAGCTACTGTGCCAAACGCTGCCACTGTGCCCATCAAACACTGCCACTGTGCCATCAAATGCAGCCACTGTGCCATCAAACGCAGCTACTGTGCCAACCGCTGTCACTGTGCCCATCAAACGCTGCCACTGTGCCATCAAATGCAGCCATTGTGCCATCAAACGTAGCTACTGTGCTAAACGCTGACACTGTGCCCATCAAACGCTGCCAGTGTGCCCATCAATTGCTGCACGTGTGCCCATCAAATGCTGCCAGTGTGCCCAACTGCCCATCATATGCTGCCAGTGTGCTCATCACACGCTGCCAGTGTGCCCAACTGCCCACCAAATGCTGCCAGTGTGCCCAAATGCCCATCATATGCTGCCAGTGTGCCCATTAAATGCAGCCACTGTGCCATCAAACGCAGCTACTGTGCCAAACGCTGCCACTGTGCCCATCAAACGCTGCCACTGTGCCATCAAATGCAGCCACTGTGCCATCAAACGCAGCTACTGTGCCAAACACTGCCACTGTGCCCATCAAACGCTGCCACTGTGCCATCAAATGCAGCCACTGTGCCATCAAACGCAGCTACTGTGCCCATCAAACGCTGCCACTGTGCCCATCAAATGCTGCCACTGTGCCATCAAACGCAGCTACTGTGCCAAACGCTGCCACTGTGCCCATCAAACACTGCCACTGTGCCATCAAATGCAGCCACTGTGCCATCAAACGCAGCTACTGTGCCAACCGCTGTCACTGTGCCCATCAAACGCTGCCACTGTGCCATCAAATGCAGCCATTGTGCCATCAAACGTAGCTACTGTGCTAAACGCTGACACTGTGCCCATCAAACGCTGCCAGTGTGCCCATCAATTGCTGCACGTGTGCCCATCAAATGCTGCCAGTGTGCCCAACTGCCCATCATATGCTGCCAGTGTGCTCATCACACGCTGCCAGTGTGCCCAACTGCCCACCAAATGCTGCCAGTGTGCCCAAATGCCCATCATATGCTGCCAGTGTGCCCATTAAATGCTGCCAGTGTGCCCAACCACCCATCAAACTCTGCCAGTGTGCCCAAAGTCTGCCAGTATGCCCATTAAATGCTGACAGTGTGCCCATTAAATGCTGCCAGTGTCCCCCCGCCCGCTCGCCGTCTGCCCGGCACTTACCCTGTGTCTGTGGGGCAGCGGGTGATGGCAACGCTCCTGCCTTATCTCCCATCCTCTCCTCTTGATAGGCATCCAATAGCGGCGCCTGTCGTTTCAGCCAATCAGGTGACAGGTAACAGACCCAAGCACCTGATTGGCGGAGAGGCGGTTCAGTGAATAGTCATTCGCTTTCCTAACACAGCTGAGTGGACTGTGAGTGCCAAGCATGGCGCTTGCAGTTCACCTATTTTGCAGCCTATTAGAGCCTTACTTACCAGCTCCGCTCGGGTCGTGCATTCCACAGACCTTCTGACGTCACTTCCGGTTTACCACTGGCACAGGTATACCGGAACTGACATCTTAACTAGGAGAACAAAGCACCTCCGAGTTAAGTGATACTACGAACGGGCGGTAGTTGTCCGGCGCGATGGACTGCGCCACAAGCCAACTCAACAGCCTGCAAATGAAGCGTCTTGTCTGCAATCTCGTGATTGCATTGACGTGGCGCTTCCCATAGTGCACTGTATCCGGCGCCCGAACACAGTTCACTTAAAGGACATTTTTTTCTATTTTAAATTTTTTTTGAAGGGCCTTTTTTTGAAAAAAAAATATATATTTTTTATTTTTTTTTTTGTGACTGCTGGGGGGGGGGGGGGGGGGGGCGCGCCTGTGCACCCCCTATGGATCGGCCACCACTTGCGGCACTAGTAAGTATTATGGGCAGCAGTAGTTTGGGCGTGCTTGGCCGAGGGGGGTGGAGCGACTGGGGTCCCCATAAGCGGCCGGTGGCTGGCTGCATTCCATTTGGCTGGCTTTGGTTCAGTGGCTGCATCTTCTCCCTGACCTGGGTGTGTCTGTGACGATAGGAGGAGGAGGAGAGAGAGAGCAGCATGAGAGGAACCCCAGGCAGCGGCCAGGACAGCAGGTGAAATACATTTCTATTACTATAGCAGAAATGAGCAGTGCTCATTTCTGCTATATTTTTATGTTTGGATCTTATCTGGATTTTTTACCAGCTGCCTGTAGATGTGGATGTTTGTTTGATTCTCACTCATTTGATAAGTTTAACCCTTATTATTTCCACTATTTCCTTAAGCGCTTGAGTGTGCGGCCCCCCATTTTGTTCACATTTATGTCAATTAATTTATATTACTATTGTAATGTGCGTGTGCCAAGCAGCCAATCACATAGTGCTCAATATGTAAATAATATACAGATCACGATATTGCAAAGTGATCTATGCTACAAACTCATTAAAGTGGTTATAAACCCTTTACAACCACTTTAAACTACAGGCAAGCCTATAATTAGGCTTACCTGTAGCTGCACTGGATATCTCCTAAACCTGCACGGTTTAGGAGATATCCCTGTATTTGCATGTGCCAACGTCATGCGGCACATGCACACTTAAGCCAACTGAAGCAGGAGGGTTTACAACCACTTTAAACAGTCCACATTCAGTGAACATTCATGTACTGCAAACTGCAGTGCATGAACTTTCACTAAATGTGGACTGTTTAATGAGTTTGCATTGATTTCAGCGTGTGCAAAGTGCCCAATGCATGCTGAAATCAATGCAAACTCAATAACCGATTCAGCCCCGGAAGATTTTACCCTCTTCCTGACCAGAGCACTTTTTGCGATTCGGCACTGCGTCAATTTAACTGACAATTGCGCGGTCGTGCGAAGTTGCACCCAAACAAAACCCTCTGCGGTTTTAATTTTTTGCGCTATAAACAAAAAAAAGAGCAACAATTTTGAAAAAACATATTATTTATTACTTTTTGCTATAATAAATATCCCCCAAAAATATATATAAAAAAACTATTTTTTTCCTCAGTTTAGGCTGATATGTATTCTTCTACATATTTTTGGTAAAAAAAAACGCAATAAGCGTATATATTGCACGCGCCCCTAGTGGACAAGAATTGAACCGACGTAACATGCCGGCGATTCACACAGCCGAGCCATGTTGCCACAGTATAACTGCGGTGGCTGGTCGGCAAGCGGTTAAAGAAGATGTCTGCCCCCCCGTGATAAAATTAAAAGGTCTCTTTCACACAGACGGTCCTCCCGATGGAGGCGGCTTTCTTCAGTGGGGGATCGATCCGTTGATCCCCACTGAGATGGCATATGACAGGTCTATCTCTGCTCACTGTGCAGGGATGGACCTGTCAGAGCCTTGCTGTCCTCTATGGGGAGATCGGATGAAAACGGACCTGCCTGTCCATTTTAATCCGATCCGCCAGGCGGATGGAAAATCAGGTCTCCATCCGTCTGGGTCAGATAGCAGCAGGTGTCAGCAGACATGTCACCGCTGACATCCATCGCTCTATAGGAGTGATTGAAGCGTCCAATCAAGTCCGCCTGAAAAAGTGACAGGCAGACCATTCCTTCTGGCTCTAAATCCTGCTTGCTGTTCTACTACGCTCATCTCTGGCTCCCTGATGTTTTGGCTTGTCTGACTATCCGCTTCCAGAACTGAGGCTATGTTTTGACTACGTTTACTCTGTTTACCTTTTTTATTATTATTAAACAAGTGAGATTAAGGCCCCATGCACACGAGACGCAGATGTAAACTCTGCTGAACGCGTGTTTTAAAAAGCAGAAACCTGCGTTTAAAAACGCGCGTTTTGCTGTGTTTTCATGCCGCGTTTAGACGCGCTTAGACGCGTTTAGATGCGTTTGCGTCTATAAGCATTTGTAAAGATAACATCATATAGACCCTCCCCAAGCTCAGAAAGCATGTATTATTAACTATTTCTGCCATTTTGATCAGAGTGAGCAGCAGCAGCAGAGAGAGCAGTTGTACACTTGCATTTGCCTCTCTTTCTGTGTTTTTTTTTTAAATGGATCCCATATTGAATATATGTCAGGAAATGCTCCTGATGTTGCTCTTGATGCGGCAGCAATGTCTTCGCAAATTTGCATGAGAGGCCCAGAATCAGAGCTTGTCGATATTGGACCCATCCGTTGATGGAACAGCGAATGTCCGTTGGATATTTCACAAACATGTATGCATTAGTGAGTATATATGCTCTATGAACTCTAAACTAATTACGACATTTTAAACCAATTTTTCTAGTATTTTTTTATGGTTTACCATCATATTTCTGAGTTTTCTGGTCCAAAAAATTGGGTTTCCTTTAAAAAGGCTTATAAACGCAAACGCGGCTAAACGCAGGTGCCTGCGTTTAGACGCGTTTAACCGCGTTTAGCTGCGTTTTGCGTCTGAAACGCGGAAAAGCAAAGTGTCTGAACGCATTTTTTTGCTTCTGGAAAAACGAGGTTAAACGCAACTGCATAAAAACGGGAAAAAACTAGACTGTGTACATGGACACATAGGATAACATTGCATGCGTTCAGGTGCAGTTGAAAAAAGTGTCCAACTGCCTCTGAACGCGCGTTTAACAGCGTCTCGTGTGCATGAGGCCTTAACTGTACTTCTGTTTCAGTCTGATTCATGGTTTCTGACACTCAGGTGCTGCTGCCGCCATTATGGCTGGTTCCCTACTATGCATGTGTGAAGCGCACTGTGCTTTCTGAATGGTGCGGCGGAGGAGGGGGGTGGTTTACAGATTTGGGTCTTAAACAGGAAGGGGTGTGGCCTTGACAGGAAGGGATAGGTCATATTTAAATTAGAGGGTGCAAGAGTTCAGTCAGGCCTAGGGAAGCACAAAACCTAAATACACCACTCCCTCCTAGAGGGCTGCTGGATTTTGGGTCCCCCTATTCCTGCACAGCCAGACAACACGCATTTTCCATGTTTCATTTAGAGACAAAAGATCAGTCCATGGGCTTGTTTTTGTTGTTTTATTGTGGAAAACAACTTGGATGGTGTAAATGGATTTTGGGATGCCCAAATTAACTCAAAAGAATGACTTAAGGACAACTTCCTTCACTATATACACCTAAAATGACAAGTCCAAGACTGTAATCCTCCTGGAACAGCAACAGTCTCTCAGGAATTGGCACATAGTCACACAGTCATTAATCCCAGCCATTGTTGCACAGCTGAACACTTGTATTCCACAAAACAGTGATAGCCCTCAGTTCTCACTGATATTAGCAGGTCTTGAAGTAAGATGAACAGAGATCCCAGCTGCTCCTGGGGCAACTAGGTGATGGTTGCAATCCTTCAATACATAATAGCCTGCTGTGGTTTCTACGGGCACGTGTGCAGGATAGCACAGTTTTCACTGGGAGTAGGTTGACACATAACACATTCTTTAGCTCCAGACACTTTGGGGCAGCAGGAAGACTCTTACACATGAGGTATGCAAAGGTTAAGGCCCGACATGGTTGCGATGGGCAACAGTACAATTCACCAGTAAACACAAAATACAGGTAGCTCAGCACAGCATTTCTTCTCTGGCTTGCTCAGCAACAATTTACAGTCCTTTAGTGTGAGGGCTGCCGGTTGCTATGGGCAATGGCCGTGCAGGTTGCTATAGGGAAATGACGAGACCCCACATGTAGCGCTGCCCCCTAGAGGGCCACGGGATTTTTGTGTCCCCCTATTCCTGCACAGCCGGACAACACGCATTTTCCAACTTTCATTCAAAGACAAAGGATCAGTCGATGGGCTTCTTTTTGTTGTTTTATTGGGGAAAACAACTTGGATGGGGTAAAGAGATTATGGGATGCCCAACTTGAGAACAACTTGAAGACAACTTCCTTCACTATGTACACCACAAAAATGACAAATCCAATACTGTATTTCTCCTGCAACAGTCTCTCAGGAATTGGCAATTAAAATTTCCTTTGTAGGAGCTCTGTGTCTTCTTAGTGGAAATTTAGTAAAGTCACAAACTAGTTGGAGCTCTATGTTCCCTCTCTTGAAAATATCATTCCACCTGGTTGCTTGATAAAGTGTCCCAGGACAATGGATTTGGTTTAGCAGTTAACACCCAGAATAGCTTGCTTGATATTGCATCTGCCAGATTTCTCCTTTTTAGGCCCTGGGGGTGTAGACATACTCACATTATCCGTAGAACCCTGCTGCTTTTAAAAAGATTGCTGTTCAGGCCTTCTGCTGTACAGGTCCTCCCATGCAAGCCAGGTTGTCGTTTAGAAGAGACTATATTGTAGCAGATATTCTTCTGTCCTTCCTTTCTAAGATCCCAGTATGGAGGCAGAGCCCCCTTAGCCCCAGGGTCCTCTGCCAGGCTACACAACACAGCTTCCTCACTCCATCTTCCACCTGACTCCCCTGCTGGCCAGGCTCCACAATATTTTTGGGCTCTCACAGCCAACCTGCAAGGCATCCTGCCTGGGGAGTGGCCAAATTCCTATAAATATTCAGAAAGGGTGGGCAGAAAGGGTGGGCCAACTCAATATTGAACTTTACAGACTAATGCCCTGTACACACTATCAAACATTGATCGGACATTCCGACAACAAAATCCATGGATTTTTTCGAACGGATGTTGGCACAAACTTGTCTTGCATACACACGGTCACACAAAGTTGATCGGAAATTGCGACCGTCAAGTACGCGGTGACGTACAACACGTACGACTAGCCGAAAAAAATTAAGTTCAATAACCAGTGCGGCTCTTCTGCTTGATTCTGAGCATGCGTGGAACTTTGTGTGTCAGAATTGTGTACACACGATCGGAATTTCCGACAACGGATTTTGTTGTTGGAAAATTAGAGATCCAGATCTCAAATTTTGTGTGACGGAAATTCCGATGGAAAATGTCCGATGGAGCCTACACACGGTCAGAATTTCCGTCAAAAGGCTCCCATCGAACATTTTCCGAAAATCTGACCGTGTGTACGGGGCATAAGACTGGGATGCCATTGAAGTTCATGTGTGTGTAAAGGCAGGCCTCCCAATACTTTTGGTGATGTAGTGTACATAGATCAAAGTTTTAGCAGGGACCAGCCGAATTTCGATCCATGTATGGGGGGGGGCTGGTTGTACAACTGCCCTGTTGGGTATTTCCCAAATGAACAGTGCCACCGCCTATAGCTGGCAGCACTGATCAGTATATTCTGACAGCGGGGAGGTCTCCCCGTCATCAGAACACAATAGCGCAGTGGGAGTGATTCCCCCATTCATCTAATGTGTGGATGCGGGAATCGTGTTATTTATTTTTTGTTTAACTCCGTGGTTGAGTACAAAAAATAAGCAAGAGCAATAGAATATAACAGACAAAATAATGTCTCAAAAACAAAATCAAGCAAGAAAAAGAAAAACAATTAATTTTCAAGGCTGCCTGATTAGGCAAGGCATTGTGAGTTGGGTTTATGTTAAAGCGGTTCTGCACACAATAATTTTATGTATTTTTTCTTCTCCTGTTACAACTAATTTCAGTATAAGTTTAAACTCACTTTTTTGATGCTTGTCCTGTATCCATGTCCATTTGTTGATCTGATCTGCACGGAATTTCCATTTTGCTTGTGGGCATTTGAAGCCCACAAGCAATCACTTCCTTGTTCCCATTTCTTAATATCTACCAGCATGCCTCGCTGGTTCCCGCGCATGCGCACTGGCAACAGCGCCGAGCGGCGTAATTAACTATGTTGCCATAACAACGGGTGGCATCCGTGAAATCACGCGAGATTTCGTGTCGGCTGTCCGCACTGACTCCTGGGATGAATGACACCAGTTCCCAGGAGACAGTGCGGCAACTCAAGGGCAGTGATGCGCACAGACCCCGCCCACAGCCGCAGACACAGATGGATGTGTGGAGAGACTGGGCTGAAATTCTAAGGTAACAGAAAAAAAAAAAACGCCATTTACCAGTATTTAGATGCTATGGAATATAATGACCTAATATTAAATTATTGTGTGCAGAACCGCTTTAAAAACCTAAGATGTATATATTCGGATGCAGACCAAAAAATAGCAACATCTTATCAGAGAAAAATAAATAGTATTTCAATGAAATGTTTGGCTGTTCTTTTCCACTTTAATGTTGCTGCCATAATGTGTCTGGGAAGAGATAGCGATCATGTTTCTTAGAAAAAAATGCAAACAAGAAGTTTAGCTTCTAAGATCCTGCATCTGTCTGTCTGTCCATTTCATCTTCTTCTATCAGTCCTACTTTTCTATAGAGTGGATCTCTGCATTAGACAAGTAGTAACATTAAGCATTCAGCAAAGGAGGGGAGGGGCAAACAGGACATAGCTGCTCTTGAATTTCCTGTCTCTGAAGTTGTACACAGAAAAAAAAAAAATCACTTGAGATGTTGAGAGGAAACTGTAAGACGTCTGCATACAATCACCTAGGGAAGCCTGAAACTTCTTTGGTATCAGGAGTATTGTTATCTGTGGTTAGAGGTATGGCCATATTTTTATATTATGTACTCTGGGTAAATGGCTTTCTCTCTCTTTTTTTCCTTTCACTTTTCTGTTTCCCACTACAGTATTACTTTATGAACTTGGATTCCCCTTGCGTCTCTTTCATGTTGTCAGAACTCTGGAAGATTCCATGTGAATGAGTCCCCAATCATCCATCTCCTTTTCACTCCTTCTGTGTATATTTGTTATGGATTTACGTGTCTGATTCATATGTCGCTTTGTATGTTTACATGATTGCTGATGTCTGCAAATGTTGGTATGCTCTTTCTTTTTTTTTTTTCTTTTTCTTTTTTCAACAAGGCTGCAAGCAACATCACAGGTTTATGGTTCACATATGCATCCTAATTGTGATATTTTTTTTTTTTTTTTTATTTATTTTTTTAAATATTTGAGACATGCGCTTAGTGTGTGCTGATTCACTACTTCACTATGTCTCAATCTAGATTTTGAAGTCTTTATCACTGAAGGAAATTTAGATATCACTGGAAAAACCCACATAGACAAAATGTAATCATGTTTCAATAAATGTAAACTATATTTGTGCTGCAGAAAACTACCACCAATACATCATTTCTGTACCGATGTGGAGCCTTTGTTATTTGTATACAAGTAAAACCCAGCTGAGTGTAGAATGAAACATAATAAAATGTATATCAATGAATCAAATTGACAAGAAGCAGCTGAAACGATTGTTTTACTAATCTAATTTACTGCTTCTTTGAGGATTCTCAACTTCTTTTTTTATCAAAGGCGGTCATGTTAAGAAATCTTCCTTATCCTAAAAAATTTGCTTATGTCCATGAGCTCTACTTCCCATAAAATTTGTTTGTTTTGTAAACATTTTTCCCATGTTAGGAAATCTTCCTTATCCTAAAAAAATTAGCTTATGTCCATGAGCTCTACTTACCATAAAATTTGTTTGTAAACATTTTCACCAATTGCAAAAAAAAATGATTTTTTTTTTTTTTTTTTTTTGTAAAAGTGTATTAATATGTAGCGACTTGTGTCAACACACATTAACCCATTTTAAACCATCTGAGTACTTATTTACATAGGTTAATAGAGTTTATTGCCAGTGTATACATTGTAAAACCACACAAGCGACCGTGTATAAGTACACATTTTTTGAGTAAAAATGTTTTAAATGTTTGTAAAAATCCAGAACTGCTTAGAAATATATATTTGTTCAAGCAATAAAATAGAATGACATGTGACTTTCACAGATTAATGCTAGGTTTACATTACTGCAGGTTGAGAACACACGTAAATCGTATGTGTTCCCGACTTGCATGTAAAGCGATGCTCTTTAGCAGACACACAGGGATGTTGTTAATTCTTAATGACACTCCTATGCGGTACATTTTCATGTGTGCCAAACCGCATAGTGCCGCACAATTAAAAAAAAAAGGGGGGGTCAGGAACTTTTTTTCCTACGTTTCTGCAGGTAGGGCAGCCCATTGAAAGAGAACACAGCTGCACAAATTTGAACCAAGGCCCTCACCAGAAGGTAGCATGGTCATAGTGCACAGGTTTATTGAAGCAGCTTGACAGGCAAGAAATATAAGGGCCTGTGTACACAAGCAGGTAGGCAAGCAGCATTTTTTATCAAGCTCCATAAAGCAGAACTTCACTCTCTCAATCAACTTTGACTATTTTTAATCCTTATGCTGCTAGCATTAGTAAATGGCAAATGATGTCATACAACCCAGGAGTCTTTAGTAGGGGAGGAGGGGCTTTCTCAGATGAACACATCCTCGCCTGCTTGCATGCCTGAGCTAAGGGCAGGTGGATTCCAGGAGGTAAATACTATATGAATCATCTGCCCTTACTCAAGATGGCCACGGGCAGAAATGCTAGGGGGGTGTCTTTCCAAATTGATTTCTCAACAAAATAAAGCATGGAGACATGGATGGATGAGGAAGTTTGCTTTGAATATATAAAAAAAAAAAAAAAAAAAAAATAGCATTTTTGGTTTGTGGTGCTCAGATGAAGTAAAGTTCCACTTTAAGATGTAAAGGCAGCTGGGCGAGGGTCTAAACATACTGCAATATTTTGCTTCATGGCCACAGCTTCAATAACCTCCTGTTGCATTCTGCTACCATTACTCCTAACGAGTGAATGGCGCCACACTGCAACCGCCTTGCAAATGTGTGTAATGCATGTGATTGCAGTGTGGTAGTGAGGTATTTACAGCGATAAAGTAGGTGATAAAGAGGCAATATATTACCACCCCACTGCATGTCAAACGCTGCTAAAAGTGATCCACTGCAGATCGCTTTTCAGAGATGTGGCAATAATAGCCATAGGTCTAAATGTAGCCTAACGCAGCCTAGATCAGAGCAGGCAGCGTTCAAGCAGGGTCGTAACCCCATGTATCTGAACAAGGAGGGGTTTGGGTTCCTGGAGAACTGGGCCAACTTCTCAGTCGGTCACCAGTACTATAGAAGGGATCGATTGCACCTAAATGAGGAGGGTGCAGATCTGCTGGGAGTAAAGATGGCCGAAAAGTTAGAGGGGTTTTTAAACTAGGCGCCAGGGGGGAGGGTCCAGAGGTAGAGATAGTCAGTCAGTCAGTCAGTCAGTCAGTCAGTCAGTCAGCATGGAACATATTTCAGAGGGTAGTATTGGGGGCATTATGGTAGGTTGACTAAAGCACATAAACCCAAGGTAAGTATAGTAACAAGTCCTATTTGCAACCTCAGAGCACCCAATAAGAAGACAGTATGCGACCGGTCTAAACTACATGGCATGTTCACCAATGCCAGGAGCCTGGAGGACAAGATGAGAGAACTAGAGATACTGTTCGTACGAGGAGGATTTAGATTTTGTGGGAATTTCAGAGACTTGGTTCAACAGCTCTCATGATTGGCTGGCAACCATTCAAGGGTATTCCCTTTATTGCAGGGATAGAGAGGGTGAGTACATGGATTGAAAACTGGCTACAAGGGCGAGTTCAGAGGGTGGTGATAAATGGGGCGTACTTGGAATGGTCAGGGGTGGAAAGTCAGGGGCGGATCGAGAGTCTAGTCTCGGGAGGGGCACTGCCATAAAATAAAAAATGTTGTGGGCAATTTATCGGGACAATGGCTGGTGTTAGCGCTTTCATCATCACTGCACCATGGTTGTTATGGTGACAGGATGATTGAAGCACATTATTTCTATTATTACTGTGGCAGAGCAAGGCTCTGTCCCTATGAAATATGAAAATGGGGTTAAAGTGGACACTGAGTCTGCATATCGGCTGAGTGCAGAGCTACAGAGCGTAAATTTGAAATGGAAAAAACTGCTCTGGCAGTTTTCTCCAGGTTTTGCTAGTTCCCTATGGGGCTCTGTAGTTTGGAGATCCTTCAGAGTCCTTTGGGTGGGACGGGATCTCCAACCCTGCGTACGGGTCTTGTGGACAGCCAGCAGGGTGTGTGCCCAGGTGCACATAGCCCATATAACGAGGGGCTGGTGAGAGCAGAAGGGGAAGGAAGGTGGAGCAGTGGCTGCTAGTGAGTGTCTCTGTGTGAGGATAGATGCTGTGTGCGTTGAAGGGCTTCAATGCGGTGTACGTCCATGGAGCCAGAAGCTGTGTGCAAGACTGAAGACTGTATGCACCCAAGACCGTGGGCCTGGAAGATCTGGTTGTTGAGGTACCAGTACCTATAGCCAGGGCCGCTGATAGGCCAGTACAGCTGGCCCAGTTGTACCAGGCCCGGCCAGCAGGGGGGCCTGGGCAAGCTTAGCAGATAAATAATTAATGTAAAAAAGAAAAAAAATCCTCCAGCCATGGCCGATCAGAGTCCGTCCCCACCACCCCCGGGGTTATTTTTACATTTTTTATTTTTTTTTGCAGATAGCTATCTGCAGACTAGGTGGCGGCAGGGGAAGGACTATTTCCTCTATTTCGGGTGTGGAAGAATGCCTCTTCCGCACCCGCTCCTCATGCTGGCTGTGGCTGAAGTCCCAGCCAGTGCGTCCTCTATCGTGCCTTCCCCCTGGCGTCGCGGAGTGATTCCTCCCCCTTCTCGTGAGAGAAGTGTCAGTGAGGCGAGCGGCGGTGGCAGAAGAAAAAAATAAATAAAAAAAAGAAGTAGCTGCAATCTGAATGGAATGGTTTGTGGACACTCCAGTCCAGGCAGCAGCAGGATCAGGGAAGAAGTGCCTCGTGGGACCCAGCTAAAAAATACACAGGTGTGTGCTTGCTTGGGGGGGGGGGGGTGGATTCAAGATCTACTACTGATGCAGCAGCATATATACATTATGGTATAGGCGACATGGGTGGCACTGTCTGCAGCAGAATATGGCATTGGGGGCATGGGTGGCACTGTCTTGCAGGTAGCACATGCGTTATGGACCATAACGCATGCCTGCAGACATTATGCCATTGGCGGCACTGTCTGCAGCACAATATGGCATTTGCGGCATGGGTGGCGCTGTCAGCAAGTAGCACATGCATTATGCCATTAGTGTCACGGCTGGCACTGTTTGCAGCACATTACGGCATTGGCGGTACTGTCTGCAGCAGAATATGGCATTGGTGGCATGGGTGGCACTGTGTGCCAGTAGCACATGCATTATGGCCCATAACGCATGTGCTGCCTACAGAGACAGTGCCACCCGTGCCGCCAATGCCATAATGTGCTGCAGACAGTGCCGCTAATGCCATAATGTGCTGCAGACAGTGCCACCCATGCCGCCAATGCCGTAATGTGCTGCAGACAGTGCCACCCATGCCGCCAATGCCGTAATGTGCCGCCAATGCTTATAGGTAGGCTGTACGGGGCCCCATAATTTCTATCAGCGGCCCTGCCTATAGCAGCAGTACTGCTGAAGAGTAGCCAGGTGGGCTAAGATTTTGGATATTGTGTATTTAATTGAAGCTTGGACCCCTGCATGGGATTCCTGGATGGACTTTGTTTTGTTTTTCCCTTTAATAAATGTGGGCTACCCGGCCCTTAACTATAAATGCTTGTCTGATGTGGACTCACTGCACCAAAACGCATCTATCCACTTGAGCTGAACAATCCCCTATGCCACATTACATTGTAATATAAATTGAAATGGTTGAACTCACCATAATGCAGAATTAGTGGGAGCCCCGAGTGTGTCACTTTCCACGTCACCTGCCACATGTTGCGGATTGTCATTGGCCTGCTAAGGTGCAGATTGTCACTTGCCAGAGTAAATACACGCAGCAGAGAGATGATGTAATCTCTCTGTTGCACAGTGAGGATGGAACTACAGTAATGCAGGGCGGGCGGTGAGAGATAATGTCATCTCTCTGCTTCCCGCCCGCCGGCTCGCTGACTGGCCAGCACCTCCGCTCACCTGCCCACTCACTCACCCAAAGACTGCCCTGCCCGCCAGCACAGTCACCTGCCGCCCCCCCCACCTTACTCACCCGCCGACCTGCCTGCTCAGGCGCTCACTCACCTGCTGACTGGCCCGCCTGCTCATTAACCCGCCAGCACACGCGCCTGCCCGCTCACTCATCCGCTAACTGGCCTGCCCGCTCACCCACCAGCCCATCACTAATTTCTCAGGTGGGCAATTGCCCCCCCCCCCTCTGGATCCGCCCCTGTGGAAAGTGAGGTCCCCCAGGGTTCTGTCCTGGGACCAATCCTATTCAATATGTTCATAAATGACCTGGAGGATGGGGCAAACAGTTCAATCTCTGTATTACTAAGCTAAGCAGGGCAATAACTTCTCTGCAGGATGTGGAAACCTTACAAGAAGATCTGAACAAATGAATGGGTGGGCAACTACATGGCAAATGTTTAATGTGGAAAATTTTTAAATAATGCATTTGGGTGGGAAAAATATAATTGCAATCTACTCACTGGGGGAATCAAGGATGGGAAAAGGACCTGGGGGTCCTAGTAGATGATAGGCTCAGCAATGGCATGCAATGCCAAGCTGCTGCTAACAAAGCAAACAGAATATTGGCATGCATTAAAAAGGGGATTAACTCAAGAGATAAAGCGATAATTCTCCCAATCTACAAGACTCTGGTCTGGTCCGGCCTCACCTGGGGTATGCTGTCCATTTCTGGGCACCAGTCCTCAGTAAGGATGTACTGGAAATGGAGCGAGTACAGAGAAGGGCAACAAAATGAATAAAGTGTCTGGAGGATATTATGAAGAAAGGTTGCAAGCGCTGAACTTAGAGAAGAAAAAACTGGAGAAGAGACGCTTCAGAGGGAATATGATTTCAATTTACAAATACCGTACTGGTGACCCCACAATAGGGATAAAACTTTTCTGCGGAAGGGAGTTTAATAAGACACGTGGCCACTCATTAAAATTAGAAGAAAAAAGGTTTAACCTTAAACTGCGTAGAGGGTTTTTTACTGTAAGAGCAGCAAGCATGGGGAATTCTCTTCCACAGGCGGTGGTTTCAGCGGGGGGCATCGATAGTTTAACCCCCCCCAATACTGGGCACTTAAACACCTTCCTGCCCAGACCAATTTTCAGCTTTCGGCGCTGTCGCACTTTGAATGACAATTGTGCAGTCATACAACACCGTACCCAAATTTTTTCCCCACAAACAGAGCTTTCTTTTGGTGGTATTTGATCACCTCTACGGATTTTATTTTTTGCTAAACAAATAAAAAAATGTTTTTTTTTTTTTGTTTCAGAATCAAAACTTTGTAAATAAGTAAGTTTTCTCCTTCACTGATGGGCACTGATGGGGCTGCACTGACGGGCACTGATAAGGCGGCACTGATGGGCACAGATGAGGTGGCACCAATGAAGTGGCACTGATGAGGTGGCATTGATGGGCACTGATAGGTGGCACTGATGGGCGGCACGGATGGGCATGGATTGGCGGCACGGATGGGCATGGATAGGTGGCACGGATGGGCATGGATGGGCACTGATGGGTGGCACGGATGGGCACTGATAGGCAGCATTTTATTTTTTATATTGTCCTGATGGATGCCAAACTGTGCCAAACAATAATGCATGCCAATCAGTGATGCCCATTGTGGGCACTGATTGGCATCCATTGTGGGCACTGTGTGTCATCCCTGGAGGTCTAGGGTGGCATACCTAGTGCTGGGCATCCCTGGTGGTCTGGTGGCGTCCCTGGTGGTCCAGTGTGGGCATCCTCGGGGGGGGGGGGCTGTGCTGCTAATCGATCAGCACAGACCCCCCCTGTCAGAAGAGCAGCCGATCGGCTCTCCTCTACTCGTGTCTGACAGACGCGAGTGAGGAAAAGCCAATCACCAGCTCTTCCTATTTACACTGTGATCAGCCATGATTGGACACGGCTGATCACGTGGTAAAGAGTCGTCAGTGTGTCAGACTGACACCCCGCAACAACGATCGCCGCTGGGGCGCGCAGCGGCTCAAAATTCTGAGGACGTCATATGACGCCCAGTCAGGATTTTGAAACCACTTTGCCGCCGTCCTTTGCCTATAGGGCGAGGCGGCAAGTGGTTAAAAAAAAAAAAAAAAACTATTAGATAAGCACCTGAACGACCGCAACATACAGGGATATACAATGTAATACTGACATATAATCACACACATAGGTTGGACTTGATGGACGTGTGTCTCTTTTTTTCAACCTCACCTACTATAACTATGTAACAAGCTACAGAAATAAACAGCATCCCCGGGAAGCTTGGGATAGCAAAACGCCAAAAATAAGGCATCATTCACTCCTACAAACCTGACATTTTATGCCTTTTATCTAAATGCATATCATGATCTTTAAAAATGTACACTCTGTATTAACCTGTAGCTAGGCATTTCATTTTAGCTGTGTTTAACCACTTCAGCCCTGGAAGAATTTACCCCCTTCATGACCAGGCCATTTTTAGCGATCCAGTACTGCATCGTTTTAACTGACAACAATTACGCGGTCATGCAACGTTGTACCCAAACAAAATGTATGTCCTTTTTTCCCCACAAATAGAGCTTTCTTTTGGTGGTATTTGATCACCTCTGCGGTTTTTATTTTTTGTGCTATAAACAAATAAAGAGCGACAATTTTGAAAAAAAACACTATTTTGGACTTTTTGCTATAATAAATATGTCTTTTTTTAATTTTTTTTTTATCGGGACTGCAACATTGCGATGGACACTTTTTTTTTTTTTTGGGACCATTGACATTTATATAGCGATAAGAGCTAAAAATAGCCAATGATTACTGTATAAATGTCACTGGCAGGGAAGGGGTTTACACTAGGGGGCGATCAAGTGGCTAAATGTGTTCCCTATGTGTGTTCTAACTGTGAGGGGCAATGTGGCTGACCAGAGGAGAGAGATCATTGTTCCTACTTAGTAGGAACACACAATTTCTCTCCTCTCCCCTGACAGAACAGTAATTTGTGTGTTTACACACACAGATCCCGGTTCTCGCTCTGGCACAAGTGATTGCATCGGTCCCGGGGACACGCAGGCGCGCCTGCTATAGTCTTAAACAGCCGACGCACAGCTACGACGGCTCGCGCAGCAGTGCCATCCTGCCACAGTATAACTGCGGCCGCTGGTCAGGAAGCGATTAAAGAAAATAGAATCCAGTGGCAGATAGCGTTTTCAATGCATCGAAACACAGAAAAATACACATAAAGGCAAGTCGATTAAAACAAGGGAGAACTTGATCTGGAAAACAAAAAGCTTATTTTACTTTCTAAATAATTTATCTTGCGTTAAATACATTTTAACAGGGTTATGTGGAAAAAAAATGTTTTGTTCTCCAGATGCTGAGCAACTTTAAAGTGGTTGTAAACGATCACCTTATAAAACAATTCCCTTTAATTAATAAGCGATCACTTTCCCTCTGTTCTCAGCTGCATAAGAACTGGAGGGGGGAAGCAGCAGCACACTGATCTTTCCAGTTAAAGGCTGTAAAGGGGAGGCCTGTCAGGGCAAGTCTGATCATTGGAGGAGAGCAGGCTGAGTTACCAGCACAGCTAAAGAACCGACCACGGTGTGCTGCATAGTGTGGTCAGTTTTTGATAATAAGGCCTCATGCACATTGGATGTTTGTACAGCTGCTGTCTTTGGCTTCAGGTGTTTTTTTTTCTGCATACATAGGCTGTTATGAGCGTTTTTTGGCAGGGGCATTTTCTGTCTGGAAAAAAACCCAGAACTAGTGGTGTTTTTCTGCTGTAAAAACACTCTAACTTTGAGAAAAGCTTGAAAACACTGAAAAACGCTGAAAAACATGGCTATTCAGCTTTCATCAGTGTTTTTATGCCATAAGCTTTTGTGGGAGAATAGTTTTGCTAAAAAAGGCTACAGCTAAGAAACTTTAAAAACGCTACTGCAAAAACGGTGCAAACTCATTTTACATCTACAGCTTTCTACAGCTAACGCTTCTGGCATTTTTATGACATCCAGTGTGCATGAGGCCTAAAGAAGTTGGGCTGGCAGGAACACCAGGGATTTCACATAAAGGAAGCAATACAAAGAGAACAGGATACTTTCTTGTACAAGAACAGGGTACAGCAGGCACATATCAGGAATATGAAATGTTGGGGTAACAACCAATTTAAATTATGCCACTTGGTGGTATCAGAAGCAATGATTAAAGTATAACTAAAAGGTAAAACTTTATTTAGTATTTTTTTTTTTTAAGTTTTGAATTGAGTGGAGAGGGATTTCGATCTCTATTTGACCTCTTTACAGTCACTTACCTTAAGTGAAAAAAAAATCCCAAATTTCGGATTGTCACCAGAAACGGAGTAGAGGGGAAATACTAGACTGAGGACACTAGTTCTAGTGACAGCCAGGGATACCCTCACTTTGTAGAGATGTCCTTTCACTTCCTGTTATGGGACAGGAATTGAAGAAAAAAATCCCCCATGGGACCTAGACAGGAGTTATAACCCTCCCTGCAAGCACCTGCAATTTAAAATGAACAGGTTCTTGGCACTGGTAACTTTTATGGGTAGGGTTTCTGGCCTAAGGGCTCGTTTACACCATATGCAGTCGAACTTGCTTTAAAGGCAGTATGAATGCATATGCAAGAAAAATCGATGTATTTCAATGGATTACGTTTACACCATTACACCATGCATTTAAAAATAAGTACAGTAAAAAAAACTACAAACGCTTGTAAATGTGAGTGTGGTAGCACTTAAAGTGGTTGTAAACCCCCCTGACCTATTTTTACATATAGGTAAGCCTATAATAAGGCTTACCTATATATGCTGAAAATATCTCCTAAACATGCGCAGTTTAGGAGATATTAGCCTTGTAGTGCGTCGATGATGTCATCTGCGCAGTGAAGAAACGGCCCTCCATGCCATTTCTTCCCCAGCGTGTGTCGCGACTAGAGGCTCGTCACACGGCTCCAGCCAGTCACAGAGCTGGAGTCCGCAGCCCCCAGAAGGAAGAGGGTCGAAGATGGATGCTGACATTGCGGGCTTCGTTTGCAGGAAAGTGCCACATAATGGGCTAGTATCAGGGTTTACTTCCTCTTTAACACTCTTTTTAAAGTAGAACTTTTTTTTTTAGAGTAGGGATGGGCCGAACGGTTCGCACCAGAACCAAAACCAAAACATTCAAATTTGTTTGAACACGCGAACACCGTTAAAGTCTATGGGACACGAACATGAAAAATCAAAAGTGCTAATTTTAAAGGCTTATATGCATGGTATTGTTTTAAAAAGTGTTTGGGGACCTGGGTCCTGTCCCAGGGGACATGTATCATTGCAAAAAAAAGTTTTAAAAACCTGCAGTTTTTTCGGGAGCACTGATTTTAATAAAGCTTAAAGTGAAACAATAAAAGTGTAATCCTTTAAATTTCGTACCTGGGGGTGTCTATAGTATGCCTGTAAAGTGGCGCATGTTTCCTGTGTTTAGAACAGTCTGACAGCAAAATTAAATTCAATTAAATTAAAGGGAAAAAAAAGTAATTAAAAAATACTCGCGGCTATAATGAATTGTCGGTCCGGCAATACACATAAAAGTTTATTGATAAAAAAGGCATGGGATTCCCCCACAGCGGAACCCCGAACCAAAATTTAAAAAAAAAATGCGTGGTGGTCCCCCCCAAATTCCATACCAGGGAACCCCACACCAAAGTTACAAAAAAAAAAGGACCGGGGGAGTGGTCTAGAGATGGCAGTGGAGTGAGGACGCAGTTTAATGGAGCTCCCGACGCCCTCCGTCAGACCAGCAGATAAATGTGTGCTACATAGCATATAGCAGTCGGCTATACAGTAGCAGTTTTCTCGGCATGATTACCTCCAGAGCGGGGAAAGAGAAAGGAAAGGAGACAGGAGCGGCATACCAACCTGAGATACAGCGCTATTTCCCAGGTACACGGACAGTCGGAGCCGCATAATAGAGACACAGAACGTCTCTCACTTTGATCTAGGAATGACAGGCTCATCAGCCTCAGCTCCCCTGTTGACGGCGGAGCTGTCCGGAGCACTCCTGTGTGTCTCCCCTCCACAGCAGAGCACACAACAGTAAAGAAACAGGGAGGGGACTTGGACTTTTTAGGCACCATACAATAGTATATTTAAACAAATATTTATTATTAAAAAGAGAGAAAATACATATACATCAGTATATACTTAAAAAGCACCTTTTTTCTCATTAAGATTTTTATTTTCACAAAGTAAAATCATTACAGAAGAATTCACAGTAAATCTAACAAATGTGACTAGTTAACATACCAATGAGACATTGAAAATTTAACAAAGTAAGAAATAAGTATGTAACTTAAGCTGTGACAACTCATTTGTATGCTATATCCCAGAACACTCCAAGAAGGGTAGGAACTCTGCATCCCCTCCGACACCTCAACCGGGATCAAGCTGTGTCCAAGGAGGTGCAGATATCCCCCCCCCCCCCTCAAACGAATAGAATTTACTATATAACTTCTGAGAAGCAAGATATAATACTATTAACTTTTCGAGTTGCCCAGACAAAATAAAATTGTAGATTCTAACATGGATACAACATCATGTTCTCACTGGATTAAGCCCAGGAAAAAAATCCTATATTTAGTAAGACATACTAATGTAAAAAACCTGTCAATTCCTAGGTAATTCAAGGAGAGATACTCTAGTCAAAAAAAAAAAAAAAATATATAATATCCAAAATAAAAAGGAAAGACTAAAAACTGAGAAGAGAGAGAAAAGAGATGAGATGATGCCTTTATGTCCTATAAAAGATCCAAAGATCAGCGATTAATATTGCTATCTGTGCCTGACCTCAGTGAAATACCCAGATACTGAGCCCAGGGATCCCATATGATTTCAAATTGTGTGGTCTTGTCCAATAGGGAGCTGACCATTTTCTCTTGTTCCATTATCCATGAAATTTTCCTTTTCATGGACAATACAGATACCGAGGGCTTCTTCCAATCTTTTGCAATGGTTAATTTGGCTCCCGTTAATATAAATAGAATCAGTCTTCTAGTGTTTTTAGGCACGTGCGGCACTAATCCATTGAGCAAGGCAATCGCTGGTGTTTGGGGGACAGCATAACCCGTAACTTTTCTAATAATATGGAAGACCCTATTCCAAAATCCCCTGAGTTTGGGACATTCCCACCAAATATGTATCATAGAGCCCAGTCCTTGGCAACCTCTAAAGCATAGAGGTGAAGTGGAAGGATACATTGCCGCTAATTTTGTAGGAACTAAGTACCATCTTGTAAATATTTTGATGTTAGCCTCAATGAGAGAGGTATTGTAAATGCCTTTGATCGATCGAGAATAGTTCTCATACCAGTCTACCAGTTCCCAGTCAGTATGTAGATCTTTCTCCCAGGCCAGCATGTATGGTAGTTTATCAGAGTTAGACGCTAGAGACTCATAGATCACAGAAATCCCCCCCCCTTCCGCCCCATGGCTTGTTCACACCAGCTTTCATAAGCTGTAATTCTCAAGGGATTCAATTTATTTTTCCATATGGAGTGTATGAAACTGTAGATCTGATGAAATCTACTCCTTTCCGAAGAAGGGATCTCCAGTTTTTCCACAAATTGTTTAAAAGGTAGAGGGCCCGTGCAAGATATAAAGTGTCCTAAGCGATATATCCCCTTGTCTAGCCACCATTTGAAGCCATCAATGTCCATGCCATGATTGTACAGGGGATTTCGGAACAAATTAGCCAATGGTTGTAGTTCTGAGACCAGGGAAGGAAGCCTCCTAAGTGAATCCCACATAGAGAGAGATTGAGAGAGAGTTGGAGATAGAATGGGGGGTCTACTCTTGGGAGGACACCATAATAAATCTTCCAAAGTAAATGTAGGAGCTGCTTGACTTTCAATTTTTATCCAGTCCGGTTGTTCATTTTTAAGGTATATAGCTGAGAGCTGTGCTAACCGAGCCGCTTGGTAGTACCAAAGAAGGTTTGGTAGGCCTAGCCCCCCTTGTTTGGGAAGATTAAACAGGGTACGGTGTGAAAGGCGTGGTCCTTTTTTATTCCATATAAATTTGGTAAGTTTGCCTTGAAAGGTTTTTAGATGGTCCCTTCTGATCGGGATTGGAAGGGATCTAAACAGATATAGGAGTCTAGGTAGGAGAGTCATCTTAATTGAATTAATTCTGCCCATCCAGGCTATATTATGTGACTCCCAGTTCCTAAGGTCAGCTTCTAGTTTTTGGTACATTGGGGGATAGTTTGCTTGGTAGAGATTTTCAATCTTGGGAGTAATATTAATTCCCAAATATTTAATGGAGGACATGCTCCAACTGAATTCATATTTCTCCTGTAGTTGAGAAACTAAAGGGTCTGGGAGAGACACATTAAGAGCCTGAGATTTAGACATGTTCACCTTAAGACCTGATATTAACCCAAATTTATTGAGCAATGTACATATTTCTGGTAAGGATAAAGTTGGGGATGTTACAAAAAGCAATAGATCATCAGCAAACAGTGCACATTTATGAGTTGCTGGACCACAACGGACCCCCTTGATGTTTGGGTCATTACGAATGGCTATCGCCAAAGATTCAATCATTATTGCAAATATCAGGGGAGATAGGGGATATCCCTGACGAGTGCCCCTGGCTATCTCTATGGGGGTCAGAGAAAAGTCCCTGAAGTCTGATTCTAGCCTTAGGTGTAGAATATAGGGTTTCCAGTATACCTAAAATATTCGGCCCAAATCCCCAGCGTCTAAGAACCGCAAAGAGATATGGCCATGAAACGGAATCAAAGGCCTTCCGAAGATCCAATGATAAAAGCATGCCTTCTTGTTTATGACCTCCCTCCCATTGCGATTGCCTAACTGTTATCAGATCCACCGCTCTTCTCACTTGATCAGGACCCTGCCTACCAGGGATAAACCCTACCTGATCTTTATGGATATAAATGCCTATAAAGGATGCTAATCGGTTTGCTAATATTTTGGTCAAAATTTTTAGGTCATTATTAATTAGGGAAATAGGTCTGTAGTTCTCTATCTGACTGATATCTTTATCTGGTTTAGGGATTACTGTTATATATGCCATATTGAGTTGGTTACCTAACGGGGTGCCCTTAGTCATGTCATTGAAAAATCTAGTAAGGTATGGAAGTAGTATTTCAGAAAAAGTTTTATAATAGGGTGAGGAAAATCCATCAGGACCCGGTGCTGTACCTCCCTTTAATGTTTTTATAACTTCTGACACCTCCTCTATAGAGAAAGGCGCTTCCATCTCAGCTCTATGAGAGTCCGTCAGTGTTGGTAAATGCAAATTATCCAGAAATTCTCCTACTTTAGTGGGGTTAGAATTTTTATCTGCTTTATATAAATCAGCATAAAATTCCTGGAAAGCCTTCATTATTCATTGTGGATTCAGGGTAAAGGTGCCATCCTTTTGTTTAATTTTGGGTAGGGCATGAGAACGAAACCTGGGGGACAATTTGTGTGCAAGCATGGGACCAATTCTATATTTTGTCTGATAAAACTTGGCCCCAGTCCACCTAATAGATTTATCAGCTTTCGCTGTGAGAGCCAAATTTAGAGCCACTCGAGCAGCATCTAGAGTAGAACTAGAAACTTTGGAGGGATCACTTTTATGTAATTTGCTCAGAGAAGTAAAGTCTCTCTCCATTCTTTCTATGTCTCTCATCCTCTCTTTCTTACGTCTTGCTGCAATTTGAATTAGTTTACCCCTAATGGTCACCTTATGTGCTGCCCATAGAGTCTCTGCCGAAACATCTTCCACATCGTTAAGGCGAAAGTATTCCCGCAGAGCCTCCTGTATTTCCGATACCATGCTGGGACCTCTTAAAATAGACTGAGAGTCCAATGAGAGGCTTGTTGTCCATGATTAGCTTTACCCAAAACCAATAGAACCATGGAATGATCTGACCAGGATACTTCTAAAATAGATGATGAAATAGCCAATGGAATGTGGTGCGTTGAGAGCAGGATATGATCTATACGGGAATAAGATAAATGTGGGTTTGAGAAGTGTGTAAAATCTCGTGCAGTTGGATTTAGTTCCCTCCAAATGTCCGTTAGTCTCGATTGAAAGATCAATCGTGCAATTTGTACACTAGATTTCCTAGGACTAGTTGATTGAGCTCTAAGTGGTTTAGATTTATCTAGACTAGTATCAAAGGCTGTATTAGAGTCACCCCCCATAATTATGACACAAATGGGTCAAGGATGTTGAACATCTGTCGGAAGAACTGTAGCTGTCCTCTATTAGGAGCATAGTACGAAATAAATGTATATATTTTATCCTCAATCATACCTTTAACTAGTAGGAACCTTCCCTCTGGGTCTCTGTGTTCCATTTTAAAGTGAAATTTGCAGTGTTTGGAAAATAGAATCGCCACCCCCTTTGTTTTGTTTTCCACATTTGCCAAATAAAATGTGGGAAAGTGTGCATGTAAAAACGAGGGGGTAAATTGCTGAGGAAAATGAGTCTCCTGAAGGAGGACCACATCAATACAACGAGTACGATAGACTTGAAAGGCTTTCCTTCTTTTGACTGGGGAATTTAACCCCTGAGTGTTATGAGATATTATGCGTAAGGGAGAACAAGTAGAATTATTATTAGCTATGGAGCAAAAGGGAGAGAGCGATGACCAACCTATATCCACTTCCCTCAGTACATAAAGGAGTAACTAAATACATAATAGGATCATCCCCTATTATAAGGGTCAATATATCCGAGAACATCCTGAAGCAACATCTCACTGACAGGCAGGCTAGGAGAAAAAGGAAGATAGAAAGGAAAGAGAAGAAGAAAAAACAAAAAAAATAAAATATCAGCAGTTTGCTTAATACCATAAGGCCATAACCCGGCCCGGAATGAGGTGAGGGGGAAGACTCCCTCCCCTCATTCATAACAAAAATAATTGCATAGCCCATACAGAGGGCTATATCCCCACCACACAGAGCAGAAAAAAACTGCCTGAGTAGTAGGTGGGAGCGCAATGCATCAGCTCCAGCCAGTGACAGCACATAAAAAAAAAAACCCTAGAACATTCAAATGTGCAGAAATCGCAGTAACATCTTTTATATAGCATTCTAAAAGAACAAACTGGGGGAGATAAAGTAAATAGGGGTGAGGCCAAACTGACAAGGTTATTAAGTATCAGGTGCACTCTTGGTATAGAAACATTGTGCAGACCTTTAAACTAAACTCCATCAACTGTCATGTGTGATAAGAAAAAGTCAGTTCAAATTCAAGATTGAAGATCAAACAACATTTCCTGCCTAAGTAACAAGGCAAAGAAAAGAAGATTTAAATACAGGTGTGTTATACGTCCCCACATCAGGGAGGGGAGTTATCCTTGACTTTCTTGTGTTTAGCCTTGTTCCATAGTTGAGAGGTTGGGCTTAGTGGAGATTGGCGTTTAGCAGATCCCTGCTGTGCGGTAGATGTATCCATCTCCGAATCGTGGGTAATGATCTTCAGATCCAGTAACAGGCGCTCTCCCTCTGGAAAACTGCGGAATGTCTGTTGTTTACCGTTTATAAGTAAATTTCAGAGAGAATGGAAAGGCCCAGCGATATTTAATGTCCTTCTTGGTGAGGGCTGTCAAAAGGGGTTTCAAGGATCGTCTTTTTTGAATGGTGTTTGGGGAAATGTCAGCAAAAATTTGTATGACTTTCCCTTGGTACTGTATCTGTTCCTGTTGGCGGGAACGTTTCATTACTTCTTCTTCTTCTTCTTTTATTGAGTAAAAGTGCGGTTTTACTATAATATCCCTCGGAGATCCATCTTTCCTGAAAGGGCCTAGGGATCTGTGTGCCCTATCCAACTCCAATTTATGTACCGGGACCGAAGGTATCAGGGATTTGATAACTTCTTGAACTGCAGCCTGTACGTCAGAAACAGTTTCTGGTATCCCTCTAATCCGATAATTGTCCCTTCTCAGGCGATTCTCGAGGTCGTCGATCCGAGTCTGGGCTGTGTCAAGCTGTTCTTGCATAAAATGCAACTGGTCAGAATGTTGGTTTGCCCTAGAAATGGTAACATCCACCTTGTGTTGTATATGATCAATCCTGGTTCCCAGTTTTTGGAAATCTGCCCTGATTTCCCCTGTGATCCTTTCAGCATTCAGGGTTAAACCTTTATCCAACAATTCAGAAAGTTTAAAAAACAGGTCAGGAACATTGAAGGGAACATCAAGAGCCTGTGCTGCTTGTGTAGAAGCAAAGTCTGGGTGTGTAAGGGATACTGTGTTTTCAGGCAATGAAGTGTTGAGAGAGGTAGCTGCACTCTGTAACTGAGGTAAATATGTGAGGGTCGCAGGGAGAACAACTTGCCTGGCTGCTGTGGAGATTTTAGCTGCAATCTGTGCACCTGTCTGAGGTAATGCCGCCATTTTAGATATGTCCCGCTTTTCAAAAAGCTCAAACTCAGGACCTGGGGTTCCTCTGGAATGTCTTCCTGGCATAAGAAGAAGCCCTGTGATATCTGCTGCCTTCTCCTGTTATTTAGGGAAATCCTGTCAGCATCTTCCCGCTGCTTATTAAAGCTGTATGGCTAGCGCTGTGTGGAGCTCCAGGCTTACACAGCCATCCCGGGAGCCTCCACGCATGCCTAAAAAGCACATTTTATCACCAAATATGTAGAATCAGTATCCGCAATTGCATCCTAAAATATATAGCCATAGGGACACATAAATAAACCAACAACTAAAGTTGACTATCCGATAGTCGTGGAATGTCCACCGATGAGGCAGGGATGCGATAAAGCGGTGATGTCACAACAAGAGCTCTACATGTTTCGCGTTCAGATTGATGCTTCGTCTGGAGCAGGACATTAGGTGATGGATATCTCATAACAAAAGGTATAGTGCAGTAAGGAAGCATCCCCGAAAACCCAAGGGCCATGAATTGGCCAAATGCCGCTGAGGGATATTATATGTCTTTGTTTAACATAGCCCAGATAAAGTCCTATAGTAGATATATATTGCTGGGTAAACCGCTACATAGTAGAGCAGTAAGCACTTGCTCAATAGGAAAGGTAGTTTAAATTGTAGTGACTATGACACTGGCAGAAAGTCCATCTAATTAGCAGGGAAAATCGGGAGAGCCCTGATCTGTGCAGTCAGACAGAATGCCAAGGGCATATGTGTGTAACAGATACCAGCTGTTAGAATGTGGACATATATATATGCAATGATGGCCTTAAAGGAGAGATGGGGATATATAGGGGGAGCTTTTTATTTGATTGGGGTTTTTTTTTTTTTTTTTTTTTTATTAGGGGATTGTGGAATGCTTTTATAGAAGGTGAATGGGGAATTTTGGAGCCCTGAAATGGGGCCCAAAACCCCAAACCCTAACATTTTATTTTTTATCTCTATGTATAGTCATGTTCAATCTCTTATTATTCCTTTTCCCTGTTCCCCCCCCCCCCCCCACCCTAGTTCCATCTTCTGACTGGCGCTTAGTGCCCTGTATATAAAAAGGATAAAGAGACGTAAGGATGGCAAAGTTTCTAATAACTACTGTATGTGTATGTTGGCACTATATTGACATTTATTTATTTATTTATTTATTTATTTTCTTTGTTTTCATTTCCGGAGGGTATATGGCGAGGAGCCCCACTGCCCGGCTACCTCAGACCACCCCCTCCACGTAGGCCTGTGCTCACGTGGACTGGAAGGTCCAGTAGTAAGTACTTTCCCTTTGGGGTAGTTAGTTGAGGAGAGGGGAGGGGTTAATTAATTCTATTTTTTTTTTTTTTTTTTTTTTGTTTGTTATTTTTTTTTTTATTTTTAATTTTAATTTTATTTTATTATATATATATATTTTTTTTGTTTTCTTCTTTTTATTTTTTTCTCTCTTTAGTCAGTGTAGGGAACCAGTGGGTTTAGGGTGGGTTCTGCCTCCTCCTGCACCCCCCACCCTGTGCCCTCACGGTAAAGATGGATGCGATACATCTGACCTCGTTAAACGTCAAGGGACTTAATGTCCCTGAAAAACTGAAGATGCTATTAAGAGATCTGAAACAAACCCAGACAGAGATAGCGTTTGTGCAAGAGACCCATTTTAAAAAGGCAGGACCCCATTTTTTGCAAAATAAACTCTTTCCATGGGTATACCATTCCTCTAATTTAGAAGCAAAGTCGAAAGGGGTCTCAATTCTGATTGCAGGCCGAGTGTCCTGGTCCCTTATCGATACCTGTTCTGATATAGAAGGCCGATATCTTTTTGTTAAAGGGGAGATTGGAGGAGACAAAGTGACAATAGCTAATATTTATGCACCCAATACCTATCAAGATGTTTTCTTGATTAAAGTGTTTCGGAAGCTGACCGATTTCACAGAAGGGAAATTGATTCTAGGGGGGGATTTAAACCTCCCACTAGAAGCTAAAATAGACACCTCATCTGGCACATCGGCAATACCACAGGGTGTAAGGAAATGGGTGATGCAAACACTCCATGAACAGCAGCTGATCGACACGTGGCTGGTGATGCATACGGGGGAGAGAGACTACACGTTTTTCTCTAACCCGCACCAGTCATACTCGCGTATCGACCTTTTCTTGGTCCCACACTACCTGTTAAACTCGGTTGTGGATATTTCGATAGGAAACATAACCTGGTCGGACCATGCACCGGTTAAGATGCGCTTTTCGTTATCTAACTTACCTTATATTTCAGAGCGAAGATGGCACCTGAATGAGAGTCTGTTCCTGAATCCTGAAGTATTAGCTGATGTAGCAGAGGAAATCAGGGCCTATTTTGAGACAAACGATACACCAGGAATGGACCCAGGTGTGGGAGGCACATAAAGCGGTGATAAGAGGGGTCCTAATTAAACATGGATCCCGTATTAAGACAGCACGAGAGGCGCAATTAACAAAACTTTTTATCGAAATCCGGACCCTAGAATTACAACACAAAGAAACACTGGATATACAATTTGGAAAGAACTTAGAATCACTTCGGAGACAGGTATCGGATCTTCTCCGGTTCAAAGCCAAGGCATCAATACAAGCTGGGAGGAAAGTTTCATATGAATCGGGAGGGAAATGCGGTAGATTATTGGCTAGATCCCTTAAGGAACAATGTATAGCAACATATATACCGCAAATAAAAGGTAACAGGGGACAGTTAATGACAAAACCTAAAGATATTGCACAGGTATTTGGGGACTTTTATACCTCCCTATATAATTTACCAATACCAGTTACTACCTCCCCCCCTCTAGAGGAGTACCTTGTATCGGCACAACTATCGCAGATACCGGCACAGATTAGGGAGGAGTTGGAGGTACCAATATCAATTGAAGAATTACAAAAAACTGTAAGTAATGTTAAATCGGGGAAAGCGCTGGGTCCGGACGGACTGAGCATACAATATTACAAGACTTTCCTACCACTGTTAGGACCACAAATGATTAAAGTATTTAATGGGCTAGGACAAGTTGCTAGACTCCCGCCAGCTACATCAATGGCACACATATCTGTGATTCCAAAAGAAGGAAAGGATCCAACCGAATGTGGCAGTTACCGCCCAATCTCCCTATTAAATGTAGATTTGAAGAACATTATTGGCCTCCCGTTTACAAGCATTCCTTCCCCAGCTGGTACATTTGGACCAGGTGGGGTTTATTCCCTCACGGGAAGCGAGGGATAACACCATAAAAGTGCTTAACTTGATACATCATGTTAACCGTATGGGTATTCCCTGTGTACTATTAAACACTGATGCTGAAAAAGCATTCGATAGGGTGAATTGGGAATTTATGTTTGGAGTCCTGAAGCATATGGGCATTGGAGATCAGATGCTGCGATGGATTACTAGTGTATATGTAAACCCACAAGCAAGGGTAAAGGTTAATGGAGTATTTTCAGATATTTTCTCTATCGCTAATGGTACCCGTCAGGGGTGTCCCCTATCACCCCTATTATTCGTTCTTTCATTAGAGCCCTTTTTAAATAAAATCCGGTTAAACCCGGATATTACAGGGATACAAATAGGAGATGTAGAATATAAAATATCTGCATACGCGGACGATTTACTCTTTTCATTGACTAAACCACAGATTTCTCTACCCAATCTTTTGAAGGAAATAGAGAAATATGGAAGCTTATCAAATTTCAAGATAAATTATATGAAGTCAGAGGGTATGGGAATTGCATTACCTCCATCATTGCGCCAGACTTTACAAACCAATTTTAAATTTAAATGGACAACACGGGCATTGAAATATCTAGGCACAAATATTCCACCAAATCTGACTAATATCTTTATGTTGAACTTTGTACCCTTGTTAAGTTCGGTTAGGGCCCTGTTAGATAAATGGCACAGGGGACTCCACTCTTGGTTTAGTCGTTGCAATATCATAAAGATGAGCATATTACCGAAATTTTTATAATTGTTTCAGACACTTCCCATAGCAATTCCAGCTACTTTTTTCCGGCAAATTCACACGCTTTTCACTAAGTTTATTTGGGCTAAGAAACAACCGAGGCTTTGTAGACGTCTGTTGACAATACCCAAAAACTCAGGTGGGATAGCAGTACCGGATGCGCTTAAATATTTTAATGCGGCACACCTGAGTAGAATTGTAGATTGGTGCTGACACAGAGATTTTAAACTCTGGACGGCAATCGAGCAACAATTTAGCCCAATCCCTCTTTCAAGGGCAGTGTGGTGTTACGCAGGATTACCAACCGCTCTTAAGAAACACCCTACGATAGGTCCCACACTCAGAATATGATATATGATGTGTAAGAACGCTAAACTCTCCTCTATACGGTCACCATTATATCCTATTCTGGGAAACCCTGGGTTTCCACCAGGAGTAGAGAAGGGATCATTTGGTAATATCCTGGAGAAAGGATTCTCGCAGGCCTCTCATTTTTTTAGAAACAGAAAGCTGGCCGTCGATCGCTACGTTGACACACCCGGAGGGCCGGTATAGGTTAAGAATATGGCAAGCATTGCAGTTAGACCACTTTTTTAGGACATTGAGTTCGCCGGGAAATTATAGACGGCAGCAAACGCAGTATGAAAAATACTGCGAGAAAGGAGAACCTCTTGGAAATATTCATTCCAAGATATACTCCTTGTTGGTAGCCCCCCCAGAATATTTCCGCATACCGAGTCTCAGTCGATAGTAAATGTCCTATTCAGGTCTTTTTCCCATCGATGAGTACCATAATATCATATATCTCTCATTGAATACATCAATTTGTACACGTACCCAAGAGATGAATTATAAACTGTTAACACAGTGGTACCGTACACCGTCGGTACTCATTAAGATCTTCCCAGAGGTAGCAGATAGCTGCTGGAGATGTCAGGAAGAGCGAGGCACCTTATTTCATATCTTCTGGACATGTCCAAAGATTGATGAATATTGGTCGGAGGTACAGAGGATAATACAAAAATTTACGGAATGCCCAATATGGAAAGACCTAGCATTCTTTCTATTGCATTGCTCACAACTGCCAAATCAGAAATATAGGGAATCAGTTTTGTGCCATTTGGTTAATGCCGCTAAAGCATGTATTACCCTATGTTGGAAAAATCCTAACCCCCCCACAATTGCAATGTGGCTTAACAAGGTAAGGAATATTGAAGTACCGTATATACTCGAGTATAGGCCGTCCCGAGTATAAGCCGAGGCCCCTAATTCACCACAAAAAACTGGGAAAAACGCATTGACCCGTGTATAAGCCGAGGGTAAAAAATGCAGCAGCTACTGTAAGTGGAAGAGAGGGTCAGCAATGCCCATCTGCAGCTGCATGTCCCCTGTACAGACCCCCCCTGTGTCCCCATTGCAGCCTACCTGTGCCGATCTGCGCCGATCTGCAGGTCCTGTGTCATCTGTCATCCGTCCTGTGTCATCGGTCTTCCGCCGATGCAGTCTCGCTCTGTCCCCCCACAGCGTGTAAGCGCCATTCTAAAATTACAAAAGCCGCGCCGCCTCCTCCTCCTCGTCCGGGATAGGAGGAACGCTGTTTTCCCAGCAGTCAGTGTGCAGTGTTCCGCCTATCACGGACGTCCTCTCATCCTCATCCATGAGATGAGAATGACAGGACGTCCGTGATAGGCGGAACACTGCACACTGACTTACTGCTGGGAAAATTAGTGTCCGCCTATCACGGACGGGCGGGAGGAGGAGGCGCGGCTTTTGAAAACTGACGTCTGTCTGCATGACACCTTGTTCATGTAGGCAGACGGCGGTGACTCGAATATAAGCCGAGGGGGGGACTTTCAGCCCTAAAAAAAGGGCTGAAAATCTCGGCTTATATTCGAGTATATACGGTAATGGAAGACTTGGGCCGCGTACACACGAAGGGACAATCCCGCGGGATTATCCTCTGGACTGAAGTCCAGCGGATAATCCCCTCGTGTGTGGGCGCCGGCGGACTTTTTGGCGCCAAAGTCCGGCGGACCAAAGTTTTAAGTTTGGTTTTAAAATTATCCGCTGGACTTGGCAGTCCGGCGGACAATCCCGCCGTTAGTAGGCAAGTCCGCGGGACTTTTGAAAATGAACGGACTTGCCGCTCATCGGCAAGTCCGTTCATTTAGCACGTGACTTCAGGTTACGTAGCTAGCGTAGGCAGTAAATGCCGCCGCGCTAGCTCCGTAAACTGGCATGGATTTAAAGGGACTCCCCACGCCGAAAAACGGCGTGGGGGTTCCCCCCAAATCCATGTCAGACCCTTATCCGAGCACGCAGCCTGGCAGGCCAGGAAAGGGGTGGGGACGAACGAGCGCCCCCCCTCCTGAGCCGTACCAGGCCGCGTGCCCTCAACATGGGGGGTGCCCTGGGGAAAGGGGGGCCGTGCGGCCCCCCCACCCCAAAGCACCTTGTCCCCATGTTGATGAGGACAAGGGCCTCTTCCCGACAACCCTGGCCGTTGGTTGTCGGGGTCTGCGGGCGGGGGCTTATCGGAATCTGAGAGCCCCCTTTTATAAGGGGGCACTCAGATCCCGGCCCCCCACCCTATGTGAATGAGTATGGGGTACGATGTACCCCTACCCATTTACCTAAGGTGTAAAATGTAAAGTAAAAAAAACACCCACACTTTTGAAAAAATAGTTTATTGCACTGCTCCGGGGGTCTTCTTCCGTCTTGGGGGTCTTCTCGCCGGACTCCTCCGCTCGCTTCTGCTCTTTTACCTAGCTCTTTCACAAGCGGAGAAGTCCGGCTACCTTCTTCGTCGTCGCCGCCGTCGTCTGGGGGTCTCGATCCGCCTTCGGGGGTCTCCCGGGTCTTCCGGGGGTCTCTTCTGTTCTTGCAGCGGTCGTCGTCTTCCGCGCCGCCGGCGCCTTCTTCTTCTTCTTGTCCTCCTTCTTGTTCTTCTTCTTCCGATGTTGACCCGATGCTCTCTCTGCCCGGAATGGCAGAGGCGCGCTGCGCTGGGACTTATATAGGGACATGGGGACAGGGTCACATGCTCATGTCACATGGTGACCCCGCCCCCTTGTGATGTCACAGTCCCAGCATCCTCCGGGACTGTGACATCACAGGGGGGCGGGGTCACCATGTGACATGAGCATGTGACCCTGTCCCCATGTCCCTATATAAGTCCCAGCGCAGCGCGCCTCTGCCATTCCGGGCAGAGAGAGCATCGGGTCAACATCGGAAAAAGAAGAAGAACAACAAGAAGAAGGACAAGAAGAAGAAGGCGGCGCGGAAGACGACGACCGCCGCAAGAACAGAAGAGACCCCCGGAAGACCCCGGAAGACCCCCGAAGGCGGATCGAGACCCCCAGAGGACGGCGACGACGAAGAAGGTAGCCGGACTTCTCCGCTCGTGAAAGAGCTAGGTAAAAGAGCAGAAGAGAGCGGAGGAGTCCGGCGAGAAGACCCCCAAGACGGAAGAAGACCCCCGGAGCAGTGCAATAAACTATTTTTTCAAAAGTGTGTGTGTTTTTGTACTTTACATTTTACACCTTAGGTGAATGGGTAGGGGTACATTGTACCCCATACTCATTCACATAGGGTGGGGGGCCGGTATCTGGGGGCCCCCTTATTAAAGGGGGCTCCCAGATTCCGATAAGCCCCCGCCCGCAGACCCCGACAACCAACGGCCAGGGTTGTCAGGAAGAGGCCCTTGTCCTCATCAACATGGGGACAAGGTGCTTTGGGGCGGGGGGGCCGCACGGCCCCCCTTTCCCCAGGGCACCCCCCATGTTGAGGGCACGCGGCCTGGTACGGCTCAGGAGGGGGGGCGCTCGTTCGTCCCCACCCCTTTCCTGGCCTGCCAGGCTGCGTGCTCGGATAAGGGTCTGAGATGGATTTGGGGGGGACCCCCACGCCGTTTTTCGGCGTGGGGATTCCCTTTAAATCCATGCCAGGTGAAGGAGCTAGCGCGCCGTCATTTACTGCCTACGCTAGCTACGTACCTGAAGTTACGTTCGAAATGAACGGACTGCTCCGTGTGTGGGCAAGTCCGTTCATTTTCAAAAGTCCCGCGACTTTGGCCGGCGGATTATCCGCCGGAGAAGTCCATGCGTGTGTGGGCAAGTCCGCACGTGTGTGGGCAAGTCACACGCTCGGAAAGTCCGGCGGACCCAGCTGGAAAGTCCAGCGGATTGTCCGCTGGACTAGGTCCGCCGGCAAAAGTCCGCACGTGTGTACGCGGCATTAGTGTTCTCAGCCCCGGAAAAAAGAGAAAGATATAGGGATACATGGTCACACTGGGCAAGATTTATATATTCAGAGGAGGGGAAGTCACTTATGGGAAGTTAGAGAATAAGGTATTTGACCCTCCAGATTGGGTCGTGTCCACTCCTGTGGGGGGGGGGGGGAGATGCAGGAGGAGGGAGAAGAAGGTGAGAAGGGGGGTGGGAGGGTATTCTCTCTTCTTTTTTTTTTTTTTTTTTTTTTTTTTTTTTTCCCTTTTTTCTTTCTGGGGTGGGGGGGGCGGGGGGAAAAGTGGTTGAGCGGACCAGGACATAGGGATTTATTATTATATAATTGTATTGAGATATAAATCAAGGTTATTGATACCTATGTTATGGAACATTTAAGTTGAAGATGAAAATGTATCTAATGGAATGTTGTTATGAATAAGGTGGTATAAATAAAATTTGAAAAAAAAAAAAAAACGTACCAGGCCACATGCCCTCAACATTGGGAGGGTGCTTTGAGGTAGCGGCCCCCCAAAGCACCTTGTCCCCGTGTTGATGGGGCGAAGGGCCTCATCCCCACAACCCTTGCCTGGTGGTTGTGGGTGTCTGCGGGCGGGGGGGGGTTATCGGAATCTGGAAGCCCCCTATAACAAGGGGACCCCTATATCCCGCCCTCCTGTGTGAAATGGCAACGGGGCAGGTACAAAAGTACCCCTACCATTTCACAAAAAATGTGTGAAAATGGTAAAAAAAGACACTACACGCCTTGGGATAAGTCCTTTATTAAAAAATAAAACTGTCCCACGGAGTGCTTGCTTGCTTGCTTGCTTGCTTGCTTGCTTGCTTCCTTCCTTCCTTCGTTTTTCTTCTTCTTTCCTTCCTTCCTTCGTTTTCTTTCTTCTTTTCTTCTTTCTTCTCTCTTCTTCTTTCTTCTTCTTTCTTCTTTCTTCTTCTTCTTCTTCTTTCTTCTTCTTTCTTCTTTCTTCTTCGTTTTTTTTCTACGTTTTTGTTCCTTCTTCGTTCTTCGTTTTTCTTCTTCGGAACCGAAAAAAAGCCGCACGTCGCTTACGATCTACCTCCATGGGAGGCACCCACCGTAATGACCGGCCGCTCTCAGTGACAGTTCTTTTATAACTGTGGGCGGGGCCACACAATGACATCACGTTACGTAACCGAGTGACCCTGTTCCCTCTGAAGATGTCATCGTGTTGCCCTGCCCTCAGTTATAAAAGAACTGTCACCTGAGAGGCCCGTCATTACGGCGGGTGCCTCCCATTTTTTTTTTTCGGAGCGCGAGAAGAAGACGACTCTGTGGGACAGTTTTATTTTTTTATTTTTTTTAATAAAAGTCTTGCCCCAAGGCGTGTAATGTGTTTTTTTATTTTACCATTTTCACACATTTTCTGTGAAATGGTAGGGGTACATTTGGGGGTCCCGGGTCCCCTTGTTAAAGGGGGCTTTCAGAGTCTGATAAGCCCCCTGCCCGCAGACCCCCACATCCACCGGGCAAGGGTTGTGGGGATGAGGCCCTTCTCCCCATCAACATGGGGACAAGGTGCTTTGGGGGGGTCGCTACCCCCAAAGCACCCTCCCAATGTTAAGGGCATGTGGCCTGGTACGGTTCAAGAGGGGGGGCACTCTCTCGTCCCCCCCTCTTTTCCTGCGGCCTGCCAGGTTGCATCCTCGGATAAGGGTCTGGTATGGATTTTTGGGGGGACCCCACGCCATTTTTTTTTTTTTTTTTTTTGACGCAGGGTTCCCCTTAATATCCATACCAGATATGGGGCTAAATAAATTTGGCAAAGATAACAAAAAGAAAAAGTACCAAGTACATTACATCATGTAGGTGGAGGTGAGCATTTACAGAGCAATATGCATTACAAACAAACAAACAGTTATAGCTATTTGGCACTACCTCGAAGTAAGGAGACCGTTTAATAAAGGCCTAGCTGGCTAAACAATGGTCCTTACGGGCAACCTACAAAGCTAGCGATGAGAATCAGTATATCTGTAGATACCTCAGTCTGTAGAGGCTAAAACTGTAAAAGTAAGTATACTCAGTTCGAACGATTGGCTCATATTCTCACGCCTCGTTGAGCCTATCATTAAGGTCCACTCTCAGCCTCCCTGCCCTATATCACTAAACAAAAGTAGTAAGAAAGAGAAGAAGGAAGATTGGACAGAGAAAGGGAAGAAGAGTGAGTGAAGAAAGAGAGAGGTAAAAAAAATGTGGGGGGAAGGGCGAAGGGCAAGGACTCTCTCAAAAGAAGGGAGAGGGGTGGGAAAACCACCAGCTACCCTCATCATCTGATTCCGGTGCGTATGTGCATTACATTAGGTCCAGATCGGCCTCTGATGTCAACATCTAGTACGTTTTTATGCCAGGGGACTAGTTCAGACATCAACCTGCATCAAATCTTGACATAACTGAGAATTTAAAAATTTTGTCCACAGTTCCCAAATATTCGAGAAAGTGTATATTTTTTCCTGAGTGGTGCAGATTAGTTCCTTCATCTCTGCTATGCGGTTAATGCGAGAGACCCATTCCTTCATTGAAAGGGGGGCTACAGATCGCCAATGTACCGGTACACAAAGTCTAGCGGCATTAATCGTGTGCATGGCTTCCTATTTGTAGTACCTTTTTTTCTTTTTTTTGGGTATGCTTGAGAAGTGAAGGAGGTACTGTGCTGGTGGGAGTAAAGATATTGCAGTCGTCGTGTCATGCACCTTACGCCAATAGGGCTGGATCCGTGGGCACACCTATCGGTTTTTATTGCTATCTGTGCCCCAGTTAAGGAGATTCATGGTCTCTATTTGTCCTGCTTACCATTATTATTGAAAGTGAAAGTAAAGGAAAATCCCAAATTTTGGGTAGTCCCCAGAAAAGTAATAGAGGGGAAATCTTCCAATGTGAACACTAGTTCTTGTGACCCGGGGGTTTCCAAGGAATTTGCCTAATTTGCGGGGATTATCTCTCACTTCCTGTTTGGCTATGGGACAGGAAGTGAAGGGAAATCTCTGCAATGAGACGCAAATGACTAAAAAAAAAATATGGCAGGGGTCTTAACGCTCCCTTGCTCTATCCACAGTGAAAAATTAAAGTCTTGCATATAGTTCTACTTCGACTTCAGCCCCGGAAGGATTTACCCTCTTAATGACCAGACCATTTTTTGCGATACGGCACTGCATCGATTTGACGGACAATTCGTACGACGCTGTACCCAAACAAATTTGATGTCCTTTTTTTCCCACAAATAGAATTTTTTTTTTAGTGGTATTTGATCATCTCCTGTGTTTTTTTTTTTTTTTTTTTTTTTTTTTTTTTTTGCGTTTTAAACACAAAAAGAGCGTCAATTTTGAATAAAAAAACAAATTTAGTTTATCAGTTTAGGCCAATATGTATTCTACATATTTTAGGTAAAAAAAATCGCAATAAGCGTATACTGATTGGTTTGCACAAAAGTTATAGCGTCTGCAAACTAGGGGATAGATTTAAGGACCTTTCATTTATTTTTATAGTTTTTACTAGTAATGGTGGGGATCTGCGGGTTTTCGCTCTATTCACACATAGTGTCAGAGGCGCAGCAGTGGTGGAGGACTGTGTCTGTGTCCCGACTCCCGCAGCAAGCAAACATTCATTGATGGGCGCTGGTGAGGCTGCATTGAATGGTGCTGGTAGCCTTGATTTGATGGGCGCATGTGAGGGTGCATTTGACGGGCGCTGGTGAGGCTGCATTTGACGGGCGCTGGTGAGGCTGCAATTGACGGGCGCTGGTGAGGCTGCATTTGATGCATGCTTTAGTAAATAGGTGGGATTTACATGGGCAGAGAAAAGGGGGCAGAGTCAGCCGGGGGGCAGCAAAATTAGGTTTCGCCTAGGGTGTCAAAAATCCTTGCACAAGCTTTGCACAGTCCGAAAGTGGTTAATTGGTTCCCTTTTAGGAAAGGGGGAGGTCTACTGTAGTCCTAACATACTTCCTGTCCTAGGGTGTTTTTCTGATAGATGAAGAACAGAAAGTAAATGTTGTCACCTTTGGGCAGAAAATGTGTCGCTGGCAAGTTTACCAGGTCAAAAAAGGCCTAATGAAAGAAAATAAATGTAGATGACATATCTGAGGACAGGTGAACTGCAAAATATTGTTTGTTTTTTTTTCTCTTGGATTTAGATATACTATATCCCACACCCCAACATCAAAACCTTGAACAGACAATTAAAGTAAGTCCTTTACACTTAACTTTCCCCTTTGGCTCTCAACATGGTTGTAAACCTTCACATATACCCAGTGAAGTGAACAGCCTCAGATGATACAAAGAGAAGAAACAAATCCTCCTACATAAGTTTTACTTGTATATCTTCTGCACTCTTTGGAAAGTGCAGAATTGGTTAGAAATCTTTTTTCCTCTTCCAGCAGTGGGAGGGGAGTCTGGGCTTGCACTGTGTGAGAGCTGATTGGAGGAAAGGCCCCCACCCCCCCCCCCCCCCCAACATAGGCAGAAGAACAAATACATTTGCAGAGCTGTAGTCTAAATAGACAAGTTCTCTACTTATCTCCCTCTAAGCTCAATCCCCGACAAATGTTTAGCTACTGTTATGTGTTGGAGAACTTGTCAGAAGTGACTCATGCTGAGAACTGAGGAACGAAGCACCAGAGAGAAACAGCACATAGAGTTTTGAAGAGAGATAAGTAAACACTACAGATATATGTGCTTAGGTCAAAGTTCATGAATGGGGTTTACGACCACTTTAAAGTGATTGTTAACGATCACCTTGTAAAACCACCCATTCAGTTTAAAATAGAGAGGAAAAGCAAAACAGTTGTGTATAAAAATACATTATAAATACTTTTTTTTTTTTTTTTTTTTTTTTTTTTTTTTTATAAATGATCACATTCTCTCTGTTCTCAGCTGCATAAGAGATGGGGGAGGGGAAGCAGCAGCAGCAGCAGCAGCATGCTAAGCGTCCCAGTGAATAGCTGTGCGGGGGTGGGGAAGTGTCAGGACAAGTCTGATAATTGAAGGAGAGCACACTGAGTTCCCAGCATAGCTAGAGAACTGACCAAGTTGTGTTCTCCTGCTTAGTGCGGTCAGTTTTTAATGGGAAAGTAAGGTGACTGGCAGGAATACCATTTGATTTTTGCATAAGGAAAGCAATACAAAGAGAACAGGATACTTTCTCATACAAGTACATGGTGCAGCAGGCACATATCGGGAATATAAAATTTGGGGGTAACAAACACTTTAACTGTTAAAGCAAAGAGTACCTAACGCTAACCCAAAAGGTGACCCAACGCCTCCACACCCCACCCATCCCTGCTGTACTTACCTCCCGGGATGCTGAGCTGTCAGTGCCCATGCAGCAAGTCCAGCAGTCCGGGTATCCAGGATTGACCAGAGTAATTCACTGCGCAGGCGCTGACCATATTAGAATTGCATTGGCCAGTCCCAGAAGCCCTGTAGAGAGAAGAGGGGTAACTTCCCGGGAGGTAAGTACAGCGGGGATTAGGTGGTGAGGAGGGTTCAGTTTTTCTGTAAAGGTGATCTAACACTTTAACCTTTATTTTGATGCATTCTCATCTCTTTCTGACGTGGGAGCAAACTCAGCCAGAGCACCAATAACATGCAGTTTCTGCTCTAAATACATGCAGTGGTGACTGTGAGATCACAGCACTAGAGGGAACTGCTTTGAATGCTGCCGTAATGATGCACAAGTATGCTTAACAAAATAATATAATTTGTAGACTTTTTAAGGTCAGCTGAAGCTAAACAGAATGTCTAGTTCAAAGGGTGAGGCAGTCTTTGTGTCTATACCAGGCAAATCTTAAACCAAAGGATTAACTCATATACAACGCAGGAAATAATCAGTGTATAGAAATACATACAAGCACTGTACTAATACAGTAAGAGGGGAAACAACAATGAAAAGGTCATGGGTGACTTGTCACTTATGAAAAATCGAGTAGCTATTGCATTCCTTTTTAAAAGCTCAGTTTATAGAATCAGATTTTTTTTCTGCAACATCAGTGCTGACTAGACTGTCTTTGGCAACAACTTCAGTTGAGAATGAATGCTGAATTTAGGATTCCCCTTCAGTGTGCCCCTATAAAAATAACTTTATAGCACTGACAACTATTTATATTTAACATTCTGTTAGGTATTCACTATTTGAACTAAAAACTGAATAAAAAGATGAAAATGCCCAGGGAAATATGTGGAATCCACAAGAATGGAGTTCTCTTTAGTATTTTATTTGAATAAATGTAGTGAAGTATAAATGACTTTCTGTTGTTTGATGAACATGGCCAGAACTGTGGAACTGGACAGTTATTCACAAAGCTAAAGTTTGCTGTTAATGAATAAACTTTTGCAATATTTTAATCCCATTTTTGTAAAGGCGATTATCCTTGTAAACAAAAGTGGTATCTGGTTTTGCTCTGTACATTCCACTGACCTCACAGGACATCCTCTAAGCTTCCCGTTTTACATGTTTGTTTTATTATCTTAGGGAATTTTTATCCCTTGAACAGATGAATTCAGTCAGCGCAAAACACAGCTCTAATACTCCTATCATAAGCAGCTGGACGCTCAAGGTCAATATATTGCACTCCTCCAACAGACATAAAATACAAAATAGTGCAGCGCTAAAAAAATTATTTCTAAAAACTCACATAGGTAATGTCTGACAATACTAAAACATATGGACAGTCCCAGTACATATAGTTTAAAAGCCAAGGGTGACATAGAAGAAGGCACCAACAAGCAAGAATAGGTCCTCAGTAGTGATCAGGGTGCTCGAGTATAATCGTAGTTACTGTGCATCCTTCTTTTTTTTTTTTTTCTTTTTTTTTAAACTCTTTATTTCAAAATTTTCCTTGCATAATAATTTACATTGTACATTTTTTATATATGCTTTTACATTTCTTTATATAATACAAATTATAATTACATTTTCTCCTCTCATTCATTCCATTCTCTCTCACACTCTATGGTCACCTTATACTATGTTTTCAGGTGTTCCTATATCCACTGTTAACCATGTTCTATTCCACTTTGCCCATATATTTTCATATCTTCGCCCGTTTCCCCTTTGTTCATACATTATTTTTTCGTAGGGTAGGACCTGATTTACTGCTCTCACCCATTGGGTTACTGTCGGGGGATATGGCTGAATCCATTTTTCTATTTGTTTTCTTGCCAGAAATAATACCTCCCTTAAGAAGGTATTATTATCTCTATTGTCTTTCTCTTCCCTTAATATCCCCAGCAAACATAATTCCATCGTAGCCATAAAAGGTTTTTTCAAGACTTTTCCTATTTTCCTAGCTACCTGTTGCCAATATTTTCCTATTTTACCACAGTGCCACATTACGTGAAGGAAGTCTGCTCCCCCCTGCCCACATCTAGTACATCTTGGTTCAGTCATCCTCCCCATTTTGTACAGTCTATTTGGAGCCAAGTACGTCTGATGTATTATATTCATCTGTATTATCCTGTTGTTCATTGCGGGGGATACCTTCAAATGGGAATTGCAGGCTTCATCCCATTCATGATCGTTCATGTCTGGGATAGCCGCCTGCCACTTATCCCTTATTTTCAGTGGTTCACCTTCTATTTTCTTCTGTAACAAATGTGTGTAAATTTTAGCTATCAATCCCTTAGGTCCCTGCGATCTCAAGATGCCTATAAGGGTATATTTAGATATTTTTAATTCCTCCCTTCTAAACTGTGTCTGTAGCACCTGCCTCAGCTGAAGGTATCTGTAGAACTGTTTACTCAGTAAATTATATTGTTTACACAGGTTTTCATAGGTTAATATTACATTTTTATCATAGAGCTGGCCAAAAGTTATTATCTTATTCTGCTTCCAAAATTTGCTGTCCTCAAAAGTTTCCAGTTGTTCAAATTTTGGGTTGTTCCAAAGCGAAGTTTCTGTTGGAATTCCAACAAATCCTGTCAGTTTCTTAGCCTCCCTCCATACTGTCCTTGCCACTTTCAGTAGGGGGATTTTTACTCCCACTCTCCTCAGATCTTTTAATTCTAATCCCATCATTAAGTCATCTATTTGCATTTTACTAAGAAGATATTCCTCTATCCTTGTTATTTTTTCCTGTCCTACCCATGATCTTAGATGTTTCAGTTGCCCTGCCAAGTAATATAAATATAAATCCGGGAGGGCCAGCCCAGCTTCTGTCTTTGGTCTTTGTAATTTATTAAATTTTAATTTGCATCTTCCATATGCCCAGATGAACCGAGTCATCTGCGAATTAAATTTTTTAAATATCTGTCTTGGTATTTTTACTGGGGAGTGTGCAAATACATATATACATACTGTGCATCTTTATCTGTGCTTCCACCACCATAAGTACAGGCCGCTCACCTTACTCTGTGGACCACTGAATTAACAGAAAGGTCATTCGATCAACAACACAGCGTCTCTTAGTAAAATCTGAAAGGTGGCTGTAATGACGTCACAGAGCCTTCCCATCTGACACGGACAGGAAGGCTGTGTGACGTCATTACAGCCACCTAAGAGACGCTGTGTTGTGGTACAAGTTCTAGTTCCTAGCACTGGGGATTCAGTGCTTTATTTGTAAGTAACTTTCCTTATTTGAATAAAGAAACAGTTTTAAGCACAAGCAGAGAGCACTATATATGTCCCATTGATTTGCATGAACCTTGTTATCTACTTGATATGAGGGTGACTTTTTTTTTTTTGTTGCCATATACCTGAGGCCTCATTTCGATCGTTGGAGTGGTATAATGGCAGGATTTCATCCTTTGCTTGCCCCTGTGGGGAGTGCTCGAATGACCTTTCTGTTAATTCAGAGGTCTACAGAGTAAGGTGAGCGGCCTGTACTTACGGTGGTGGAAGCACAGATAAGGATGCATACCTAAACGTCAGCTTTAAACATTAGGTAGCAGTAGTGCGTTAGGAGGTGATATGACACTAAAATATGTTGTTAGTGCATCAGTTGCATTGTGTGGGAGTGCATGAAATGTGAACTACAGATTTAATCTTTTCCTTGACACTGTAGAGCAGTTAACTATTACCATCAAAGTGTGGAATAGTTGATGAGGGCCAATTTAGACTTGTCTGTTTTCATGCAACAAAGCTCATGAATTTTACTACACGGAAATTTATTTCAAGTAAAAATCCAATTTTTTCTTAAGCCCCATACACACGGTCGGACTTTTTCATCAATTTGGTCCGATCGGACAAGGTTGTTGAAAAATCCGACCGTGTGTATGCACCATCGGACAGTGTTCGTCGGTTTGTCCGTCGGACAAAGTCTTATCTCCTGCTGGAAAGATTTGCCGTCAACCCGGTCCGATCACACCAAATCCGATCGTGTGTACGGTTGTCCGACCGGACAAAGTGCTACGCATGCTCAGATCACATTACAAGACCAAAGCTATTGGCTACTAGCCTCTACGTAGTCCCGTCGTAGGCAACAAACGTCACCACGTTCAGAATGATCGGATTTTCCGACAACTTTGTCCGACCGTGTGTACGCAAAACCAACATCGGACAAAGTATGACGGACATGGTCCGACGGACCTGGTCCGCGGATTGTCCGACCGTGTGTATGGGGCTTTAGGTGGCAGGTTCACAGCTACGCACTGCAGTTTAGTGTGTTTTAGAAAGTGAAACTGTATAGACCCATAAATACCTGTTCCATACCTCACATGCTGTAATGCACACACATTTTTTACGATTTTTTTTTTTTTTTTGTTGGAGAAGGGTTTAAACACCTGTAAAGTTTTTATTGCTTTCTGTGCCCTCAGTAGAGAGATTTCTCTTCTCTAAGGCCCCTTTCACACTGGGGCGGGAGCCGCGGTGACGGTAAAGCAGCGCTATATTTAGCGCTGCTTTACCGTCGTTTTAGCCGCGGTATTCGGCCGCTCGCGGTGCGGTTTTACCCCCCGCGAGCGGCCGAAAAAGGGTTAAAATCCCCTGCAGAGCACCGCCGTAGCGGCGCTTTGCGGCGGTATTGTCGCGGTGTCCCATTCAAATCAATGGGAAGGAGCGGTATAGGAGCGGTGAATACACCGATCCTATACCGCTCCAAAGGTGCTGCTAGCGGGACTTTTTTTAGCATCTTGCTAGTGCACCGCTCCAGTGTGAAAGCCCGCCAGCTTTCACACTGGAGTGAATGGGGCCGGATTTTTTCAGGCGGCGTACAGGCGCTATTTTTAGCGCTGTACCGCCTGAAAAACGCCCCAGTGTGAAAGGGGCCTTACACTTTCTGACCATTGAAGGGAACTGATTAGAATTCTCTCCAATGGGAGCTGGAATAGTTCAGAGGTAGGTATGCGCTTCGGGTTTAGGCCAACCATGAGTTTGACTTGAATCCAGGTTATTGGTAGTTCCGCAGCTGGAAATAACTCAATAATAAAATGACAGCTTTCTGTCTGTTGGCTTGCTTCAAATTGTAAATAAGCCAACGGGCTTCCTGAATGAAATCACTGACCACATTTTATGTCAAACAGCATCTCTGGCAGGTTTGTTGACATTCAGCAGCTGGCTGGGGAGCTGTTATTTGGACCAGGATTTAGTGCAAGAGAATTGTCTGGATTGTCTTATTCCTGATAAGTCCAATCTTTTTTGTGTGAGGTTACCCTTAAAATCCACTCAAGACCCTTATCTAGGCATGCAGCCTGGGTGGCAAGGAAGGCCACTCTCTGTAACCCACTAGGCCACATGCTCTGTAGAAAAAAAAGCAGCATGGGGGGTAGCGAGTATGTGGCCTTTCATGTGAACCATACCCGGTCACATTCCCTAAATACTGGATAGGTACCTTTCCAGGGGGACTCCCCAGGCAAGGCACCTTGTCTCCAAATTTATGGGGACAAGGGTCTCATGATCACATCCCTGGCTTGATGTGGGGGTCTGCAGTGGGACACTTATCAAAATCCAGAAACCCCCCTTTAAAATAAGGGAGCTCCCAATTATACAGTCCCCTGCATGAATAAGTACAGAGTACACAGTACCCCTTGTTACTGATTTACAAAAAAAAGTTAGAGTAAGTAAGCATTACAGACTCTATTAACCACTTGCCTACCAGGCACGAACACCCCCTTCCTGCCCAAGCCATTTTTCAACTTTCAGCGCTGTCGCACTTTGAATGACAATTGCACGTCGTGTAACACTGTACCCAAACAAATTTTTTATAATTTTCTTCACATAGAGATTTATTTTGGTGGTATTTAATCACTGCTGGGTTTTTTATTTTTTACAAAAAAAAAAGACCAAAAATTTGGAAAAAAAAAAATTTTTTCTGTCAGTAAATTTTGTAACTAAGTAATTTTTCACTGGCACTGATGGGCACTGATAGGCTGAACTGGTGGGCATTGATCAGGTGGCACTTATGGGCACTGATGAGGCGTCACTTATGGGCACTGATGAGGCACTAATATGCCGCACTTATGGGCACTGAAAGGTGACACTAATATGTGGCACTGATGGGCACTGTTAGGCAGCATGGATAGGTGGTACAGATGGGCATTGATGGGTGGTACTGATGTGCGACACTGATGGGCATTGGTGGACAGCAGTGATGGGCATTGATGTTCAGCACTGATAAGTGGCACTAATTGCCAGCACTGACTAGGATGGCTAATGGGCACTGATTTGTGGAACTTGTGGGCAGTGTGGGGACTGTATGCTGGCATTGGTGGGCAGTCAATTTTTGTCACTTTATATATTGTAATCAGGGCACTGATGATCAGTGCCCTGATTACTTTCCTAGCTGTCCCCTGTGAGGAGATGCCGCTGATCGGCTCTCCTCTCCTCACACTGTCAGTGTGAGGCGAGGAGCGATTGGACACAGCCGAACCAGGCTGTGAAGCCGCAAGGCTTCAATTCCTGATTCCCTTACTGAAGATGCCAGCGCCTCCACCCTGAGCTGAGGGATGGGTAGGCTTCGGGTGAGGACATCACAGGCGCCCTGGACAGGTAAGTGTCCTTATTTGAAAATTCAGCAGCTGCAGTATTTGTAGCTGCTGACTTTTTTAATATATTTTTTTTCCAGCCGATCAGCGCTTTGATGGAAAAAATAGTGAAATTCTTTAAAAGATGGAAAACGTATTTTCTTCAGTGAATACAAGGTGTGCTCTTGTTGGATGAGGCGGAGAGGAGGGGCAAATGACATCATAACATTATAATTTCCACTTCAGCCAATCGGAGAACACCTTGTATTAATAGAAAAAATACAGAGATTCTTTAAATGACAGTGTTGAGCAAGCGACTGTGTTCAGTACAGAAGGCAAGTTGCAAGCAGCACCCAGAAAAGACCAGTGCTTACTATATGTGGGCAATTGTGTCGCCCTTATTTCAGCAGTCTCAAATATTGGCTGATGGTTATCTGATATTTTTTTTATACTTTCTTTTGTGCCCCATAAGGTTATTTTCTGTGGTTTTTCCTCACTCATTTGTTCAGATGTTGGTAAACTTATCACAGATATTGGACAACATACTTCCAATAAATTGCATTACTAATATCTGTATGGTTAATAAATAAATATCAATGTATTTACCAGCTGATCATAACACATCTTTGTCCCATGCATTTTACATTATTTTGTTTCTTTTCAAACAGGGCACATATAAGACCAACTGAGTTTGCCTAACATCATCCTTTGATATCTACATAGTGGCTCTCAATTAAAGACAAAATGAAGATGCTGATTTCTTCAAACCTTTATGTTCCATAAAGAATTCATATTTATATTACTTGTTACAAGGAAAAGGACTAAGGTCTCAGTCAAGATGAGAGGCAAACATTGCCATTAAAATTCTCTGCCTGGAATTAAGTGTTGGCTGAAAGTTATTCACCATAAATACAGCAAAGTTTTATGATGAAAAGATTACTTGTACTCAAAGAATCGTTGGATTTATTTGAAGATTTCTGGATTTTTTTTCAACAACAGATTATGGCAAACAAATCATATTCTGTTTGCTTTTAATAAATGTGATTTTTTTTTTTTTTTTTTTTTTTTAAGCAAATAGTTCAATTAGGATATATATATATATATATATATATATATATATATATAATATATATATATATATATATATATATTTTTTTTTTTTATCTTGTGGAATCATCTATTTTGGTGTACAAAATGACGCTGGAGAAAGTGATGCAGGGAAAAACATCAATCAGACTTCAGATAGGCCTTTGCCGTGAACTTTATCACCTTCACCCAAGTGAAGCCAACTACAGCAATGTGAAAAAGTTAGCTGTGGATCTTGTCGAAAAGAAGGTAGGCTGTTTTATATTTTTACAATTGTGAACAGTTGTCGAATGTTGTTGCACAATATGGGGGAGGACATATTTTTGATTTGAGACTTAAATAAATTGCTCTCGTAGGACCCTATGACACCACGGGCTGCGTAGCATTTTCATTCATTCATCTTTAATTTAATGGGGTCCTTCAAAAACATAATACAATATACCTGAAAATGCATGGCAACGTGTCTACGCATTATTTTTCCCTTTGTAGGGAAGGATGTATTCTAATGACACACGGTTCCTTCCTGTCTTTAAGCATGTCATAATAGTGATCACTAGTACATGAAGCAGTACAACACTAGTTGAAACATGAGCTGTAAAAACTTTCCAGAGCTGACATCAGAAATGAACTCATATTTAGTTAAAGAGGTCATGACGCTGTCCTTAAAGCAGACCTTGCACTAACAATCAAGATAATTTTACCTATTTTGCCTTCAATCCTTGACCAAAAAAAAGCTGCAATACATGGGGAGAAAAATCATTAAATATACTTGCTTTTCCCCTTGCTTCCATCCATGGTGCCTATGTAAGGGTAATCTCATGCTTCTTCCAGAAAGAGCCCAGAGAATGGCAAGTAGCCCAAATATTGTGAGAAGGCACTCCTGCACAATGATGTGTTTTGGGTAGTGCAGGGAATGGTTAAAACCCATTTTGAGTTTCTTCCTGTTTGTGTCCCATTCAGCAACATTCCGGAGACACAACAGGAAGTGAGAGAAAATTTGCTCTTTTACAGCTGTCACGCAAATGGGTGTCCTCCTTTGAAGATTTGCCTTCACCTCCTGTTGGGGTGAAAACTGGAACGTTTTGTTCACATTATTTTCTCCAGATTACTCTTCCCAGTAGGGACACCAAGGGCAATAAAAAATGTTTCTCTGTTTGTTTGCATACTCTAACCAAAAGTCCCAAAAAATTGCATCCAAAATTAATCTTTGATCTCTGAACTTTTACTGCAGCATGCTGTAAAAAAGACAGAATGCCTTATATTTTTCTTAATGAATGCCAGGCATTCTCAGATTGGACAATGATGCCACTGCCCGCCTCTTCACCTCGTACATGAGACTTTATTTTGATACTGGAGGGAGCATCTTGTCAAACATTTACAAAATTCCTGCTGAGTATTTTTATTATTATTATTTAGTTTTGAGAATGCACCATTTGTCCCTGCTGAGTGTATTTAATATTATATCAGCAACATTGGCTAAATGTAGGAATTCAAAATGTTTAGCTGTGTACTCTTCACTTCAGACACCTTGAGGAAGGTAAAACAATCAGACTGTCCTGCACATGACTGGAAATGTGAAGGAAACACAGATCACCTACTTCAACTCGGTAATATTCAAAGCGGCAACTGCTAAATAGATTGGCATTGATGAGTTTAACTGCTGAGTTTAACTGCTATCTCGCAAATGGCTTCCTTGTGCATCAGTGGTACAGGTGAGAGTGGGGCCATCTGAAAAGTGCATATAGAATGATAAAATGTATTATAAAAGAATAGTCTTGACAAAACGAAATTATGGCAGATTATAATTTATTTTCTAAAAGTCACTTTACAAAGCATATACTGTATAGTATATTCATCTAGATTATATTTACAGAATGACGTAAGCTTAGACAAAATATAAGCATTAGCATTGTACATTTTTTCAGTTTCTAAAACCACAAAGAAACTCAGAGCCTTCCTGCAGCTTCATTTAAGAGCACAATATTTAAAAATGCCCAGAGATAAAGGCCTCATGCATGCTGGGCGATTTGCTAATGCTCCTAGACTCCATTCTTCCTGGCAGCATTGTTTTGGCAGAAAAAAAAAAACGCTTGACGCTTATAAACACAGGTACCACGTTTAGGCATGGAAAGCGCTTGGGCATAAATTTTTTTGGCCAGAATAATAATTTATTAATTGAAAGGAATTGACGCTAAATGCACCTAGTGTTAATGTGTGTTTAGGTGCATTTGCATGCATGAAGAGTTTTTTTCTTCCAAAATACCGCTGGCTGTTTTTTTTTTTTTTGCTTCTAAACACATGGACACACAGGCTAACATGCAGGGACATTTAAAAAAAAAAAAAAAAAAAAACATCCAACACCCCTAAGAGCAGCAGAAAAAAACATGTGTATGAGGCCTAAAACAAGGTGGGTTTAAAAATCGCATGCACATGCGAGAGGAGTTTAAAAAGTGCTGTGGAAATCAACTGCCTGTTTACTGGATGCCATTGGCATAACTATAGCTGTAGCAGCCTACATGACTGCAATGGGGACTAAGAATGGTTTGGGCCCCTTAATTGGAATGCAGTTGAGGAAAATTTTATATTTAAAAAAATCTGTTCATATTTGAAAGATGCAAAAGTGAGTACACCCTCACATTTTTGTAAATATTTTATTACCGTATTTATCAGCGTATAACATGCAACCCAAGTTTAGGAGGGAATTTTATGGGAAAAAACTTTTAGGAGGGAGGGAAGTTGAAGGAAAAAACTTACATTAAAATGCCCATCAATGCAGCTTTATCAGTGTCTGTCCATCTGCAGCATTGTCCATCATTGCAGCCTAGCCCAGTGTCCATCTGCAGCCTTGTCCATCATTGTAGCCTTGCCCAGTGCTTTTGCAGCCTTGCCAGTCTCTTTGCAGCATATTGATTTAAATTTGGCGCTGATTTTTGACGTGGAGAGGAGCGAGATACAGAAACCGAGTACTTCGGCTTTACTCGACTCTGCTCACAGTCCCGCCCATCTCCACTGATTGCGAGAGGAGCGAGCGCCGCTGACATACAGAAAACCGAGTGTACTTCGGCTGGACTCGGCTCTGCTCACAGTCAGGGGCGGGACTGCGAGAGGAGCCGAGACTAGCTGAAGTACATTCGGCTTTCTGCATGTCAGTGGCGCTCGCTCCTCTCGCAATCAGTGTAGGTGGGCGGGACTGCGAGAGGAGCCGAGACTAGCCGAAGTTCATTCGGCTTTCTGCATGTCAGTGGCGCTCGCTCGTTTCCTTTAAAATCAGCGGGGGAACTGCGGGGATCGGCGTATAGCACGCACCCACGATTTCCCCCTGATTTTAAGTGCATGTTATACGCCGATAAATACGGTATATCTTTTCATGTGACAACACTGAAGAAATTACACTTTGCTACAATGTAAAGTAGTGGGTGTAAAGCGTGTATAACAGTGTAAATTTGCTGTCCCCTCAAAAAAACTCATCACACAGTCATTAATGTCTGAACCGCTGGCAACAAAAGTGAGTACACCCCTAAGTGAAAATGTCCAAATTGAGCCCAAAGTGTCAATATTTTGTGTGGCCATCATTTTTTTCCAGCACTGCCGTAACCCTCTTGGGCATGGAGTTCACCAGAGCTTTACAGGTTGCCTTTGGAGTCCTCTTCCACTCCTCCATGGCGACATCACCGAGCACGGTGGATGTTGGAGACCTTGCGTTCCTTCACCTTTCATTTGAGGATGCCCCACAGATGGTCAATAGGTCTGGAGACATGCTTGGCCAGTCCATCACCTTTTACCCTCAGCTTCTTAAGCAAGCCAGTGGTCGTCTTGAAGGGGTGTTTGGGGTTGTTATCATGTTGGAATACTGCTCTGTGGCCCAGTCTCCAAAGGGAGGGGATCATGCTCTGCTTCAGTATGTCACAGCACATGTTGGCATTCAAGATTCCCTCAATGAACTGTAGCTCCCCAGTGTCGGCAGCACTCATGCAGCCCCAGACCATGACATTCTCACCACCATGCTTGACTGTAGGCAAGACACACTTGTCTTTGTACTCCTCACCTGGTTGCTGCCACACACGCTTGAAACCATCTGAACCAAATAAGTTTATCTTTGGTCTTATCAGACCATGGGACATGGTTCCAGTAATCCATGTCCTTAAACTGCTTGTCTTCAGAAAACTGTTTGCAAGCTTTCTTGTGCATCATCTTTAGAAGAGGCTTCCTTCTGGGATGACATTCATGCAGACCAATTTGATGCAGTGTGCGGCGTATGGTCTGAGCACTGACAGGCTGACCCCCCCCCCACCTCTTCAACAATGCTGGCAGCACTAATACGTTTGTTTTCCAAAGACAACCTCTGGATATGACGCTGAGCACATGCACGCAACTTCTTTGGTCGACCACGGCAAGGCCTGTTTTGAGTAGAACCTGTCCTGTTAAACCGATGTATGGTCTTGACCACTGTGCTGCAGCTCCGTTTCAGAGTCTTGGCAATCTTCTTATAGCCTATGCTATCTTTTATGTAGAGCAACAATAATTTTTTTCAGATCCTCAGAGAGTTCTTTGCGATGAGGGCCATGTTGAACTTCCAGTGACCAGTATGAAAGAGTGAGAGCGATAACACCATATTTAACACACCTGCTCCCCATTCAAACCTGAGACATTGTAACACTAACGAGTCACATACCACCGGGGAGGGAAAATGGCTAATTGGGCCCAATTTGGACATTTTCACTTAGGGGTGTACTCACTTTTGTTGCCAGGGGTTTAGACAATAACGGATGTGTGTTGAGTTATTTTGAGGGAACAAAAATGTTTTCACTGTTATACAAGCTGTACACTCACTACTTTACATTGTAGCAAAATGTGATTTCTTCAGTGTTGTCACATGAAAAGATATAATAAAATACTTACAAAAAAGTGAGGAGCGTATTCACTTTTGTGAGATGCTGTATTTCAGATGTATTGTACTAACAGGGGTTGGAGTGCTAGCAGTTGACGCTGACCCTGACCCCCTGTGAAGTTTTCACTCAATAAGAGATGACATCAGACACACAGGCAATATTTTAGGCTTTCAGTTCTCCCTCTCTCACTTTTTTTTTTTTAATTTGGTGCACAAGCAGCATTTGTTTAGCTACTGTAAAACAGAAAATTATATCTTACCGTAATTTCCTTTTCCTGGAGCCTATGCATGGCAGCATACATGTGATAGTAGCCCTGCCTACTTCCGCCCATAGGACCATTGCATGGCTAGAAAGAGTTAACACCCACACAACAGCCCATTCCCTGTACATTGCTAGGAACAAAGTGGAAAGGAAAAGAAAATTACAGTAAGTATGATACAATTTTCTGTTTTTCCTGTTGTCTCCTATCATAAGAAGGGAGTAAGCTACTGGCTTCACACCAAAGACGGCTGTATGAGGACTACTAAGCCCATCAGTAGTGCTGAAAGAATGTGCCATAATACAGCGTGATTGGCTTTTCTGCCTGTCGTGTTGGCTTGACACCTCTGCATAAGTTGCCCACGATGTCCAGATGCTGCTAGAGAAACATCCAGCAAATACTTTTGGTGGTTGCAGCCAAGTTATATAGTGGGACCGTATAATTAACTTTAGGAACCGCAAGGTGATTGTGCGCTGGAGCCTCCTACCATTGTTGGTTTCTAAGAAACTGGGTTTAGCTGCTATGGCTAGATAATGATTGTTTGCAAGTGCCGTCATTGATCGGAATGCATTGAAGGAGTACTTCACCTAAGTCGGTCACTTTGGGATAGGCAAACAAACACCCACAGGCTCTTGATGCCAGCACAACAGCAAAGCTGTGAACTGCCTGCAGCTTGAAGAAGCTGGTTTCAGATAAGGGCGATTGTCCACCTGGTAGAAAAAAAATTGAGCCCCATCCCCACCAACATCCAAATTCCCAGGACAGGCCCCTGGAGCACCCCCCCCAACCCTCAGGGGGCAATGCCCAGAAAGCCTGCCACAAAAAATGCCAACGCAGAGAGAAAAATGACAACGGACAGCACCCAAATAAATGCTCCCGTAGAAAGTGCACTAATCTGGCAACAATTACCTCAAGCCCCTGGTACAACACAGGGAAGGATAGAAGCCTAGGTGGCAGCCCCAAACCAAAGATGGCCTCCTTGTGAGCTCTATCCACTCCACATGTTCAGCACAATGCATCATTCCCTTGAATGTAGACACTTAGCTTTCTCTTCCACAATTGCCACTAGAATGCATACCGTACTGCAGCTTATCTGAGAGGAGATGTAACACACGACTTATGAGGCCATTCACAGATAATTGCTAAATTGGAAAACATACTTCTCTTGAAAATGCGGTGTCACGGTTCCATAAATCCGCTCACTTCTGGGAGGCACTGTTATGTGGGGCTAGTTAGCACCTGATTTTTCACCCCAAAAGATCCACAGAAGGGGCTCGCTGCCTTATCGGAGCATTTAGCGTCCCAAGGTCAAGGACTTCGCTACAGGAGAGGCTGAACCTGTGTGGAAAACCATCAAATGTGGCAGGTAATGTTTCTTCTCTTCACACTGGCTGTGAGTTCCATAAGGACAAAAAAAAGGAAATGGGTGTTAACTCTTTATAGCTATGCACTGTTCTCGTGGGTGGACGTAGGCGGGGCTACTATCACATGTATTCTGCCATAGAGGCACCAGGAAAGACTGTTGGTCATCTTAGCCAAACAGGTCAGACTTCTCACCGTCTGTGAGTAGATTTAATGCCTTTAGACTCTAAAGCTTCTGGTGCACAACTCTTGAAATTTAAAGTGATACTAATGGGTTGCTTTTTTTCTACCTAAAACCTAAAGGTAGGATGTTGGTTACCTGCTCTGTGCAAGGATATTGCACGGAGCGGCCCCCTCCTCTCCTGGGGTCTCCTGCTAGTACTGTCCACTCATCCTCATGCAGCCCCAAAGAAAGCTGTGTGTTAAGGGGGCACGTGTGGGCTCTCCCAAGCTGGCCTGTATGCGTCCATAAACGCGCACAGCATGATTTGGCCTGTGCCCCCTCCCGTCTCACTGGATTTGATTCATAATGGCTTCCGCTGCTGTTAATCTGTGAGAGCAGGGTGAGAGACCAGAGCTGCTGCAAATTGGTACAGCGCTGGAAAGATGTAGGACTCAGGAAATATTTAGGGAGTGAAGGGGAAACAAACGGCTAATATTTTTTTTTTCTTTTTTTTAATGCATTTTTTTATTGCATTTAGAAAAAAAAAAACCTTTTTGAATTTAGAACTAGTTTGAACCTGTATACCTAACGCAGTCATCCTGAAGCTGTAAAAAAATCCCTGTGTGTCTTTTTATCTAAAAACTAAAAAGGCAGCTGAGGTTTCTACTTCTGCAAGAAACAAAAAGCCACAGTTTAAAGAGGTTTGCATTAGGGTTGTATATATATATTTTTTTTTTTTACAGATCACTAATCACTGTTAATTGAAGATTTCAAAATTAACCCTATCAGCAAGATAACGCATCCAACCAATTAAGATCATCATACATTATACAAGCAATCGGGTTGTTCCAATTCGGTAAATGGTCATGATGCCATGAAAGAGCAATAATCTCGTATTTCTGCAAAGATTCATCTTCACCAGTTTCCAGTGGAGCATACAGTAATAAAACTCTCAATATTTCCTGCAGGAAAAAGAAGAGGTTCATTGGTATCAGAATTGCATCACATTGCATAGCACCATGACCACAAAAAGTATCCAATATCAGTATCAGGCATTGATAAAACGATCAAAGCAATGAGACAATTAAAATAAAATTATATGCAGCGTCACCAATCACGCATCGTGTGTCATAGGAATAGATACAAATCATAATCTCTGTTCATTCCATGCGGACTTAGAGATTTTAATCGGTTAATCCACCAAACTTCCCGTTTTCTCAGCTTCAGAATTCGATCACCCCCTCTCTTGTCCCTAATAACTTCCTCAAGTACCATATATCGCAAATCAGAATCGCAGTGCCCTTTCTCCAAGAAATGCTTGGATACAGGAAACGTCGGCTGTTTTAGTCGAATCGTACTGCGATGCTGTGCGATCCTGTCCTTGATTTTTTGGGTGGTCTCCCCAACATATAGTAACCCGCAGGGACATATTAAGATATAAATGACATAAGAGGACTGGCAAGTATAAAAACCATTAATGGTGATTTTATCACCATGGGTCGGATGTATAAAATGATCACCTTTAACAAGCAAATTGCACTGAATGCATTTCAAACAGGGGAAGCATCCCTTCCTTTTGCTGCCAAGAAATGTCATTTTGGACATCTTTTTTTCATCTCTGAATTCTGATTTAACCAGCCAGTCCCTTATAGTTCTGTTTCGGCGATATGCCCGCATGGGGATTTGCTGTAAAATTTCAATCTGGGGATAGGATCTTCTCAATAGGGGCCAATGTTTGGCAAACATTGGCCCCTATTGAGAAGATCCTATCCCCTCAGTGCAATTTGCTTGTTAAAGGTGATCATTTTATACATCCGACCCATGGTGATAAAATCACCATTAATGGTTTTTATACTTGCCAGTCCTCTTATGTCATTTATATCTTAATATGTCCCTGCGGGTTACTATATGTTGGGGAGACCACCCAAAAAATCAAGGACAGGATCGCACAGCATCGCAGTACGATTCGACTAAAACAGCCGACGTTTCCTGTATCCAAGCATTTCTTGGAGAAAGGGCACTGCGATTCTGATTTGCGATATATGGTACTTGAGGAAGTTATTAGGGACAAGAGAGGGGGTGATCGAATTCTGAAGCTGAGAAAACGGGAAGTTTGGTGGATTAACCGATTAAAATCTCTAAGTCCGCATGGAATGAACAGAGATTATGATTTGTATCTATTCCTATGACACACGATGCGTGATTGGTGACGCTGCATATAATTTTATTTTAATTGTCTCATTGCTTTGATCGTTTTATCAATGCCTGATACTGATATTGGATACTTTTTGTGGTCATGGTGCTATGCAATGTGATGCAATTCTGATACCAATGAACCTCTTCTTTTTCCTGCAGGAAATATTGAGAGTTTTATTACTGTATGCTCCACTGGAAACTGGTGAAGATGAATCTTTGCAGAAATACGAGATTATTGCTCTTTCATGGCATCATGACCATTTACCGAATTGGAACAACCCGATTGCTTGTATAATGTATGATGATCTTAATTGGTTGGATGCGTTATCTTGCTGATAGGGTTAATTTTGAAATCTTCAATTAACAGTGATTAGTGATCTGTGACATACACCTGTGTGTTGTACTCCTGAATGTGGTATATATATGCTTAGTTTGAGATAGTATGCTACACAAGCCAGAGATAGCCTGACGAAGAGCTGGTGCTCGTAACTGTACAGTGGCTGTGCTTTTGAAATAAGATGTACCTTTGAAATATCGAAGTAAAGGATTTTCGCAATTGAAGTACGTGTCCCGTCTTGATTTTCACATGAATATTGGTGGATTATTGGAGGTACCACTTGACGCCTGCTTCTAATACTCCCATTACTGAAGAAAAAGTAACCTGCCCATATCTAACTATATATATATATATATATATATATATATATATATATATATATATATATATATATATATATATATATATATATTTTTTTTTTTTACTGAGACCACCTCTTTCTGCAATTGCTTTCTGTAGTGGTGGAAGAGGCTATAATTAACACCAAGGCCTTTTTAGATCTTATACCCCTAAAAAGAGCAGTTGATGTGTAAAAAAGACCTGTGAGACCCTGAGAACATAGTAGTTATCTTGAAAAATAGAGTGCAACTCCAGCAATTTTTTTTGTGAACAGATAGAACCTCTTTCCAGTGTGTTTGCTGTCTGTGTACCATTGGGAATATTTCCCTTCCCAGAGATGCAACAGCTCAGTAAGTATAAATTTCCCCAAAATAAGTCAGTTATCACCAGAAAATGTGCACATATTAGAAGATTTCCCATGCACGCCTGTTTTTGTCAAAAATGTTAAAACTTTCGATTTCCGATTTTTACTTTTTCTTTTGATAACAATATTCACCAGGACAAACAGTAAGGTTAGATTTTCCCTACAAGGACACGGATAAATAGCAAAAAACTAAGATTCTATCCCTTTTGTTACTCCTGGAAAAATGTTCAAAGTCAATACCCTTCAATTCTGCCCCTTCTTCCCTGTACACAGCACTGATCTCTATTAATGACTTGACTATATTGTCAGTATATTTAATATATTGAAATTTTGTGACAATCAGTGTATTACAGATTTTCTTACTGTGAAAGGATAATGTAAGTTACGAAGACTTGTCGTCTCATGCTAGCACTTTAGAAAAACCCACATACAGGAGGTTACTGGAACTTACTATGCATGTTTCAGTGGTAATGAGTGAAACAAAAAACATAAATGGTTTGCAGTTACTGTACGGTGTGGGACACTTTTACCTCTCTACATACTATAAGACACAATTCACAGTAAAACGCAGTTAAACATGGCATTAACAGCAGTGTCTTCATGGAATTAACTAGGACCTTAACATTGTCCAGCACTTGTTAATGTTCATTTTATAAGTGGCAGCCTTTAATGAAGAAATTCTGTAAATAAAAAATGTTTTTAACCACTTGAAGTCTGGACAATTTCACCCCGTTTTTAATCCAGGCCATTTTTCAGTTTTCATCACTGTCACAGTTTGAATGATAGTTACTTAGTCATGCAGCACTGTACCCAAATTACATTTTGTGAGACTGAGCTTTCTTTTGGTGGTATTTTAACCATCACTGTTTTTTTTTTATTTTTTGCTATATAAAGGAAAAAATATCAAATTTCGAAAAAAAAAATTTTTAGTTTCTGTTACATTTTTTTGAAAATAAGTAACCTTTCTTCATACATTTAGGTAAAAATTGATTCTGCTAGATGTCTTTGGTAAAAACCCAAATTTATGTATATTATTATTATTTAGTGTAATGTGTTAAAGTTTTAGAGTCTACAAACTAATCATACAGTTGTACTCATAAGTTTACATACCCTGGCAGAATTTATGATTTCTTGGCCATTTTTCAGAGAATATGAATGATGGAACAAAAACTTTTCTTTCACTCATGGTTAGTGTTTGGTTTGAAGCCATTTATTATTAATCAACTGTGTTTTTCTCTTTTTAAATCATAATGGCAACAGGAACTACCCAAATGACCCTAATCAAAAGTTGACATACCCCAGTTCTTAATACTGTGTATTGCCCCCTTTAACATCAATGACAGCTTGAAGTCTTTTGTGGTATTTTTGGATGAGGCTCTTTATCTTCTCAGATGGTAAAACTGCCCATTCCTCTTGGCAAAAAGCCTCCAGTTCCTGTAAATTCTAGGGCTGTCTTGCATGAACTGCACGTTTTGAGATCTCCCCAGAATGATATTGAGGTCAGGAGACTGAGATGGCCACTCCAGAACCTTCACTGTATTCTGCTGTAGCCAATGACAGGTCGGCTCCAGGTATGGACTCCAGAGAGAGAGATATCATTTTGCCCCTGTTCAAATCATTAGTAAGACCTCATTTGGAATATGCAGTTGAGTTTTGGGCACCAGTTCTCAAAAAGGATATCGGTGAACTGGAGAAAGTGCAGAGAAGGGCAACCAAACTGATAAGAGGCATGGAGGAGCTCAGCTATGAGGAGAGATTAGAGGAACTGAATTTATTCACTCTTGAGAAGAGGAGAATAAGGGGGGATATGATCAACATGTACAAATATATAAGGGGTCCATATAGTGAACTTGGTGTTGAGTTATTCACTTTACGGTCAACACAGAGGACAAGGGGGCACTCCTTACGTCTAGAGGAAAAGAGATTTCATCTCCAAATACGGAAAGGTTTCTTCACAGTAAGAGCTGTGAAAATATGGAATAGACTCCCTCCAGAGGTGGTTCTGGCTAACTCAGTAGATTGCTTTAAGAAAGGCCTGGATACTTTCCTAAATGTACATAATATTACTGGGTACTGACATTTATAGGTAAAGTTGATCCAGGGAAAATCCGATTGCCTCTAGGGGGATCAGGAAGGGATTTTTTTTCCCCTGCTGTAGCAGATTGGAGCATGCTCTTTTGGGGGTGTTTTTTGCCTTCCTCTAGATCAACTGGGGTATAGTGGGTATAGAATGGGGTTTATTGGATTGTACGATATATTTTATTTTTATTTATTATTTCTTTTTTTTTATGGTTGAACTGGATGGACTTGTCTTTTTTCGGCCTAGCTAACTATGTAACTATGTGACTTGTCCAAGTACGTCACATGCGCAGCTTCCTGGCTGATGAATGCAAATGTTCCTCCAGTATATATTGATAACATACTGCATTCATCTTGCCATCAATTTTGACCAAATTTCCTGTGCCTTTTTAGCTCAAACTTCCCCAAAACATCAGCGATCCACCTCCGTACCTTTCATTCTAGGCCTTGTTGACTCCCCTCCAAAATGAAGCGTTTATGGTTGTGGCCAAAAAGCTAAATTTTGGTCACATCATTCCAAAATACTTTGTGCCAGAAGGTTTAAGGCTTGTCTGTTTGGTGTATTTTAAGCAGGATACTTTGTGGCATTTGCATAGTAATGGCTTTCTTCTGGCGACTTGACCATGCAGCCCATCTTTCTTCAAGTGCCTCCTTATTGTGCATCTTGAAACGGCAACACCATGTGTTTTCAGAGAGTCCTGTATTTCACCTGAAGTTATTTGTGGGTTTTTCTTTGCATCCCAAACTATTTTTCCTGACCTAATTGACATTTTAGTTGGTCTACCTGACCATTGTTTGGTTTCAACAGAACCCCCTCTATTTCCACTTCTTGATTAGAGTTTGAACACTGCTGATTGGCATTCTTAATTCCTTGGATATCTTTTTATATCCCTTTTCCGTTTTTATACAGTTCAACTACCTTTTCCCACAAATCCTTTAACAATTCTTTTGCTTTCCCCATGACTCAGAATCCAGAGTGCAGCACTGGATGAAAGATGCAAGGGTCTGTCAGGAGTCCAGAAACTGATCTTTTATACACACTAAGTACAAACAAACAGATCACAGGTGAGGATGGTTACCCTTTAAAAGCCATTCAAACCCCTTTGTGTAAACTTGGGTGCATGTTATCAGGCCAAAATCACCAGGGTATGTAAACTTTTGATCAGGGTCATTTGGGTAGTTTGTTGCCATTATGATTTAAAAAGAGTTAACTCAGTTGATTTATAAATGGCTTCAGCCAAACACTAACCACGAGTGAGAGAAATTTTTTTTGTTATCATTCATATACTCTGAAAAAGGGCCAAGAAATCATAATTTCTGCCAGGGTATGTAAACTTTTGAGCACAACTGTATATTGAAAATTGATCAGTCCTGATGTACTGACTGTCTATCTCTTGAGGACCTAAAATGCCAGAACAGCACAAATATCCCAAAAATGTCCAAGGTATTTAGTAAGAGGCATGGTGAGTTTTTTTTTTTTTTTTTGTCACAATTTTTGGGAAAATGAAGAAATAAAATGTATTTTTTTTTCTTTCACAAGTTTGTTATTTTTAACAAGTTATCAGCATACGCATACGTATAATTACACCCCAAAACAAATTCTACTATGTCTCCTGAGTATGGGGATACCATGTGTGAGACTTTTTCACAGCCTAAATACATAGACGCACCTTTGGGCTTTCAAGGAGTATAAATTACACATCTCATTTCCTCACTACTGATCATATTTTTTGAGGCCCTGGAGCACCAGGACAACGGAAACATTCTCAAAATTTTGGAAAGCAGGCACTCCAAGGTATTTTCTAAAAGGCATAGTGAATCTTTTGAAAATTGTAATTTTTTTACACATTTTTTTGGAAAATGCAGGAAAGGGAGTTCAATTTTTTTTTTTAAAAAGGTGGTTCTAAAGGCGGTGTGTGTGTGTGTGTGTGTGTGTGTGTGTTTTTTCTGTTACCTTAATGCATTAAGGTAGAAAACCTTCTGGGTGAAGCCCCCAGCCCCCCTTATACTTACCTTAACCCCATCTTAATTCAGAGATGTGTATTAGAGCAGTGGCTCTCCCAGGTCTCTGTCTCCTCATTGGCTCACACAGCATTGGGAGCCATCACAGTCAGTGAGCCAATGAGGAGAGAGCGGGGGTGGGGGCAAACCACGCTCTGTGTTTGAATGAACAATGTCCATTCACATGAATGTGGCTTGGGAGCGGAATTGCTATTGGGTGCATAGCAAGCAGCTTGCTATTGGGTGCAGGTGGAGGAATAAGGTCTGCTTTAATTGACTGCAGCAGACTAGGTGCAAGCAAGCTCTCCTGGGACATGAAGAAAGCTCTCTGGCCTGCCCTGATGCTTGGATGCACATAAACGTATGATATCTTGGAGTGAGTTCTGGAGGATCACCAAGTCTACAGATAGGAGCCTTTGGAGGTCCGTGTCTGCAGTTCTAGTGGAGGCCTTTTCCTTGTCAAAGATTTTTATTGATTTTCAAATAAAAGACAGAAACAATAAAAAAAGGAAAATAATAAGGTGCATTACATATATTCATTTTCATATATGAAATATCTTGTAATTTAAATAAAAGTAAATAACAGCATGTGTATTATGCAGTCTAAAGTATAAAATAATGGGTCAGAAATCCGACACTGTGGAAACGTCTAATAAACAATGTTTCATGGGTATAATGAGTAACCCTGGATCACTACTAGAGACGTTATAGATATGCCTCCAGACCATTTTACCACCCCTAATGGGTGCAAACTGTGGCATATGGGGGCAATTTAAACAAACAGGTATTACCATAACTTAAGATAGTAGTAAGAGTACATAGGGAAAATTAGTATATTAAGGATAATGAATAGCAAATGAGTATGATCATAACCTAATGTTTACAGTGTATTTTAACTTCAAGGTAAACAATCTGAAGAATAAAACATGTTGGTATTAGATGTAAACAATTATAATGTCAAAATAAATGAATTCAGTTAATATATTCCATAAAAAAAAAACTAAAGAGCTAAAGATGTGAGATAGAGAAGAAGAGGGAGGAAAAAGTAAAATAAAAGGAGAAAGAAGAAGAGGAAAGAAGGAAAGAGTTTCTCCAGGTGGTGATCTGCATATCAAATAAGACAATGTAGTTCATCTGATAAAATAATCAAATAACTATTGAGGTAACAATAATGACTGGTCGAAGTCAGGGGGAAGGTAATGTTTTACCCATGGTTGCCAGATTTTTTTAAATTTATCAATATTATAATATTATTAACAGAGTTTTGGATTTCCAGGCTTTAGCTATAGTTTGTTTAGCGGCAGTACTAAGCTGGAGGAACAGCTTAAAATGAGGATGCGTTAGCGTTGGAGGTTTCAGGTTCAGAAGAGCCATGGCTGGATCTGGAGGTATAGAACATTCTAGGGCTTTAGAAGCCAAAGCAAAAATATTTGTCCAAAACTCTTGGACCACCGGACATTGCCACCAGATGTGGAAATGGGTACCTGGGGAAGGACAACCTCTGAAGCAGTTGTTAGGATAAGTCGGGGTAAATTTGGCTATTCTAGCAGGTACTAGGTACCATCTTGCTAAAACTTTAAAATTGGTTTCAACAGCGTGACAATTTGGGGAAGAGCTTTTTGTAGCTTGCCATACTTTGGACCAGTCATTAGTGTCAAAAACTCTGTTCATATCTACTGCCCATTTATCTGCATAGGAAGGTAATACATCCTTAGGGGGAGTAGTAAGCTGCTGGTATATCAAAGAGATAACCCCTCTAATGTGTGGATCACTTTTGCATATACGTTCAAATTGAGACATCTGGTTAAGCGGTGTGCCAACATTTAGGAGAGGAGTGTAAAAATTTTGGATTTGCAGGTATCTAAAGGTTTCAGATCTTGGGAGTCCATGGGTGTCACATAGTGTTGGGAATTCCATGATGGTGGAATTATTACATAGTTGCTATAATCGAGATAAATTTAAGGTGGACCAAGCAGAAAATGACTTTGGATACCTCCATGCTGGGTAAAAGGCTGGATTTCCAAGGAAGGAGAGAAGAGGATTATGTGGGGATTGAAGGTTGGAAGGTTTACCAAATTTATCCCATATTGATAAGGAATGCTTCGTAATAGGATTAGAGATATGTGACCTATCTGTGTGTTGAATCCATAATATATTTGCAAAAGAGATAGGGTCACAGTCTACAGATTCAATCAATATCCATAGGGGTGTTTCTACTTTAGAATGATATTTCGTAAGAATTGAGAGTTGTGCAGCCGAATAATAGGAAGCAAAATTTGGTAAGCCTAGCCCCCCCTTCAGTTTATTTAGATATAATGTGGTCATAGGTATCCGTGGTTTGATTTTCCCCCAGATGAAGGCCGAGACTCTACGTTGTAATATTCTGAGGAAATATGCTGGTAGTGGGATAGGCAAAACACTAAACAAATAAAGAAATTTCGGTAAAATTGACATTTTTATTGCATTAATCCTTCCCAACCAGGATAATGGGAGAGAGGACCATTGTTTCATGTAATTAGTAACTTGTTTCAATAAAGGGAGGTAGTTGACTCTAAATAATTCTTTGAGTGAGGTTGTGAGCTGAACACCTAAATAGGGTAGTTGATTAGAAACCCAGTGAAATGGTAAAGTAGATTGGAGATGTAGGAGATCTGTTTGTTCTAAAGATATGTTAAGTACATTTGATTTGGTAGGGTTGACCTTAAGTCCAGAAACTGTAGCAAATTTGTCTAATAGGTTCAGTAAATTCGGAGCAGATATATGTGGATGAGTTAGGAATATGAGAATATCGTCAGCGAAAAGGTATAATTTATGGTGAAAACCTCCTAATTCAATACCCTTGATATCTTGATTTAGTGGAGGCCTTTTCACAGTTTTCCTGTTTTGATGCCTTATATGATCCTCTGTGACAGGGGATCATTTGATTCTGGTAAGCAGTGACTTCACTCAGTGGTGGTGGTTTACAGAATTTCACATATCCTGGATCAAGTTTTCACTGAAGACATTTCCACATTTGGGACTTTTTCATATGCATGGGTGTTGCTGCATTTTGATGCCAATTTATTATTGGACTTCACATTCCACATACGTTCTAAATATTCATCACTCTAATTTTATTTACTTTATGTATAATTTACATTTATATTATCTTATGGAATTTACACGTATATTTTGTTATACGGCTGTGAGTGATTGCAGTATGGTATGATAATTTAGACCAGTGTGTATCACTTAAATCAGTATTTAATGAGCTACACCTATATTGGGCCACTAGTGAGTGTGTGCACGCATATATAACTTTTATTTTAAAACCATTACACAGAGCAGGTAAGTATAACATGTTTGTTATTTTTTTTGTTAAATTGAACCTTTAGGATCACTTTAAGTTGTTAGTTAATAGGCTACTTCTAAAGCCCCATACACACGGTCGGACTTTTTCATGGATTCTGTCCGATCGGACAATGTTGTTGAAAAATCAGACCGTGTGTATGCACCATCGGACAGTGTTGGTCGGTTTGTCCGACGGACAAAGTCTTATCTCCTGCTGGAAAGATTTGCCGTCAACCCGGTCCGATCACACCAAACCCGATCGTGTGTACGGTTGTCCGACCGGACAAAGTGCTACGCATGCTCAGATCACATTACAAGACCAAAGCTATTGGCTACTAGCCTCTACGTAGTCCCGTCGTACGCAACAAACGTCACCACGTTCAGAATGATCGGATTTTCCGACAACTTTGTCCGACCGTGTGTATGCAAAACCAACATCGGACAAAGTACGACGGACATGATCCGACGGACCTGGTCCGTGGATTGTCCGACCGTGTGTATGGGGCTTAACACACATCACAGGCATACTTAGAGCTACAACACAAGGAAAATAGAGCACAATCCAATTTATTGAACGTAATCAAAAAAGCTAAACTCAATACACTTACATGATTCCATGAGAATAAAGCAGGTCAAAGTACTGTAAGTGCCATTCTTCCTCGATGGCCACTGTAAGATCCAGGTGATGGTATACATCCGATGTGGCTAACAGACAGCTCGAATGTATAGTATCCCACCTGGCCACTAATCATGGCTGATAGATCGTGCCATACTGTAGGGTGCACACATACCTATCATGTATTAAACTTGAAATGTATTTCAAAAAAGAGAATGCCTATTAAATCAGGGTATTAATTTCCAACATCTCGTTTAATCCATCCAGGGACATTGTATTCAAGGTAAATATCCAGAATGTCTTGCGAGCACACAGTCTGGAAAACCTCTCTCCTTCTGGAATAGACATAGCTATAGCTTCAATACTAAAAAGCTCAAGGCTTTCCATACTGCCACCATGTGAGAGAAATGTCGGGGAACTCTGTTTATCTCGTTTATGCTCTATAAAACACCTGTGTTCCCAAAACCTAGTGCTTACTGTCCACCCTACATACAATGGCCCACAAGGACACTTTAAACTATAGACTACATATTGCAACTTATACAACTGTTTAATTTAATATTCCCATCCATCTCTTCTTATAAGGTTTTTTTCTTTTTTTTTACGGGAGTGGGTCTTGCATGTCTGTTAAGCACATGGTGGTCAGTGAGGAGATGCCAATGATTGGACACAATCTTTCTCAGTTGCTGGTGGTGGACAGAGTATCTTGTAATGAGCTTTACGGTATCAGCTTGTTGTGATTTCGGAGTGTTGTAAAGCAATAAGTTTCTAGTTTGTGCTAGAGCATGGTTAAATGGCTTTCTTAGGTTGGTTCAATACAGGAGGAATCAGAGGGCCCTGCTCGTTAGATTATTTAAGTGGTTGTAAACGTTCCACTTTATAAGAAAGCTTACCTATAGGTTAAATGAATATCTCCTAAACGTGCAAACAAAAATCAGGGATTTTTTTTGTTTGTTTTTTTTTTACATGTTGATTGGTTATATAGTGATGATCTCTGTATAAGCAATCTGTTAAACTGTTTAAAGGTTGCAACCTTAATGCAACCTTTGTTTACTGCTGTGATTTTGTTTACTACTGTGATTGGTCACAGCTATCACATGGTACAGGGCCTCTGTGACTGACCCTGGTACCATGGGAATGCTGTGACCAATCACATAGATCACACAGTAGTAGACGAGGCATCAAGGCATCATGAATGACAGCCTTGTTTATGACTGTAACTGTGATCACTGTGATTGGTGCACAATCTGTGATCCACACAGTGGTCACTGATTGAGCCGCTGCACGCTCTAGAGAGTGTGCACAAGCGACTGATGTGGGAGGATGTACGAGTGCGTCCACCCACATTGGCGCTGCTCCCATCCACCCTTTTATGTACAGTGGCGGGACAAGAACTGTTTAAATAAAATCTGCTAATCGTATATTAATTTCCACATTGTATTTAAACTATTTCTAGCCTACTGCTATTAATCTGAATGATATTGAGGTTTGTAAACTTACACATCTTCACCTCATTGAATTCTGTGACACACATTCACCATACCCTGTGAGTTGGCACTGCTGTATCACACATTTCATAAAACCTGTCTTCTGAACTGCAGTTTCAGGAGGCAGGGTCAGTACAGGAACCACTGCTTGCAGGCAGCAAGGTACCATGGGATATGTAAATTTTAAAGTAAACTGCATTTTTTTTCAATGAATAAAGTGTACTATGCATCACCACTCCGCCTCTTTACCTCATCCAATCAAAGAATGCTTTCCATTCATTGAGATTTCAGTGCTGATTCTAAATTTTGTGGCCAGTGCTTTGAGGGTTGTTCTCACTGTAAGGAATACTTGGTGGCAACTAGGGACAGGCGAGCTGTTCGGGCCGAACATTTGTTCGGCTCCGAGCAGTGCCCATTCAGGGTGTTCGCCGAGCACCCAAATTTGCAGGGAGCTCGATGGAATGTTCCACCCGTTGAACGCCCCACAATGCACTGTGCACTGCACAGTGCATTCTAGGGCCCTCATTGGATGAAGTAATGCACCTGACCGCTGTCAGAGCCCTGATTGGACAAAGTCATGATAACTTTGCCCAATTATGTCCCACCCCACACTATGAAAGGTTCCTTCCCACAGGAACCTTTTGCAGTGTGTTGTTGGAGATAGTAAGAGCAGGGCTTAGTGATAGCTAAGCTAAGTTATTGTGACTGAGTGTAGAATGCCGGTGTAGTGTTAGTGTAGTGTTAGTATAGTGCAGTGTTTAACAGCATTACATTTACCGCTGTATGCACACATTTTTTTTTTTTTTTTCGCTGCATCTTTTTTTTTTTTTTTCTCCCGGCCCCCTTTTTTTTAATTGTCAGCTGCAGTTTGCCTTACTGCTATTCTGGTGTTCCCCCTATTATATATTTTATATATATTATAATATTTTTTTTTTTTATAGTTTTTCAATCTGTGTCAGGGGCAGGCCTCAATTTATAGTACAATAAACACCAAATGCCATTCAATAAAATGCATCCAATCACCCATTTCCTATTATCTATTACATTTGTATAATAGGCCCCCCCATCATGTGTGGGAGGCCAACAAGGAGAGGCAGACGATCCCATGCCACTATGTGGGGGCCAGCAGCATGTGTCCACAGGCAAAGGTGGACGTGGTCCGTCCTCAGGCAGGGCACATTTTGTCTATCTTTACTGATGTTGGTCGAGCTATTCAGTCACAGCATGCAGAGGATGTGGTGGACTGGCTTACTAAACCTTCCTCATCCTCTATCACCCAAGCTGGCACTAGTTCACAGTCCAGCGCAGCTGCCAGAGTGGCCTATTCTGCCTCCTGGTTCACAGCTACTCCTGCCATAGCCCCAGCATCATGCACAGAGGAGTCAGCTAAATTATTTGAACGCTGCGTTAGCCACTTGCTTCTTGAGGATGCACAGGCATTCCTTGATTCTGATGTTGGTTCTGAGGTTGAGAAATAGAGTAACATAAGCCTACAGAGATGGCATAACACTGATAAACAAACAATAATGTTTCCCCATGAACTTGGGCCTGAGTGTACTATAATTTGGTTTCTTCACATACGGTTTGCTCACTGTGGTGCAAAACTTTGTTATTTCCATGCAAAGCCTGCCAAAGAGACACCAGAATGTATCCAAAAAATCTCTAATCTTGTTTCAAGTGCACAAAAATGTGACCTCATCATACAGACTGGCTCCTCAAGCTGTTTACAAAATAAAAAAACTTGCAGAGAAAATCAATTTAAATGTCCTTTTTTTTTTCTTTATATATGTCAGTTTTGCTGCAGCAGGTTCTATACACGGTACAGATAGGCCACTTTACAGGCAGACTAAGGAACTACTGCTCATTTTAAAAACAATATTTTTCAAAAAAAATTTTTGCATTGATACATGTCCCCCAGGGCAGTACCTGTGCCCCTATACCCTTCTGGTGTCCAATAACTTGCATATAAGCCTTGAAAATGGGGACTTTAATAGGGTTCTGGGTTCTGGTCAGAACTTTTTCCCTGTTCTGGAGTTCTGGTGTAGAACAGAACCCGGGGGTGTTCTGCCCATCACTAGTGGCAAGTAGTATTTCTCTACAGGGAAATTGAAGGAGAGATTGGTGAGGTCATAAAGCTGTAGTAACTGCAAAATAGGGTGTAATTTTTTGCAAGTACTTGGAGGATATACCATAAATTCTGTGCTGTCCAAATATATTTACATTGCTACAATGACTTTTATATTTGCATACAAGTTTTCAGGGTGGTTTCCTTGTTTTGTGATTTGGTTATGTATATCTATTTCTTTAATGCAAAGTGATTAAGAGCCCTGACTGCATTCCTTTAACCATAACCTGTGCATTACTGAAATAACTGTAAAAGCATTGCCGATTCCAGTCATTCCAGTGCTTCTCCCTCCTCAACTGGGCATCTGTGCTGAATTGCAGCTTACTAATGTGGAACTCCAGGCACAGTACATAATAATCTGGAAACTGCTGCTAAAAATATTTTTATTTATTTTTATTTTTTTAAATGCCTCTTGGTGTACTTTAAATCCCTAATCTCCCTCCTGCTGGGAATGACCTGTAATGGCTTCAACTGTAAACGTATGTGAAAAACCTTGGTGATTGTACCATTTCTGAGTTGACAGGATATTCTTTGCCAGGGAATTTTACATAATGACAAGCACTGGAACTAGATACCTCTAACAATGTCAGCACTGGTCACTCTATCCCCTCTGTCCAGTACCCTGCTGAGTATCAAACCTTTTTTATAAAGTATTAGCTGTGGGAGAGGTAGTGGAGGTTCCTGTATCCCAGAATGCACTGGACAGAGCAACTCCATCTACTTCCTGTTTGTACAGAGCAGCCATATGGTAACATCATTTGTGTCAGCAAAGTATCAGTGCCAGTGACCTCACCAGCAAGTGTCATGAAGACTGATATTAATGTATTGGTAGGTCTGCAGTGGACAGATTCAATACCTGATAATGAGACAAATATCATCTATGAAATCTCACTGCCAATCACAAGGCAGGAGGACTTGATGGTGTAATTGTCTTCAGAACTGGCAACTTGGATGTGGCTTACCGCAAAGTTAAAAAGAGATGTTCTTCTAGTGACACAGGACACCTCATATCAGTTGGGATTCGCATCATTCGGAGTCTAGCAATCTCAAAAAGGGCATCAAACTTGGACACCTTCATGTGGGTATAATCAAAGAAATTTGTGGTAAAGAGCATGAAAATGCCCAAAGAAGACCATTTCCTCTACATCCCTTCCCCTGCACATCCCACTAGAGAAGCAACACTTTCATGGGCACTTAACAAGCATTCTGTCAGATTCTGTGTGCTGTGAAACATGTCACCTGATTGGTTGCTTGAAATGCGTCACTTCCGGTCCTCGTAGCTTGCGTTCCATGCTGACACGCATTTCCGGGTTCCACACAGTCACAGAGACACATAGCGTGAGCTTGATACCATTTCTCTCTTGTGAGTAGACATTTGGCTTATTCTGCTTATTAACCACTTTCAGACCGGACCAATTTGCAGCCAAAGGACCAGGCCCCTTTTTGCGATTCGGCACTGCGTCACTTTAACTGACAATTGCGCGGTCGTGCGACGTGGCTCCCAAACAAAATTGACGTCCTTTTTTTCCCACAAATAGAGCTTTCTTTTGGTGGTATTAGATCGCCCCTGCGGTTATTATTTTTTGCGCTATAAACAAAAAAGAGCGACAATTTTGAAAAAAAAAACGCATTCTTTTTTATTTTTTGCTATAATAAATATCCCCCAAAAATATATAAAAAAAAAATGTTTTTTTTTCCTCAGTTTAGGCCGCTACGTATTCTTCTACATATTTTTGGTAAAAAAAATCGCAATAAGCGATTATTGATTGGTTTGCGCAGAAGTTATAGCGTTTACAAGATAGGGGATAGTTTTATAGCATTTTTATTAATATTTTTTTTTTATTAGTAATGGCGGCGATCAGCGTTTTTTTTTTTTTTTTTTTTTATTGTGACCTCAGACATTATGGCGGACACATCGGACTTTTTTGACACATTTTTGGGACCATTGTCATTTATACAGCAATCATATGCTATTTAAATGCATTGATTCCAGTATAAATGACACTGGCAGTGAAGGGGTTAACCACAAGGGGGCAGTGTAGGGGTTAAGTATGCCTAGGGGTGTGTTTCTTACTGTGGGGGGGCGTGGCTGTCAGCTAGTGAATGCTGATCTCTGCTCCAATCACAGGGAGCAGAGATCGGCGTCACTAGTTGCTAGGCAGAACAGGGAGATGCTGTATTTCCGCATCTCCCCGTTTAGCCTTCCCGTGAGACGATCGCGGGTGTCACCGCGGCGATCGAGTCCGCAGCACCCGCGACCGGCCTCCCGATGGCACGGACGGCATTAAGGAGGGACTTGTATATATGCCCTCCTGCCTGTCCGTGCCATTCTGCCGAAGTATATCGTCGTGCGCCGGTCGGGAACCGGTTAAATGATAACTAAAATACTACACTGAGTCTGGCGCACCTTGTCCTTTCCTTATATTTGTTTTCCAGAGTTGTGCTTCCACTCTCAAGGTTGCAGCCGCCAGTGCAACTTGGAACTCATACTAGAACTGACTTTTTACCAGAACTGTTTTTGTATTGAACTCTTTTCAGAATTCTTTTCCCACACCTCTCCCCTTCCCTTCATACTTATTGTAATTTATCTGGGATTTTATTTTATTTTTTTATTTCAATTACTCCCCAGTTGGTTCTGGCGCCATCTACCCCTTTTCTACAGATGAAATGACATCCTCTGCTGTAACAGATATGAGTCTTAATTTAAAAGAAAAATTTTGGGTTTGCATCCACTAAAAAAGTGGGTGTTACACAACATGGTCTATTGGACATTCCCAAGCCAGAAGAGTACATAGTAACACAAAAAGATAGCTAAAACTAAAAGAACAGCAACAGCTTCTCACTCTTGGTAAACTTGGGGGAACAGAAATGGAAGAAAGCCTGCAGGGTAAGTAAACTACCCAGTGTAAAGGTGTGAAAAAGCCCAACCAGGGCAATGGACACAGAAAAACACAACAGGTAAAATGCCAGCAATAGACATGGGAGCTGTCAAAAAAAAATTTTTGTTTCGTTCCATTTCGTATAAAAAAAAAAATTGTAATTCGTGTACAAAATTTAATTCGGATTCGTACGAATTTCGTACGAATCGTTACGAATCGTTAATATCATTACGAATCGTTATGAATCGTTACGAATATCGACACTCTACGAATAATAACGAATTATCCCAAAAAGTATTAACGTTACATAACACAAGTCTATTGTCTATTGTTCACCAATCACTCAGAGGAATTAGTGATTATAATTCGTTATTATTCGTAGAGTGTCGATATTCCTTATACTGAATCTCGAATTCATTCGAATCATTCGTTATATCCGCTATAATTTCTTTCATATTAGTTTAAATTCGTCATCTGGTAGTTTTGGATTCGGATAATTTGGATCCGAAATTCGTAAACGAAATTTCGTACAGAATTCGTATTCGTAAAAATTCGTAATTCGGATTCGTACGAAACTAATCGCACATGTCTAGCCAGCAATAGAGCAACAGACCCTACAATTAAGTATGATGAGGTTGCGTCTTCTTATAGGAGTCAGTAGTATCAGCAGAATTAATCCAGAGATCCCCTTCTTTATTCAATTTCTTCAGGCAGTCTCGAGATAAATATGTTGCCTTGTATAAAAGTGTCACTGAGTTGACCAGAAAACACCAATCTATGGACAGCGTCATTGATGCTTTCCACTTCATGATAATGGCCTTTCTTGCATAGAACAAGAGGAGGCCCAGTAGGGTTTTGGTTGCCCTGGAATTGGCTAGTGATTTGACCAGCCCTAATAGGCAAACGATTAATTTATATTAAAGAGAATTGTACAATACACTTTGGATGTGACATGCGAGACTAGCTTAAAGTGGTTGTAAAGTCAGAAGTTTTTTTTTTTTTTTTTATCTCAAGCATTCTATGCATTAGGATAAAAAAAACATCTGTGTGCAGCAGCCCCCCTAATACTTACCTGAGCCCATCTCCATCCAGCGATGTGGCAGGACAGTCTCTGCTGCTCAGGGCTCTCCCTCCTCGTTGGCTGAGATGGGAGCATTGCGCCATTGGCTCCTACTGCTGTCAATCAAATTCAGTGAGCCAATGAAGAGAGAGAGGTGGGGGGGGGCAAACAGCGGCTTCATTTCTGAATAAACACACAGAGCAGTGGCTCGGTTCGGTTGCCCCCATAGCAAGGTGCTTGCTGTGGGGGCACTCAGCAGGAGGGAGGGGCCAGGAGCACCAGCAAGGGACCCGAGCAGAGGTGGATCGGAGCTGCTTTGCGCATAACTACTGCACAGAGCAGGTAAGTATGACATATTTGTTTTTAAAGAAGAAAAACTGAGACTTTAGTATCACTGTAAAGATACACTGTCACCTCGCCCTTCAAGGCAATATAACAGTATCTCTGTAAAGAGCCCTTATCCCCTTATACTTGCACTGATCTTTCCTCCATCACAGCCAACACTGAAATTACCAGGGTCAGTGACCATGGGGAGGGATAATCACATTGTCTTGGTTATGTGACAGTGGTTGAGGTTAGAGATTGGCTGCTAAGCTCAATACACTCACAGGGGAGGAGTTACCATGCTCCCCTAAATCTAGAAAATCCAGTTTGCATTGCCAGATGCAACGGACGAAGGAGGAGTAGATAGTGCTGGAAAAAGCCCCTAAACATTGGTGCCTTTACTCATATACTTGTTAAAACCTCTCTCTTACTCCAGTTTATTTACTAATTTGAGATCTGTAATACACCCTAAGATATATTGTCATCTTAGTGGTATCAGATGGAAAGATATTCGGGTTCAATGATCTCAATTTTAAGTACAATCTACCTAATTGGATGTTCTTTAGATTCTTGCAATTATGGCTTTAGTTAATACGCAATTCCCAAGATCTATTGTTTTGGAGTCTGATTCTATTGAGGGGATACTTCAGTATGATCAGGAAGCCTCTATCCTCTATTCTTCTATGATTGTCACTGGTTTATGCTAGTAAGCTAACTTGAACCCACCAGAATTAGAGGGGAGATCTGCCCGAACTTACAGACAATGACTGTATATAGACTTATAATCTTATATTACTCACATGATTTCTGGATAGAGTCATGCAGCTGAAATTCCTTCAGAGTTTACTATACCCTGCACTCTCTAGCATCTACCGAGTTCACTATGTATTCGATGCTATAGCTCCACAGTCGCCTTTCTTCATATGGTACGGTACCTGCCCTCTAATTCACCCTTACTGGTCTTCATAATGTTTGTGACTTGACCCTGGGATTGGACCCCTTAATGTTATTATTATGCATTATTGATGGGATGGAGATGGGACAGCATGTAAAATGATATGTGTTCTACACTACCTTTTAAGCATAAAGAGTTATTATGGAGTGTGTGAGTTTGTCATTAACAATAATCCAGTTGACTTTATTTTTAACGTAATCTAGAGGAATAACCAGTTGTTTCCAATACCGAGCTACTGTAATCCTTGCCGCTAACAGTATATATGTGATTAATTTAGTTGATTTCCTGGGAGCCTCTTCGGGCAGTCTATGGAATAAGGCCACCTCTGGGGATCTACGGATGTTCACCCCCATCAACGAACTTATTAAATTAGTTTTTGCCTTTGAATAAACTGCCTACGTATATCCCCAATTTGTAACCCCAAGTTGCTAAGGCTTTTAAAGAATTGCCTGCCGACAATTTTGGGTACATACTTTTGTGTCCTTTTATTAGTGTGCACCCTTTTGAGGCTTGAGATGCATGATATCTAATTACCCAATTCAACCGTATCTTTAATTTCAATCCTTTTTATTAGATTATAAAGGTACAGTCAACATCTCAAGTCATCAACAATTATTAAGTAGATAAATAGAAAACAAATTGTATTTTTATATAAATTGCTCTGTACTAGCCCTGAGAAATGACTCGACCTTACATATATAAGGAAAACGTATGCGCAGTATAAACAGGATTGGGTAGATTGAAAAAGAGAAAAAAAAACTAATAGGAAATAAGAAATAAAATCATACAACTACACAGTCCAGTGTATTAACTTGCCTTAAGGTATGACATAACCATTAAAGAAACTTGGCTGTATATGAGCCATTTCCACACTATAATTGATATTCAAAACTTCCTAACCGTCAATCCACGGTTTCCAATGGGCACTCATTGTTTGGTATTTACCTTGTGATGCAGCAAACATTGGCTCATATGTGGCTTGTGTATTGGTCATTATTACGACCTCTTAACGTGGGTACCTCATGATCCCTCCAATGTCTCGTTATGTCTCATATAAAATGGCTAATCCCGGAGAGATAGGGATTCGCAAATCCAGAATTTGTGACAATAATTTGAAGACTTTACACTAAAGGGTGTGTATAATTGGGCACGACCATAATATGTGATATATTTTATCCTTATGTTTTATATTTTATCAAGAAACAAGGTATTGTGTTTTTTTTTTTTTTTTGGGTGGATTCCCCAACTAGGAGTAGCGCATTGCTAGATCTTTTAATTACAAATAATACAGATCTGATTGCAGATGTGGAAATATGGGACAACTTGGGAACTAGCGACCACAGAATTATTACATTCCTTGTAAATCATAGAAAAGGGAGACACACGGGGGGGGGGGGGGGGGTACAAGAACACTAAATTTCAAGAGCCAACTTTTCTAAATTGCGCTTAATGCTGCAGGATATCAAGTGAGACCAAATCCCTGAAACGTTGAACACAGAGGAAAAATAGGAATGCTTTAGGACTATTAAATAAATGTATTACTGAGTGCATTCCAAGGGGTAATAAATATAGAAGAACAAAGGTTAAACCTGGGTGGCTGAACCAAAATGTCAAATGTCTTATGAAGGACAAAAAAGTGGAGGGGTCAGTGTCAGCATTCCAACAATACAAGGTATGCAATGCGAGGTGTAAGAACACAATCAGGGCAGCTAAAAAAGACTATGAGAGACACATAGAGGAGGAAAGTAAAAATAATCCCAAGAAGTTTTTTTAAATGTATTAACAGTAAAAAGGCGAGGACTGAACAAATAGGCCCCATAAAGGATGAAGAAGGGAAGGTGGCTACAGATAACAAGGAGAAGGCAGCTTTGATAAATGCTTTCTTCTCCTCAGTCTTCACACAGGAAAAGCAGGGGTGTACCAACCACGACAGTATTGTTAACAACACACCACAGGATCTACCCTTGTGGCTAACGAAGGCCGGAGTCCGAAAAGGATTAGAGAAGCTTAACATAAATCACCAGGACCTGATGGCTTACACCTGAGAGTCCTTAAAGAACTTATTCAGTTTATAACCAGGCCGCTATTCCTAATCTTCATGGACAGCATACTGACAGGATTGGTACCAGCTAATTGGTGAAAATCCCACGTGGTACCAATATTCAAAAAAGGGCAGAGATCTATTCCAGGGAACTATAGTCTAACATCGGTAGTATGTAAACTATTTGAGGGGATGATGAGGGACCATATCCAAGAATTTGCTGATAAAAAAACAGCATCATTAGCAGTAATCGGCATGGGTTTACAAAAGGCCGCTCTTGCCAAACCAACCTATTAACCTTCTACAAGGAAGTGAGCTGCCATCTGGACATGGGTAGGCTGGTGGATGTGGTATATCTGGATTTTTCAAAAGCATTTTATACAGTCCCCCACAAACTCTTATTCTACAAGCTGAGGTCTGTAGGCATGGACCATTGTGTAGGTACCTGGATAAAAAACTGGCTAAGGTGGCGTTTCCAAAGGGTTGTGATAAATAACATATATTCAGAATCAGGTCTAGAGTGGTTAGTGGGGTACCCCAAGGCTCTGTCCTGGGACCAATTTTGTTTAATTTATTTATAAATGAAACGGAGGATGAGATAAATAGCTTGATCTATTTCATGCAGGGCAATAACATGCAGGGCAATAACAACACAGTAGGATATAGAAACTTTACAAGAGGACCTGAACAAATTATTGGAATGGGCTACTGCATGACAAATTAAGTTTAACACTGGTAAATGTAAGGTAATGCACATGGGGGGTAAAAATATAAACACAAGTTACTCTTTAGCGGGAGAACCCCTAAGGGCTTCCAGAGCGGAGAATGATCTAGGGGTCCTAGTAGAAGACAGACGGGGAAATGGCAAGCAGTGTCAAGCAGCGGCTACCAAAGCCAGCATAATATTAGCATGCATTAAAAAAGGAATTTACTCCACAGATAAAACAATTATTCTGCCACTTTATAAAACTCTGGTTCGGCCACATCTGGAGTATTCCGTCCAGTTCTGGTCACCAGTCCTCAAAGGATGTGCTGGAATTGAAGAGAGTCCAGAGAACTAAATTTAATATGGGGACATCAATTATGAGGAACATCTACAAGCTCTAAATTTGTTCTCCCTGGAGAAGAGATGCTTGAGCGGTGATTTGATTGCGATATACAAATATCTCACTGGTGATCCCAGCGTAAGTATGACATTTTTCAGTCCCAGGGAGTGTCAGAGGACACGGGGCCACACGATGAGACTGGAAGAAAAGCGGTTTAACCTTAAGCTTCGTAGGGGGGTATTCACTGTCAGGGCGGTAAGGATGTGGAACTCTCTTCCACAATCGGTGGTGTCGACAGGAAGTATGGATAGTCTTAAAAGACCCTTGAACATGCATCTTGGCGAAAAAAATATAGGGGGATATGGGAAATGATTTTTATACACACACACCTACACAGTGGTTGTCTTTAACCACTTGCCGACCAGCCACCGCAGTTGTACTGCAGACACATGTTTTTGTTTTTGTTTATAGAGCAAAAAATAAAAACCGCAGAGGTAATTAAATACCAACAAAAGAAAGCTCTATTTGTTTGGGAGACACGTCGCACGACCGTACAATTCGTCAGTTAAAGTGACGAAGTGCTGAATCGCAAAAAGTGCTCTGGTCTTCAGCCAGCCAAATGGTCCGGGGCTAAGCGGTTAATCAACCTTGCCAACTATGTAGCACAATTATCACGTGACATAAAAAAAAAATTGCAACTGCCTCATTTTATTCTACAGGGTATCTGCTTTTGGTTAATATATAATGCTTTGGGGGGCACTATTTGCAAGGAGTTTGCACGTCCTCCCTGTGCTTGCGTAGGTTTCACCAGGGTGCTCTGGTTTCCTTCTACACTCCATAGCCATCTTGTTATGTTATGTTAATTGGCTCCTGTTCAAACTGGTCCTAGTACGTGTGCATGCATGTTTGATGGGTACTTTAGATTGTAAGCTCCTTGAGGGCAGGGACTATCTTCACCTGGTCTTCTTTCTGGGTTCAAGGACTTTGGCAATATGAATGGCCGAGCCAGCGATAACGTGACTCCTGCACATGCGAGCAGGAGTCGCTGTTTACGGCATTGCTCTGAAAGAACGGCACAGGCATGCATCTAAAGTAAATATCGGTGCAAGTTTAAGAGATATTTACTATACCTAATAGGTAAGCCTTATTATAAGCTTACTTATGGGTAAACATCATACATGTGAGTTTACTCCTACTTTAAAGTAAACCAGGTGTTTATGATCACATTACTCTTGAAGGATGATTGCACACTGGTATGCTAAAAAAGGTGTGGTCTTTGAATACAAGTGGTTAATCAAGTGGTCATAAATTAACTAATTAACCTTTTAAACCACAGGTGATGTCTTTTATAGTCTCAGTAACATCTAAAATCACTACATATAACTACATTTAATAAATCCTAATAAATAAAAATAAAAAAATCAGTCTGATGCTTCTCCTTTACTGCTCAGTTCTTAGAAGCTGTACTGTAGCTTTCATGAATGAAAAGCTCTATATGAATGGAGGAGTAAGACCATTAATTTATCTGCCTTCATTCATAGATAGCTTTTTATTCATGGAAGTACATATATACATATAGTATAGCTTCTATAAATGAAGAAGGGGGCAGAAATGGCAGACATAGTATTCTTCTTTTATTTTTTTTTTACCAACAAAAAGGTTTTTATTGTACAAAAAGGTGGTATACATCCAACAACATCAAATCAGCAGGTAACACTTCCTGTTGTTTAACCAGTTGCCGACCGCCCAATGTCTATTGACGGCGGGGCGGTGCGGCTCTCGTGGCTGGACGCCGTCATATGACGTCGTCTAAGAAACGCGGCCGTGCGCGCGATCGCGGGCGCGCAGCCGTGCTCTGTCGGTGTCGGCGTGTCCCGGAGACACACCGCGTCACCGACAGGGGTGAACAGCCATTGGGCATGGCTGTTCACCATGTGATCAGCCGCGATTACGTCACGGCTGATCACATTGTGAAGTCCCGGCTTTAGACCGCGCATGCGCGCGATCGGGAGCGCGCAGCGCGGTCATGTCGGTGGCGGCGTGTTCCCAGGAACACTGCTCGTCACCGACAAGGGTAAACAGCCAATGCCTGGCGGCTGTTTACCACGTGATCAGCCGACCACTAAATGTAAACAAAGACCGGTTACTAGCTGTTACCGGCTATTCTCTCCTCACACACCGTTACCAGTGTGAGGAGAGAACAGCCAGGAGCAGTGAGTTACCGATCTTTGTCTGTTCTGTACTGTACTGCACCAAACACCTAAAGAGAACCTGTCACAAGGCTCTGTCCTGGGACCAATTTTGTTTAATTTATTTATAAATGAAACGGAGGATGAGATAAATAGCTTGATCTATTTCATGCAGGGCAATAACATGCAGGGCAATAACAACACAGTAGGATATAGAAACTTTACAAGAGGACCTGAACAAATTATTGGAATGGGCTACTGCATGACAAATTAAGTTTAACACTGGTAAATGTAAGGTAATGCACATGGGGGGTAAAAATATAAACACAAGTTACTCTTTAGCGGGAGAACCCCTAAGGGCTTCCAGAGCGGAGAATGATCTAGGGGTCCTAGTAGAAGACAGACGGGGAAATAGCATGCAGTGTCAAGCAGCGGCTACCAAAGCCAGCATAATATTAGCATGCATTAAAAAAGGAATTTACTCCACAGATAAAACAATTATTCTGCCACTTTATAAAACTCTGGTTCGGCCACATCTGGAGTATTCCGTCCAGTTCTGGTCACCAATCCTCAAAGGATGTGCTGGAATTGAAGAGAGTCCAGAGAACTAAATTTAATATGGGGACATCAATTATGAGGAACATCTACAAGCTCTAAATTTGTTCTCCCTGGAGAAGAGATGCTTGAGCGGTGATTTGATTGCGATATACAAATATCTCACTGGTGATCCCAGCGTAAGTATGACATTTTTCAGTCCCAGGGAGTGTCAGAGGACACGGGGCCACACGATGAGACTGGAAGAAAAGCGGTTTAACCTTAAGCTTCGTAGGGGGGTATTCACTGTCAGGGCGGTAAGGATGTGGAACTCTCTTCCACAATCGGTGGTGTCGACAGGAAGTATGGATAGTCTTAAAAGACCCTTGAACATGCATCTTGGCGAAAAAAATATAGGGGGATATGGGAAATGATTTTTATACACACACACCTACACAGTGGTTGTCTTTAACCACTTGCCGACCAGCCACCGCAGTTGTACTGCAGACACATGTTTTTGTTTTTGTTTATAGAGCAAAAAATAAAAACCGCAGAGGTAATTAAATACCAACAAAAGAAAGCTCTATTTGTTTGGAAGACACGTCGCACGACCGTACAATTCGTCAGTTAAAGTGACGAAGTGCTGAATCGCAAAAAGTGCTCTGGTCTTCAGCCAGCCAAATGGTCCGGGGCTAAGCGGTTAATCAACCTTGCCAACTATGTAGCACAATTATCACGTGACAAAAAAAAATTGCAACTGCCTCATTTTATTCTACAGGGTCTTTTGGTTAATATATAATGCTTTGGGGGGCACTATTTGCAAGGAGTTTGCACGTCCTCCCTGTGCTTGCGTAGGTTTCACCAGGGTGCTCTGGTTTCCTTCTACACTCCATAGCCATCTTGTTATGTTATGTTAATTGGCTCCTGTTCAAACTGGTCCTAGTACGTGTGCATGCATGTTTGATGGGTACTTTAGATTGTAAGCTCCTTGAGGGCAGGGACTATCTTCACCTGGTCTTCTTTCTGGGTTCAAGGACTTTGGCAATATGAATGGCCGAGCCAGCGATAACGTGACTCCTGCACATGCGAGCAGGAGTCGCTGTTTACGGCATTGCTCTGAAAGAACGGCACAGGCATGCATCTAAAGTAAATATCGGTGCAAGTTTAAGAGATATTTACTATACCTAATAGGTAAGCCTTATTATAAGCTTACTTATGGGTAAACATCATACATGTGAGTTTACTCCTACTTTAAAGTAAACCAGGTGTTTATGATCACATTACTCTTGAAGGATGATTGCACACTGGTATGCTAAAAAAGGTGTGGTCTTTGAATACAAGTGGTTAATCAAGTGGTCATAAATTAACTAATTAACCTTTTAAACCACAGGTGATGTCTTTTATAGTCTCAGTAACATCTAAAATCACTACATATAACTACATTTAATAAATCCTAATAAATAAAAATAAAAAAATCAGTCTGATGCTTCTCCTTTACTGCTCAGTTCTTAGAAGCTGTACTGTAGCTTTCATGAATGAAAAGCTCTATATGAATGGAGGAGTAAGACCATTAATTTATCTGCCTTCATTCATAGATAGCTTTTTATTCATGGAAGTACATATAGACATATAGTATAGCTTCTATAAATGAAGAAGGGGGCAGAAATGGCAGACATAGTATTCTTCTTTTATTTTTTTTTACCAACAAAAAGGTTTTTATTGTACAAAAAGGTGGTATACATCCAACAACATCAAATCAGCAGGTAACACTTCCTGTTGTTTAACCAGTTGCCGACCGCCCAATGTCTATTGACGGCGGGGCGGTGCGGCTCTCGTGGCTGGACGCCGTCATATGACGTCGTCTAAGAAACGCGGCCGTGCGCGCGATCGCGGGCGCGCAGCCGTGCTCTGTCGGTGTCGGCGTGTCCCGGAGACACACCGCGTCACCGACAGGGGTGAACAGCCATTGGGCATGGCTGTTCACCATGTGATCAGCCGCGATTACGTCACGGCTGATCACATTGTGAAGTCCCGGCTTTAGACCGCGCATGCGCGCGATCGGGAGCGCGCAGCGCGGTCATGTCGGTGGCGGCGTGTTCCCAGGAACACTGCTCGTCACCGACAAGGGTAAACAGCCAATGCCTGGCGGCTGTTTACCACGTGATCAGCCGACCACTAAATGTAAACAAAGACCGGTTACTAGCTGTTACCGGCTATTCTCTCCTCACACACCGTTACCAGTGTGAGGAGAGAACAGCCAGGAGCAGTGAGTTACCGATCTTTGTCTGTTCTGTACTGTACTGCACCAAACACCTAAAGAGAACCTGTCACATCGCCCCCCCACCCAATTACAGCTGTCACCCAACAGTCACCACATCAGTGTCCAAAAGTGCACCTGTCACCCATCAGTGCCCACAAAGTGCACCTGTCACCCATCAGTGACCATCGCCAGTGACCGTCATAAGTGACCGCCATCTGTGACTGTCATAAGTGAACGCCATCTGTGACCGTCATAAGTGACCGCCATCAGTGACCCAGATCTGTCACCTATCAGTGCCCAAAAAGTGCACCTGTCACTGTCAGAGACTGCCGTCAGTGGTTCACCTGTCACCCATCGCCAGTGACCCATCCGTGACCCTCATCTGTCACCTATCAGTCACTGCCATCAGTGACTGTCACCCGTCACCCACCAGTGACTGTCACCCGTCACCCACCAGTGACTGTCACCCGTCACCCACCAGTGACCGTCACACGTCACCCACCAGTGACCGTCACACGTCACCCACCAGTGACCGTCACCCGTCACCCACCAGTGACACCATTCATCACCTGTCACCTGTCGCCCATCACTGACCGTCATTTGTCACCAGTCGCACAGCCCATCAGAAAGAATGTCCCAAAGGTTATATACAAGTGAGGAGGCGTTCCAGATCCTCGCCATGACTGATGAGAGCAGCGGGGAGTTCTCATCAGATTCAAATGCCAATTCCGATCGTTCAAATTCAGCATTTGAACCGATCGAAAGTAGAATATCGGCAAATGAATCGGAGGAAGAATGGATCCCTCCTAAACGAGCACGGCGTTCTGGAAACCAGGCAGCCACCAGCAATATATCCCAGGATCAAATTCCCAGGCCCAGTACCAGCGCTGCCGCCAGCGAAAGTCCACAAGAAATGCCCAGCCCCAGTACCAGCACTGCCGCATCATCACGCCCAAATGCCAGCACAGGAACAAATCCCCCAACTACCAGCACTGGAGTGCCACGTCCCCCAAGAGCCAGGGCCACTACATACCTCCCAGATGGTCTTGCCAATCCAACATGGCTGCCTTCCAACTCAGGATCAGCAAGAATCCCCCCTTTCACCGCACAGCCAGGTGTGCAGGCCAATACCCCAAAATTTTCTCCAATTGATTGTTTTAATTTATTTTTGCCCGACACTTTGCTGCAACTCATCGTGGACCAGACCAATTTATATGCCCAGCAGTATATTGCCAACAACCCCCAATCATCTTACGCCCGTCCATTTGAGTGGAGAAGCTTGACTCTGGAGGAGTTCAAAGTGTTTATGGGCCTCACCATAAACATGGGGCTTACCAAAAAAAATGAAGGACATGCCTATTGGTCCACGACCCCATCCACCACATGCCCATTTATTCTTCCGTCATGTCCGGGTCCCGATACAGGATGATAATGCGCTTTTTCCATTTCAGGGACAACAGCCAGTGCCCTCCCCGCAATCATCCAAATCATGACAAATTATATAAAATTCGCCCACTCATTGATTTCTTTTCCCAACGATTTGCAGAACTCTATGTCCCCGAAAAGCACATATGTGTAGACGAGTCCCTGGTACCCTTTTCAGGCCGGCTAGGAATAAAACAATACATTCCTAGCAAAAGGGCCAAATACGGAGTGAAGTTTTATAAGCTTTGCGAGAGAGCCACGGGATATTTGTATGCTTTCCGCATATACGAAGGAAAAGATTCCCAGCTCCAGCCCCCTGAGTGCCCAGCCTACATGGGCACAACTGGTAAAATTGTATGGGACCTGGCATACCCACTGCTGAGGAAAGGTTACCACATATACCTGGATAACTTATACACCAGCCTGCCCCTTTTCAAACACCTACAGTATACCTCGCAGAAACCCTGGCCTGTGGAACCTCCAGAAAGAATAGGAAGGGCTTCCCACAAGCCATAGTAAACAAGAAATTGCGAAGGGGAGAAAGAGCAACCTTGCGATGCAATGAAGTGCTGGCCTTGAGGTGGAAGGATACCAGGAATGTGTACATGATGTCACCATCCATGATGACACTACGGTGGAAATTCAGAGACGACAAGGTCCCATCGTAAAGCCAAAATGTGTACACGATTACAATCTGTACATGGGGGGGGTGGATTTCAACGACCAAATGCCTCAGCCCTATTTAGCAATAAGGAGGTCCCGTTTTTGGTACAAGAAGGTAGCACTCTATCTAAAGCGGGACTGTACTGAAATTTTTTTTTTTTAAAAGCCAGCAGCTACAAATACTGCAGCTGCTGACTTTTAAAAAAATGGACACTTACCTGTTCCAGGGTCCAACGGTGTCGGCAGCAGAGGCCGATCGATCGTTCGGCTCTCTGCTGTAGCCGGCGCCATTCTCGGTAAGGGAATCAGGAAGTGGCTTCACTTCCCGATTCCCTACTGCGCATGCGCGAGTCGCGCGGCGCAATGAGAATCTTCAGCGCTGTCTGCCGAGACACGTGTGTGTCCCGGCAGACAGCGCGCTGGGACAGGAACTTGCGTGAACTCCCGTGGGAGTTTATGCCGGAAGTGGGTGCAGATACCTGTCTTAGACAGGTATCTGCACCCCCCCCCCCCCCTGAAAGGTGCCAAATGTGACACCGGAGGGGGGGAGGGTTCCGAAAAGCGGGAGTTCCACTTTAGGGTGGAATCCCGCTTTAATTCATTTGGCCATTTATAATGCCTACATAGTTCACACCAAATCCACAGAAAGCCCTGCCCACTTCCTAAAATTTATAGAAAACGTTGTCCGGTCCCTCATCTACGATCGAAGACCCCCCCCCAGAAAACCTTCGCTCCGATGCCGTTAGCCGACTTCACGAACGCCACTTCCCAGACCACATTCCACCAACTGAAGCAGGCCGAAGACGCCAAAAAAGATGTCGAGTATGCACCAAAAATGCATTTAGAAGTGATACCAGCTACCATTGTGTCGACTGTCCCTCCGAACCCGGCCTTTGCATTGGTGTATGCTTCAGACTATATCACACATCCCTAAATTATTAGCTCATATTCTTAACCATTTCCCCATTTTCAACATCTGTGCTGACCATTCCCCATGCTTCCTCAAATATCCACTGCCTTCCACGTGAACTGACCCTGGCCTGTTTTTTGACTATGCCTCTGCCAACCGTTTGGACTGCTTAAACGTGAAATTACCCTGGCCTGTTTTATCAACTACGCTTCTGCCTACTGCTTGGACTGCTTACATGTGAACTGACCCTGGCCTGTTTTATCAACTACGCTTCTGCCTACCGCTTGGACTGCTTGAACGTGAAATGACCCTGGCCTGTTTTATGGACTATGCTTTTGCCTACCGCTTGGACTGATCTGTTGCCCTGCTACTGTAGTACACAGGGGTCTCACATGTGAGGGGCTCCAGAAATGTTTTTCCGGATGGAGAAAACTATTTTTGTTGTCTCCGGGTTTCTTAATTTCCGGATTAGGGTCTAGAGTCCAGAGGCTTCATAGAGATTTGGGTGGGTCGAAGCCTCTACCCCTGTGGCCCTGTGCACAGGTCTTAACTGATTGCGGCCCTCAGCCTGCTGCTGACTTACTGCCACTATCTCCCTGCCTGCAGCATAAACTGACCACACCTGGACACATTTTCTATGGACAAATGCTTTGGCTGTGCCGACGATATCCTGGTGCTGACTATAGACAATATTCCTACCTGCTGCCTGGATAATTACTATTGTTGTTAAGCTCATCCCTGCCTGCTGCCTGGACCAAATCCCTCCTCTGGGGACACTACAAAAACTTAATACTTTTTTTTTACCCTTTGCTCAATAGAATTTATTTTGGAGTGTATTTTTTGGTATGTAAATGCTATGTGTTAGAAATATAAGGGCCTTCAAAAATAATAGGTTGTCAGGAAATTAGAAGTGCAATTTATGCTTGTAGAACGCCTGAAGGTGCTACTTCAATGGTGGGCCTCTGTATGTGGCCAGGCTGTGTAAAAGTCTCACACATGTGGTATCGCCATACTCAGGAGGAGTAGCAGAATGTATTTTGGGGTGTAATTTTTGCTATGTACATGCTATGTGTTGGAAATATCTTAAAAATTGACAACTTTGTGAAAAAAAAATGCGTTTTCATTTTTTTTCCACATATTCCAAAAACTTCTGGAAAAAAATGAACAGTTCAAAAGACTCATAATGCCTCATAGATTATACGTTGGGGTGTCTGCTTTCCAAAATGGTGTCATTTTGTGGGCGTTTCCATTGTCCTGGGGCTCCAGGGCCTTCAAAACTGTAATAGGCGATTGAGAAATGAGATGTGTAATTTATGCTTGTAGAACGCCTGAAGGTGCTACTTCACTGGCGGGCCTCTGTATATGGCCAGGCTGTATAAAAGTCTCACACACGTGGTATCGCCATACTCAGGAGGAGTAGCAGAATGTATTTTGGGGTGTCATTTTTGCTATGTACATGCTATGTGTTGGAAATATCTTAAAAATTGACAACTTTGTGGAAAAAAAATGCGTTTTCATTTTTTTTCCACATATTCCAAAAACTTCTGGAAAAAATTGAATAGTTCAAAAGACTCATAATGCCTCATAGATTATACGTTAGGGTGTCTGCTTTCCAAAATGGGATCATTTTGTGGGTATTTGTACTTTTCTGGCTTGTTAGGGCTCTTTCACACGGACGGACCGTATGTCCGTTTTTCACCCTTCCGTTTTCGGATGAAAAATGGACATACAGGTATCCCTATGGGATAGCGGGTGTCAACGGATGAGCATCCGCTGACACCCGCTCTCGTCCGTGCCCGCCATGCTCCGTTTCTGCAGACGGAGGAAAACCCCATTTTTTCATCCGTCTGCAGAGCGGATCGGATGACGACGGACTCTACGGTCCGTCGTCACCCGATCTCCCATAGGGGAGAGCGGCGCTCTGACAGGTCCGTCCCTGCACTCCGTCATCATCTGTCATCATCTGTCATCTTCTGCTCAGCGGAGATCGATACGGCGATCCCCGCTGAGCAAGCGGCTATCCACGGGGCGGATCTGCACTGATCCGCCCCGTGTGAAAGAGCCCTTAGTGTCTCAAGAACTGAGATAGGTCTTGAGTACATCAGGTGTGATCAGTGTGATCAATTTTCAATGATTTGCACCATAGCTTGTAGACTCTATAACTTTCACAAAAACTAAATAATATGCACTAATTAGGGTTATTTTTACCAAAGATATGTAGTCATATACATTTTGGCCAAAATTTATGAAGAAATATTACTAATTTGTAAAATTTTATGACAGAAACAAAGAAAAAGTCATTTTTTCACCAAATTTTCTGTCTTTTTTAATTTATAGCACAAAAAATTAAAAACCCACTAGTGATTAAATACCACCAAAAGAAAGCTCTATTTGTGTGAAAAAAAAAGGACGCAAATTTCATTTGGGTACAGTGTTGCATGACTGAGTAATTGTCATTCAAAGTGTGAGAGCGCTGAAAGCTGAAAATTGGTCTGGTCAGGAAGGGGGTGAAAGTGCACTGTAGGCAAGTGGTTAATCGCATAATACAGCATATGGTAAAAAGGGACGTCATCACATTGTTTTCATTCTTACAGTTTAGCCATTACAGTCATTTACTTTATCCCACCATTATCCAAGCAGCCTATCCATGACTAGATCCAGCCATGGGGCCCAGAGACTTTCATATTTCCTTGTACTCCCCCTGTGCTGGTATATAAGTTTCTCCATGCGCAGCATCTCCCCTATTTTACCTATCCATTCCCTCGAGGTCGGGGGTGTCTCAGATTTCCAATAAAGCATGATCAACCTTCTGGCTTGGAACAATACCCTATTTACCGCCTCCCTGGTGTGAACTGCCATCACAAATTCCTCCACCACCCCCAAGAGGCATACTTTAGGATCAACCGGTAATGACAGCACAAATACAGAGTTAACCAAGTTTACCACTTCATTCCAGTATAAATGTAATTTGGGGCAGCGCCACAGAAGGTGAATAAGATCCCCATGGTCACGACGACATCTGGTACACGTATCCTCAGATTGTAACCCCATCAACCGTAGTCTATGCGGTGTATAGTACACCCTCAAAATAATGTATAGTTGAGTAAGCCTTTGGGCCACATTTAGAGAACATACACTCACCACCTGAAATATCTCCTCCCATTCCTCACCGTCCATTTGACCCACATCCCTCTCCCATCTTTCTCTCACTCTCAGAAGGTGTTGCCCCAAGAAGTATTGTAAGAGTGCACTCAGTTGACCTGCTCTGTGCCCGAACTGCGTGTTGCAGTTGAAGATACTGGAAGACCATTGAAGAGGGGAGGGCATACTCTGCCTGCAGGTCCTCAAAGGTCCTCAGAGTACCATGTCTAAAAACTTGTTTAACGTGTGTGACACCATGTACTATCCACCTGGCCCCGTCCTGCAGTTTGGCTAGCTCTGTGTAGGTATCATTATGCCACAGAGGACTATATTCAGTATACCCCTCAGCCTGCTGTATGTATTTGCATTTGTTCCAGACCTTCTGTATTAGGTTGTATGTAGGGTATTTTTTGTTAGGCCTGGCAAATGCCAGGGCTTCCAGTGCCATGGGAATGGGGCCCGAGCCTACCGTGTGAAGCATGAGTGCCTGGGAGGAGCCAGCCGACTCTGTCCCAAAGCACCCTACTAGCTGCTGTAGCTGAGCGGCAAGGTAGTACAACCACGGGTTAGGCAATGCCAACCCGCCATCGTCGTTAGGCCTCTGAAGATGTCCCAGCTTTATTCTTGGAGGCTTATTTTTCCATAGTAAAGCGCGAAAGATGGAGTTAACCATTCAAAATATTTTTAAAGGTATTACTACTGGGGTGTTATGTAGGTAATAAAGCAATTGGGGCATGAGAATCATTTTAACCAAGTTTACTTTGCCCGCCACCGACATGTGCAGGCCATTCCATGTCCTCACTCTCTCTCTAAACCTCTGAAGCAGGGGTGAAATATTCAACCGACCGAAATCTCGCAGGTTGGACGTAACCTGGATCCCCAGATATTTAAGCGGGCAGCCTTGCCCCGTCCCCCTCCTCAAAGCAAAGTCCTGTGACAGAAAACCAAAAGCCCGAATAGCAGCTTCAGGCCTACTGTATAGTAGACGCACCCACGCATTGTATGTGTCACCAAACCCAAATCGTTCCATTACTGCCCAGTCAATGCTGTCGAACGCCTTGGTGGCATCTAATGACAACAGGGCCCTGCTACCCGCATTATCTACATTAGATTGCATGTTCAGAAATAACCGCCGCAAGTTAATGGCTGTAGATTTATTTGGCATAAACCCTGCCTGATCATCATGTATAGGGATGTTATGACTTTATTAAGGCGTTGGGCTAACACTTTCGCTAGGATTTTGATGTCACACTGCAATAGTGAGATTGGCCTGTATGCTCCTGGATCAACCGGGTCTTTACCCGGTTTCAGAAGGAGTACAATGTTTGCTTTTGCCATGGAGGGCGGAAGTTCTCCTGCCTTCCGGGCAGCATTAAATACCTGTAGTAAATGGGGCAGTATCGTTTCAGCATGTTTGTATACTTCCATGGGTATACCATCCTCCCCTGGGGCCTTACAGTTAGGGAACAACCCCACGGCTTCGTGCAATTCCTCCACCGTGAGAGGAGCATCCAACCCATCCCTCTGTGCCGTGGTAAGTCTGGGAAATGTCAGCCCCCCAAGGTACTGGTCTAGAGCCTCCTTGTCATAGGCGGCACCAGAGCAGTACAGCTCTTCATAGAACCCAGCTAACTCTTGCATAATGCCTTCGGGTGATCGAACAAGTGGCCCAGCTTTAGATTTAATGGCCCCTATAGTTGGTGACCTCTGATGTGAGTTTGCTATGCGGGCCAGCATACGCCCAGTTTTTTCCCCTTCCTCAAAAAACGCCTGTTTAGAGAAGAAGCGTTTTTTTTTCGGCAGTCGAGGTAAGCACCCGCTCATATGCTGATTGAGCGGCCTGCCACACCTCCCTTGCCGAATCTGAAGGATCTAAAATAAATTGCTGCTCCAGCTCCTTTACTCTATTCTCCAAGTCCACCACAATAGCGGAAGAGTCTTTCTTAACTTTAGTCATCTCATTGGTCAATATCCTTCTCAAGAAAGCTTTAAAGGCCTCCCACTGCTGCATACTAGAACCCTCAAGGTTTTGGGCGGTGAAAAACCCACGCACGCTCTCGTCTATGGATTCTGGATTTTTAAACAATTTCAGCCAGTATGCATTAAATTTCCACGGAGCTCTTGGGAGTGCTGCTGGTCGGGAGACCACCAGATAAACAACTAGTGGGGAGTGGTCATTCCGCTGAGGACACATATTGGAGCATGCGTGCGTTTCCCACCCCCATGTCTATTCTAGACAGACTACCATGCGTTTTTGAAAAACAGGAGTATTGTTTTACCCCCGGGTGACAATGTCGCCAGACATCCACCCAGCCCTGGAGAGGGCAGAGGCTCCTGCAGCCGGGTGCCTATCCAGCGAGAGGTCTAAACAACAGTTAAAGTCCCCAATTACCAGAAGCGGTACCTCCGGCCTGCCATCCAAATAAGATAGCAGGGCCCTCAGCACCACCACCGTAAAGGGGGGGGGGGGACATATATACCAGCAATAACACAGGTTAACATACCCAGTCTACAGTGGAGAAATACATACCGGCCCTCTGAATCAATGAGAGTGTCTATCCCTTCATAGTCCAGAGAGCCATGAATCAAAAGGCTCACACCCCTAGAATGGGATGTGTGAGTCGAGTGATAGGCCTTATTCACCCAATTATACTGTATACAGCTCACAGTCTCCCCAGTCAAATGTGTTTCCTGAAAGCATACCACTCCCGGTAGAAATTTTTTAAGGCACATGCGAATCATGGTCCTCTTAAGGGGTGAGTGGAGTCCCCTCACGTTCCAAGATACTATAGGAATTCCTGCCATTTGACTGAGTAGAGTATGGAAATATGCATATATACCCCTCCCATACCAGGGAGCCTGGAAGTCCCAGAGCCAAAGCCCGAGTCCTGAAAAAGAATGCATATGCAAAGTACATAATATATTGTAGAAGTGTTACCGGTACACCACCTATAAAGAAAACATAAAAAAGTGAAAAAATAAATTATCAGGGGGAAGCAACAGGCAGTCCCCTCCAGCAGCATTAAACCTTCGCCCGCCAACATGGCGGTACAACTTCTGTGCCCTGAGTATTCACTCAGGAAGACTACTAAGTGCAAAATGTAGAAATTCACGTGAGCGATTTCTGCAGCTCTCGTCTTGATCCGATGCAATATAATGTCCCTCAGCCAGGGTTAATCTGGGTAGGTTTAGTACATGTTCTCCATATCAAGGCTCAACATCACAGAGTTCAAGTCAAGTACTCTCCTCCTGCTCCCCTGCCAGCCTCATCCTTCCTCCTCGTTCTGGTCTCGCCGCCGCAGGGCTTGCTCGTTGCGGTCTAACCAAGCACTAGCATCTTTTGCGGATTCAAAGAATTGCGCTTGACCTCTCACTATCACCCTCAGTTTTGCTGGGTAAAGCATTGCGTATGGAAGTTGCAGCTGTCGCAGCCTGTGTTTTACATCAAAGAATTTTGCTCTGCGTCTTTGCACCTCCGCCGAAAAATCCGGGTAGAAAGATTCTCTGGCCCCATTGTGCTGTATGTTGGCCCGTTCACGGGCTAGCTGGAGGACAGTTTCCCTATCCCGATAATGCAATATTCTTGCCAGCATGGACCTGGGGGGCCCCCCAGGCTGAGCAGGTCGGGACGGCACCCTGTGAGCCCGCTCCACAGCGAATAAGGGGGAAAATGCATTTTTGCCGGATATGTGCAGCAGCCATCCTTCCACATACTCCGTGGGGTCCCTGCCCTCCACCTTCTCCGGGAGCCCCACAATGCGTATGTTGTTCCTCCTAAGGCGATTCTCAAAATCCTCGGCTCTGTCAATAGCCTCCCTTGCTAGTTGGTAAGCAGCCTTAGTTTCTCTCTCAATGGGGGGTAAATGATCCTCTAATTCACTCACTCTGCTCTCCAGTGCAGTTGTGCATTCCCGCATTTTCTGCATATCTTGACGCAGCAACGACAGTTCCTCCTTCACAGAGGCATTGCCAATATTAACTGCCCTGAGAATATCAGCTAATGTGGGCTGAATAGTACTGGATGTGTCCTGTTCATTTGTCTCAGGGGCCCCAGAGTCAGAGTGATCAGTCTCATCATGTTCACTAGTTGCAGCTAAGATGGCCTCCCCAGCCTGTGTCCCATGCATGGCAGGCTCATTACAGTGTGAATGTCGAGCAGTCTCACTCCCCACCAGCCTGTTCATTTTCTGGGTGTAATACACCATATCTCTAGGTGTCTCCTTACCCTGTGACTTGGGCTGTTTTGTTCCTCTGTGTCCCTGCTCCTTCGGCCTGTCAGTGCCTCGTGGGGTTCCTTTCATCACAGACACGGCGGCGCCACCTTGGAAATCGGGACCCATCTCAAACTGCGATCAAGCTCAGGAGCTGTGAGAGCTGTGTCCTCTCACATGCCGGTCTAGGCCACGCCCCCAGACATAGTATTCTTGATGAGTGCTCATCACAGATCCAGTGCACGTATTAACCCCCACAGCATTGAAAGATTGATTGCAGTGTATGGAGGAAGATGTATTCGGATTTCAACTATGTCTGCTGTCGCCAGCTAAAGGGACACCTCACATTAAATAAGCACTCTCCCCTGTGCTGATTTTTTATTTTTTCAAAAAAAATTTACCTAAATTTAGGATTTAATCTGCTTATATTTTGTCCCCCCCCCCCCCCCCCCCCTCTATCAACGTGCTAATGAATTTTAAATAAAACGTCTCTGCTTTCATTACCTACCCACCCTGCCTCAGTACTAATTTCAAGAGTCCTAAGCCATGATGCAAGCAGATGACAATTCGCAAATGGAGTGCTCTTGCCCACACCGGATCACATGATTCAGAAATACCATGAGATATGGTTGTAGTGCGTTTGTAAAAAAGTAGTGCATGTGCTACTTTTGGTGCAGTGCGATCAACCTGCACAGAACTGCATATGAATTGCACAGGAACACAGCACATTCCTGTACGATTCCTGGTGTGAACCAGCCCTAAAGGAGGTCTACAAACATTAACGTGAACACCCATTCTGCACTGTAAAGAAGCGGTGGAAGAACACTACTTACATAAAAATAAAGCGATGAAGCTGTCCCATACAGTATGGAGAGGAGGAGTGTGGAGGGTATGACGGTGAGCAATATGTGCAGTAGAGGTGTGCAGAGGGTATGATGATGAGTAGAGTGTGGAGGGTATGGTGGTGGTCAGTATGTGAAGTAGAGAAATGTAGAAGGTATGATGGAGAGGAGTGTGGAAGGTAAGGCGGTGAACAGCTAATCGTTAGTGTTAGTGGTAATATTCAGGGTTTACGGTAATTACGGTTAGTCTAAATAAAATTGCACTACATGAACTGACTTGTCATACTTTAGCCAAAAAACAACAAACGCAACACTTGCATTTTTGGTGAGGGTCCATTAAAGTCTATTAGATGGAAAACACATGCAGGAATAAAAATGCACTGGCTCAGTTCCAGAATCGCTGAACTCCTCAAAATCCTTTTATTGTATATCATTAAAAAAATCGGACACCATGGGGGATATCACAGATGGAACATGTATCATGCTAGTAGCAGCGCTTCCTCAACCTCCTGTGTCATACCATATCTGACCAAATATTGTGTGCCATGTGCCGCCATACATGTGCATCTGTATATGGGCTGTGCTGGCACCCTTGAACCACGCACTAAAAACGCATAGGTGTAAACCAAGTGTGACTCAAGGTCTGTACCCGGCATAAATTAGCAGCCGCAGAAATAGCCTGCTGGAACCTGAGCATTGCACCCGTGATCCACAGATCACAGTTGTAATACTTTGTAGGCTCAAATGCAAAAAAATATTATTACTATTACTTAATTATTACTATTTTTTTTTTTAATTTAAGCAGAGACATTTGTAGCACCCTCTACCTAGTGTAGGTGCTAGAGTTAGGTTTTTGTAGTACAGGTAAATTTAAGCAGGCCTAGCCAGAAGCTAGGCCTGTTTTGATCTGTGGGCTGGGAGTGGCTTAGAGTAGGCTGGTGACTCACAGCTAGCTTCATCTTTCTGTTACCTCCCTTCTGCTTCTAGAGGCTTCTAGAAGAAAGGTGGGGAGAGAGGTGGAGCTGTCTGGGGTGTTCTAAGGAGCCCTGGCCAATCCCCAAGCCTCCTTAAATACCTGGAGTCAGCCCAGCTGGGAGGAGTTGTTTGGGTGGAAGAACTGGAGATGGAGTATTAGGTTGTTGGGGCCTAGGAGGGAGTCGCCCAGTCTGGGGGGGGTGACCTTGGGTCAGGGGCTCGGAGCTGAACAGGAACCCCACACAACCCAAGTTGTGTCCTGAGCAGGAGAGGACAGCTGGAAATACTGCCGGGCAAGTCTCGAGGAGGGATCCATCAGGTGTTTGGTGAGTGGCAGGCACAGTTGGGAGAGGCATGCCGGAGTGGACTGGGTGTGTGCAGTCTGAAAAGGATGTAGAGCCAGCAGGAGAGACTTGATGTTACTGGCAGTGAAGTCGGGCCGCTGCAGTTGGGAGAGCTGTCAGGGTCTGCAAGGGGCTGACAGGGATCAGTAGTCCACCAAAGAAGGCAGCTAGCACCAGTACTGTCTTTTGCTACACTACAGGGGCCAGCGGTGCCTGCCTGTAATAAGTAACTTTGCCAAGGCCTAGCTGAAACCAGAGTTAGGCCTAACCATGTGCTAGCTGCACCTGAAGAATTGTGCTGGAGGGAGAAGGAGAGATAGTCTGCAGCAAGTGTTGTGCAGAAGGATAATGTATAACTTGTCACAAACCATGCAAGAATAATTTTCTGGGCATCCCATAAATCCCTTAACCTCCTTGTTCTAATCCCTCAATAAAAATACAAAAATAAAGCTGATGGACTGGTTCATAATCTTGGAGTGTCTGGAAGTGAATGCCGGGCGGGGCAGGGTGACAGGTGGGCCACAATCACTCAGCAGCCCCTACGGGGGTACCGCTACACATTTATTAACTTTTTTACAAAAGGTGGAATATGCTTTTACTGCTTGTTGACAACTATCCCATCATCACACTAATTTCAGTGATTTCACCTTTCCAACTACAGTGATTTGGATATCCCCAATGCTGGAGCTGTGATTAGATATGCTTTTAATCGTCTCATGTTTGTGAGCATGTTTTTGTTTTTTTCAATAAATCGAAAATGGTGTTGAAGGTAATTCACTAGGCATTTGCGCCCTCATTTGTTTCTTTATAGATTATAGATATGATTTTGGAGTTTCCCCACTCAAGGAGAACAGCATCACTAGAAACATTACTAAGTGTGAGCACTGAGGTTTAATTGGTTTTGACTAATTTCAGTTTGCTAGAAGTAAGGGAACTACAAACAAGCAATTATATCTCTCAGGAACAAAGAAATGTAGTCGTCTTTGTAGCTTTAGCCTGGGAATCCTTTCTAGCCTGTTATTAGTCAATCTGTCTACATTATTTAAAATATTTTTAGTGGTTCTGGAAAATGCTCCATGTCTAAAGAAACCTCAAGAATTGAGATTACTATTGATAGGAACATGTTATCTTATATCTCGTCAAAAATTGTATTACAATGCACTGTGTAACAAATAGGTAAATGGGTAACTGGTGAGGCTTATGTAATTTCCAGGATCTGTTTCTTTATTTGCAGTTTCATTGTTGCCAGATAGTATAGCTATTCTGGCACTACGACTCTAAGAGCTACAGTTCTCATACACAGGAGCCATACTGTAGTTTATCTATCCCTCTTTTCCCCTTGTTTATTTCTAAAATGTATTACGTTAATGGTTCACAGAATACAAGACATGCTATGAATGTGACAAGGAGGGAGGAGGGGTTGACGTACACCAGTACAGCGGCTGTGTATGAGAGCCGCAGCTCTGCAGTGCCAGAAGTAATAGCTATACAATTCAGCATCAATGAAACTATAAATAATAAAGAAATGGCAGCAATTCCTGACCTGGCATATACTTCATGAGAGTTAACTATTTGTTACACCCCACATTTTAATAAAAAAAATTTTGTCTGGAGTTCTGCCTAAAGACCAGAAAAGTCGATTGTCTTAATAAAATTATTCTAAACGTTCACTATTGAAAAACCTGAAAATGAAGATTGCACAGCTTTGACCAAGCACTACGCTCTGTGGAGACTGAAAAGAGCACATTGCCACATTGCAACCTTTTCGAAATGTTATTGTGCCCGTTATTATGGTATCATCAGGACTATGTTAACAAAGAGACCCTGACGTCACTAAGATTATATTTAAAGCAAACTGCACTCTTGGTTGCTTCCTGACCTAGGCCAAAATGATGTCATCCATCCTAGGAGTCTTCATGGCCATTTTTTTTCTTTCATCCAGAGGCAGGGAAGAGGGGCTTTCTCAGCTAAGCACACCCTCCTGCCTAATCTAAGGGCAGATGGATTTCAGGAAGTAAATGCTGCAGGAATCCTCTGCCCTTCGGCTGGATTCACACCTATGCATTTTTAGTGCTTTTTGCATTTTGCAAATTTGCACTACAGTCCATTTAACATGGTTTCTTATGGAACACGTTCTGTAGTGTAAATCTGCAAAAAGCACTAAAAATGCATAGATGTGAATCCAGCCTTACTCAAGATGGCCACGACTAGAAATGCAAGGTGGTGTTTTTCAAAGTGATTTCTCAATAAAATAAAGCATGGAGAAATGGATGGATGGGTGAGTTTGCTTTGAATATTTACAATAATTAAATAGCTTTTTTTTAGCTTGTGGTGCTCATATGCAATTAAGTTCCACTTTAGGGCCCTTTCTTACTAAGGAGTTTTTCCAGTGATTTTGTGTTTAAAAAAAGCTCAAGAAAAATGCTTCCCTTTAAAATCTAATGAATGTGTTCACCGCTTCTGTTGCGGTGAAAAAAATCCTGCTTGTAGCATCTTCGGAGCATGTTTTTGGGAGCTAAATTAAAAATGCACAAAAATTGAACTTTTCGATTTTAAGCAATGGTAACCGTAGTAAAAACACACGCACACATGCGTTTTTGGTGCCATTTTTGAGTTGCATGTCTTTTAAAAACTGCACCATAAACCGCACTGTAAAATTTGCAGCTGATTTGTGTGAAAGTGCTCTTAATAGGGAACTTAAGGGAAACTGCTTAGGTCAGCGAGGTCAATTTAATTCTCATTACTACAATATTTATACTTTTAGGTATGCTGAACGCAGAATAAAATATGGCCATAACACATGCATTTGCATTGCACAGTATTACCTATAAATGTTTGGTTCCTTAATATGTAGATGTCAGTTGCCCCAACTAAACCACGGTTAAATAAACGCATAAAACCTTAGCATGTATCCAAGCTGACATTGTTCTGTACATTTTTCACATGTTTCTGCTTGTCTTAATTTTTAACTGATGTAAGATTGTGAAGTTGGCAAACACTGATCAAGACAGTAGATATTCTATCTTATTTTTCTACATAAAAAATAGTATTGTGGAAAATTTGTCTTCTTTATGAAGTGGGTTATTTTGACTAAAAACCTGTTTTTCTGTTAATCAGTTTCAGGCTGCCATACACAAACTAATATATAAAAACAATGTGGCCAATAAGGAAGTGTATGAGTCAAATCAACAAGCAAGCGACCAATGTGCTCGCGCAAGCAATGACATTTAATAAGAACTTTTGAATTTTTCTGTATGTTTGGGAATTTATGTGTAAAAGAAATCCATTCTTTCTCAAATTATCTTTTGAGAAAGCACCAGAGAGACTGTTAAGTGGGCTCAATCAAGAGCCCGCCCCATGGGATTGTGGCCGCCACGAATTTAAATAAAGATGGCCTGTTTTAATTATATAAAAAAAAAAAAAAAAAAATGAGAGAGCGGGCTTTGCACGTGTTTCCAGGCGGGAAACACGTTTTTTCAGGTGTTGGGGGGCTATATAAGCCCCCTGTGACACAGGTCCGATCGCAGTTGTCCTGGATCGGCTTGGCTGAGCTTCTGCTATTTACACCTGAGCTATTACACTAAGCTTGCCAAGCCGTGACAGGACATGAAGTCCCTTGTGAGGCAGATATTGGAGAGAGCGGCATCCGAAGGCGGGGACGATTGGCTCCGGCGTTGCCTATCATTGGCCGAAGAGGAGCCGGCTATAGGAGCAGCGCCTGGAGGTCGGAGTACGCCCCCTGGGAGGTCCGGGGCCGAAGAAGGGAACCAACCCGAAGCACCCGCCTCGCCCCCCCGCAGAATCCAGCGCAGCTTACCGGTGGAGCATCCGGTGCTCGAAGATGCGGCGCAACAGTGGGCCGAGTTCCGCCCGCCTTCAGTGTCTGAAGACCGTCCCGTCGAGGATGAGGTAGATGACGCGGCGGTGAGTCAGCGCTCCAGCCTGCGTGTCAAGAGGCGGAGGCGGGTCTTCTCCCCTTCGCCGGCCCGCACTACTGACAGGAGAAGACGCACTCGGCTTTCCTCGCCAGTGCCTCACTCGGGCCCCCCCCCGCAGCTCCTCCATCTCAGCCCATAGCCAGGAAGTCTCCGCCCACGTCGGCCCCTTCTAGTTCTTCCTCAGCCACGAATTCAGCGCGCCCAACCCGTACGCATCTGGTTGCAACAGCAACAGCTTCACAGGCGCCCAGGCCGTCTAGGCTGGACGCCAGGGGAATGTCACCAAATGTTACTCCTTTCCCATCAGCATATGCTGCTGCTACGCTTCCTTCCCCTTCATTCCAAATCCCTCCCTGCCAGAAGAATGGGCCTATTGGGGCTGGTGAGTTGGATACAGCAGGTTTGTTAAGAAATGTGATTACCTCCTTGAATAGGTTTAATGCTGTTTTGTCTTCTCAGCCTGTAGCTGTCTTACCTTCTCCTGCTCATGTGTGGTCTCCTGTCGAATCTCAGGAGATTCCTTTACCTGTCCCTGTTCCTCTTAATGTTTCTGCTTCTGTCCCAGAGATCTCTTTTAAAGAAGTCTTACCATGTGAATTATCCCCATTGGGTTTCCATTTGCTCATGTCAGTTAAAGAAAAAATTTGGAAGGGTGAGTTTTTAGATTTATTATCGCTTTTACCTAATGCTAAAGAATTTTCACATAAAAGCGATGTTAAATCTGCGGATAATGCCGACGATTACAGACGTCGCCCAGTTTCTAGATCATTTTTTAATTGGCTACAGGCCTTTTGTATTTTTTCTGCAGTATTGTGTGAGAAACATCCCCAAAAAGCGTGTGGTCTATTTCAACATTTAGAGCATATTTTAGAGGCTTACAAGAGTTTTGGCGGTATGGGTTGGTTTCATTATGATGAATCCTTCCGCCAAAAAATTGCCATCTACCCCACGCTCAAATGGGGTAATAAGGATGTTGGCTTATGGCTCAACCTTATTACTCCTCAAAAAACTTATTTTTCTAAAGTCCAATCTCAGCCGATGGCTGCTTCTTCTGCTCCGCCCTCTGTGTACAAAAGAGGTACGTGTTTTGCATATAATGAATCACAGTGTAAGTGGTCGGCTTCTTGCCGCTATAGGCATGAATGTTCATTATGTTCAGGGAATCATCCTGTCATGAAATGTTTTAAAAGGACCACCAATCCTCCCCTCAGGGATCAGTCCAAAAGTATGCACGCCAGTGAGAGTGGCCGCAATGCTTCCGTGGCTGCGTCGTTACCCAGACCAGGAGAAGGCTCAACTTTTAATTGATGGTTTTTCTTTTGGTTTTAGGTTGCCTGTTTTTCAAGGCCCGGGTTGTAGTTTTGTTAACAATTTGAAATCAGTAGTAATGAATACAGATATTGTGGCAGAGAAATTATCCAAAGAATTAGCTGCTGGCAGGATTGCTGGTCCTTTCATTTCTCCTCCTTTTCAAAATTTTAGAATCTCTCCATTGGGTTTAGTCCCAAAAAAGGAACCTCGATCATATCGGCTCATTCATCACCTTTCCTTCCCGGAAGGCAGTTCACTGAATGATGAAATCGATCCGCTGTCCACTTCAGTTACATATGCCACGTTTGATGATGCTGTTTGCCTTATCAAACATTTTGGCACAGGGGCTTTATTAGCCAAAGCGGATATTCAATCAGCCTTTAGACTTTTACCTATATCACCAGATGCATATAATTCTCTTAATTTTCAGTTTAACGGGTATTTTTTCTATGACAAATGCCTTCCTATGGGCTGTTCTTTATCCTGCTATTATTTTGAAGTTTTTGCCTCCTTCTTGCAGTGGGTAATGACTCAAGTATCTGGCCACTCAGGTATATTACATTATTTAGATGATTTTCTTTTTATAGGTCCTCCTGATTCGCATATTTGTTCAGTGATTTTGCGTTTATTTTTTCTTCTTTCCGAATTTTTCGGCATCCCACTGGCGGTTGATAAGACCGCTTTTCCATCGCCAGTAATTGAATTTTTGGGTATTAAAATTGATACGATATTGCTGCAATATGAATTACCTTCTCTCAAGATTTCTAGGTTGGAATCTGTGATTTCTCTGTTTTTGCGTCGTAAGAAGATCTTGTTAAAAGAAATGCAGTCTTTTCTAGGTCTTCTTGCCTTTGCGACTCGAGTGATGCCCATGGGCAGAATTTTTTCTAGACGTTTGTCTTTGGCTACGTCCGGTTTTAAATCTCCTTTTTCGCATATCCGTCTTACTTCTGCCATGAAGGATGATCTACTGGTATGGTCTAACTTTTTGTTGGATTATAACGGGAGATAATTTTTTCAAGATGATTTTGTTTTTGCGGCAGATATTAATTTATTCACGGATGCGGCCGGGTCCTGTGGTTTTGCAGCCATATTTCGCACACATTGGTGTGCGGATAAATGGCCCTCCTTTTGGATTTCTAACAAACTCACTAAGAATATAGTTTTATTGGAACTATTTCCGGTGGTGGTTGCATTGGAAATCTGGGGTGATCTGTTTTCCAATAGTCGCATTATTATCGATACGGATAATAAAGGTGTAATCTTTGCTTTAAATTGTCTTTCTTCAAAATCCAATGCTGTTATAAAATTGCTACGTTATTTGGTACTTTTATGTCTAAAGAAAAATATCTGGCTCAAAGCCAAATTTGTGCCAGGAAATCAGAATATTATGGCAGATGCCTTATCTCGCTTCCAGATGGCTCGTTTCAGACAGCTCTTACCAGAGGCATATACGGTTGGATACCCCTGTCCAAATCATCTCTGGAGCCTGGTTTAGCTCCAGTTTTCGCTGCTATCCAACGTTCAATCGCTCCAAAAACATGGACTGAATATTCAGTTGCATGGGATAGATGGATGATTTTCAATGCAGAAGTGGGTTTGTCTGGGTTTTCTCCTACCGAACATTCTATTTTAGCTTTCTTGTGTTCCCTAATGCAATTACAGTTCTCTTTTCACCATATTCATAAGTTATTGGCTGGAGTTTCCTTCTTTCTTAAGTTATACAACCTGCCAGCATGTAATAGTTTTTTCTCTGTCAAACAGGCTCTCAAAGGTTTACGGAAGGTTAGATGTGCTCCTGATGCACGTAGACCTGTTACCCTGCATGTCCTATCTAAACTTTGCTTAGTCACCTCATCTGTGTGTATTTCCGAATATGAAGCACTGCTATTTCATACGGCCTTTGTGTTAATGTTCTTTGCAGCTCTTCGCATTTGTGAAATGTTACCCAGCAATAAATATAGTCCCTCAGGTTTACAGTGGTCTGATGTTTCAGTTCTCCATGATACAGTTCAGGTTTATATCAGGCGTTCTAAAACAGATCAAGCTGCTAGGGGTCATTGGCTCAATCTATATGCTTGTGGCGACTCTGTTTTTTGCCCGATTTTAGTTTTGCGTAAATACCTTTCGGTTCGACCAATTTGTAATGGCCAATTTTTCATTCACCATGACACGTCTCCTGTAACAAAATTTCAATTTGCTGCGGTTTTTAAGCGCTGCCTGGTTCAGCTCGGTTTATCTCATCTTAAATTTTCCTCACATTCTTTTCGTATAGGAGCCGCCACCGAAGCAGCTAGATTAGGTTTGAGTGACACTATCATTAAACAATTGGGAAGATGGGATTCACATAGGTTTAATTTGTATGTTCGTCCTAATCTATCTCTTTAATTTTTTAGGTTCCAAGTCTTATATTTGGATAATTGGGCATTCCTACATTTATTGGGCTCACAAACGGGCTTCCTTACGCTGCTATAGTCAGAATTTATCTTTACCTTCTGATCGTTTTCATATCTATTGGAAAGGTGTTCGTGGTCTCATCTGGAATGATCTTTTATCTCATCTATCTCCTTTATTCCATTCTTGGCCTCATCCTTCTATTATAATATTTCATCTGGGTGGTAATGACATTGGTAAGAGAAAGACTCTGGATTTATTATTTTCAATTAAGCGAGATTTATGCCTTCTAAAGTTTTATTTTCCAAATGCATGTATTATTTTTTCCGAAATGGTTTCTCGCTTACATTGGTTGTGCTCGCCTGAAGGTAAATCACTTGAAAAAATAAGACAGAGGTTAAATCACTCTATTGAAAAGTTCATGCCATCGATCGGGGGTTTCTCTTTTCGTCATGTTGACTTGGAAGGAGGTTTCCCTGGTCTTTATCGGTCAGATGGGATTCATTTATCTGATATCGGTCTGGACATTTTTAATTTAAACCTTCAGACTATGATTGAACGGGCCGCGGTGCTGGGGTAGCCTCACTTATTTGCAATAAGTTCGGTTTGTGGGGACTAATGGTTGTTTGAAATTTATTAATTTTAAGTGTGCGACCTACAATCCCATGTTAAGTGGGCTCAATCAAGAGCCCGCCCCATGGGATTGTGGCCGCCACGAATTCCAGGCGGGAAACACGTTTTTTCAGGTGTTGGGGGGCTATATAAGCCCCCTGTGACACAGGTCCGATCGCAGTTGTCCTGGATCGGCTTGGCTGAGCTTCCCCTCCCTCCCACCCCTTATGTCGCAGGCATCATTATGTGGTTTGTCACCCTTGAATCAAGGGGGGACTAATGGTTGTTTGAAATTTATTAATTTAAAGCTCGAGTTCTATGACTGAGCTAATGTTAGAGTTTGATTTTAAATAAATTCTTATTATTCATTCATTACTGATTTGTCAATAAAGTTAATTAATTTAATACCAATAAAGGTGCCGCGGCCATTTAAATACCAATTTAAGTGTGGTGTATTATTATTATTTAAGTGTGTGACCTACAATCCCATGTAGCTCAACCCACAATTCACTGGAAACCCTGCACTTTGTTTGGCATGACAGGAGCACTGCACTGGAATAATGTGGGGAGTTGTATTGTCTCAGATGCTGTGGTGGTGGGGTTTCCTGCTACCTTTCTATTTTCTTCCCTAGTTAGGACCCCCAGGCTGTTCCTCTCATGCATAGGGGTTGTATTGGAGCTCTATTTCCTCTTTTTGTTTTTGGGGAGAGCTTGTACTGCTTGCACATCCAGCCCTGTTGAGGAATCTTAGGGCGCTGTGTATGGATGCAGAGGATCATTTTCCTCTGCATGTTGTGTTTATCTGGCAATAGATGACTTCCGTTTCAGAAAGAGCAGGGTTTCAGGGCAGATGTTGCGGCCACACAGTTCTGTGAGGTGGGTCATAGTTATGTAGTTAGTCAGGTTGAATTCTATTTCAACCAATAGAAAAAAAATAGAATGGCACTTCAGTTCCCTCCCAGTGCAACTGTGTTTGGTAACTAGAACAGGCCTTTAAAGCCATTAATGCTTTGCTGCATCCTTCTGGTGCCAGTGGTCCCTAGGTAAGCAGAGTGTTCCACGTGTTTATCTGTCTTACGAGGTCTTGTGTATGCTTTGAATTTTCTCTGTCAGTGGGTCTGAGTTCTTGCCTTTTGATGCTTTGAATTATGTGGTTATTCTGGTACGTCTTTTCTCTCTGGCATTATGGGGTGTACTATTTTTGGTACATATAGTGCGTAACTTTGGTTAAAGTGGATTGTTTGTGTCTGTTTTTTATTTTATTTTGCAGACTAAAGTCACAGAAAAACATAAACCTTTGCAGCAATGCTGGCACCACTCATACGTCTATTTCCCAAAGACAACTTCTGGATATGATGCTGAGCACGTGCACTCAACTTCTATGGTCAACCATGGCAAGGCCTGTTCTGAGTGGAACCTGTCCTGTGGTCTTGGCCACCTTGCTGCAGCTCAGTTTCAGGGTCTTGGCAATCTTCTTATAGCCTAGGCCATCTTTATGTAGAGCAACAATTCTGTTTTTCAGATCTTCAGAGACTTCTTTGCCATGAGGTGCCATGTTGAACTTCCAGTGACCAGTATGAGAGAGTGAAAGCGATAACACCAAATTTAACACACCTGCTCCCCATTTACACCTGAGACCTTGTAACACTAACGAGTCACAGGACACCGGGGAGGGAAAGTTGCTAATTGGGCCCAATTTGGACATTTTCACTTAGGGGTGCACTCACTTTTGTTGCTAACTGTTTAGACATTAATGGCTGTGTGTTGAGTTATTTTGAGGGGACAGAAAATTTACAAGCTGTACACTCACTACTTTACATTGTAGCACAGTGTCATTTCTATAGTGTTGTCACATGAAAATATATAATAAAATATTTACAAAAATGTGAGGGGTGTGCTTTTGTGAGATACTGTAGTTACATTGATCCAGCATACCAATGGGATCCCTCTAGAAGCTGGAAATCACTGTAGTAAACACCATCACTGCAGTTATCTCCACTTGCTTCCAGATCTCATGCCGAGAGGCTGCCCTGCTATATTCTGAACAGAGGAGATTGGCCACTCAGCACAGACACCACTCAGAGATCTATTTCCAATTTCTCAATGGTTGCAAAGTGGAAGTGGAGAGGTCAGGCCATGACATTGTGCACTCCACCTTGTCTAATCAGAGAATGCTTTGCATTCATGGAGAAAATGCGAAATGTTTTCTTAATTGTGCCCGTGGCAAGCGGCTAACCTCCTGTGTTCACAATGCATCAGGGCAGCTGCTTGCAACTCTTTCTTCATGGAATCACAAATAAGCTCTTGTGTAGGAAAATAGCCCATTTGCATTCATCCAAGTTTTGATACATAATGATCATGAAGAAATAATTGTTCCTTCTCTTCCTGATAGTAGTATAGAGCTTATAAAACTCATCATCAAGGCATAATTTGTACTGAGAATCTTTCCTATCCTATGGTCCTTCCGCTCTGCTGACTCAGTTGGAAAGCAAACTGTCACCCTCCTCCTCTACTCATTTAACCTCCATGACATTAGGCAAAGTGGCAGAAGTTTAAAAAAATAGTGTAATTCCTTGGTTCACAGAGGTTTGGGGTGGTTGGTACACTTTTTAACATAGTAGGAAATGTTGGGAAGGTAGTGAATAACTGTTCCCTAAGTGAGGCAATAAGATCATTACATGCAGCCAAGGGTTCTTCCTTGGCCAAGCTGGGGATACAGGACTGACACAACTGCCTTTTCAAAGACCCTCCTAACTTAACATTACAAGAGGCACATTTCTTCTTAACCGTTGCTGGCCATTTGGTTGCCAAATGCAACTTTGTATAGTCTTAGTTTGGTTGATGTTGCTGAGACGGCATGTGAGAAGATGGGGCAGAATATATATATTTGTTTGGTCCCAAATGTGGTATGATGATGCTGGGGTGAAGCCAACACCTGTGGTATCACTGCTGTCCTCTGGTTACCCTCTCTGACCCTCAGGTATCCTAAAACCATCTGCATCAATGGATTTCCTGGAAGCCATGTTGGAGGGCTTTGCTCCCTGGTTGGCATGCACTTGTGCTCATACACAACCGAGTAAGAAACATCCCTCTGTGACCTTGGATTTTTCTGAGGCGTCGTCTCAGTGGTGTATAAGGGATGAGATATAAGGTTGGCATCTTCTAGGAGTGATGACGAACAGTCTGCCTCAATTTTTCTCCAAGAGAAGGAGGTGGTGATGGAACTAGTCAAATCAGTCACAGTGTCACAGTCACAGTCTTTGTCAGTGTCCAATGCTCACTGGATACTGACACTTCACTTGGAATATTTGGGTTTGGTACAGGATGCTGTTCCTTCTGTCAGACAAACTACAGAATCTACAGCTTCACATCCATCTGCTGCAGGGGTGCTCAACCTGTGCCCCCCAAAGCCCTCTGATGTGGCCCCTGACCTTAAACCAGGGGAACGCATGCCTGGGGCCGGCAACCCCTTGATCGTAATCTGGGCTTGTCGACGCACCATCCGAGAGCATTAGAATGCATTGAGCTGGTGCCAGCAGCAGATGAAGTAGGTGGTTTTGGAAAGAGCGGGATGCGCATAAGCCAATGCTTCCTGTGTTTTTCAGGCGATACCAAGTGTACTTCACCTGGGACATTTCTAGCAGCCTCGGGAGCGATGACAGCAGAAGCTGAAAGAGGAAAAAAAGGTCAGTGAATTAAATTAGCACCTGTAAAAGGGTTAACAATTATTAGGCTGCTTTCACGCTGATCCACAAGCTGCGCTGCACCAGCGGTGCGGGTAAACCGCAGCACATCGTGGGGAAAACAGCCTTATAGGGGGCTTAGGACAGTAAAGTAAGGGCTCATTTATGTTTGCAGTTTGGGGGCAGTAAAACCCCCAACCACTGGTGTAGCATCAGAGGTCACAATGGTGACCCCGCCCCATGCTCCAGGGGGCCCGTGCGGTCTCCTTGTCATATTCTGTTTTAAACTTGGACAGGAAAGGCTGCGGGGTGGCATATGCAGGATTCGATCCTTTCCCTTTTCCTCCTGCAACCACTGAAAGCTGGCTTCTTCTCCTTTCTCTCCCGCTGGCATTTAGCGACTGCAGGAGGAAAATGTTTATTATGCCTTTCAAAATAAAAAATGTGAAATTCTGAACCATTTCATTGTGGCCCACGACTGGTTACCAAATTACTTAAGTGGCCCTCTCTTTTCAAAAGGTTGAGCACCCCTGATCTATTGCTTTCTAGCTAGCAAGTGGTTGTTTATTTGCCAATGCTTGCGAGTGTTGGGTCTCATGGTAGCATCCTTTGAAGCAATTCATTATGAGCAACATTGGACAAGGACATTTCAGCAGGAGATCCTGTCGCAGTAGAACAGATTTCCTCTGTCAATGGAGAGGGAGCTTAGAGTAAGCTAACTGGACTAACTCATCCTTAGTTTAGGTGCCCAGCTCTCCTCTGTGACCAAGAGCACACTGCAGCGGTACTGGAAATGCCCCACGTTCTGAACTGGGCAGAGAGTCACGTGCCAACTCTGTCTGCAGTATTTATATTGTAGAAAACTGGCAGGCAGATTATTTCAGCTGAAAAATTGTAGTTCGGGTGGAGTGGGTACATCATTCAGTTTTCCATCAAAGCTGTAGGATTACAGATACCAGATGTCAATATTCTGACATGGTGTCTTTATCATAAGGTGGACAGGCAGATGCAACAGGTGAATTGGTAGCTCTTGTGGAATCTCTAAACTCAGATTTATGCTTACCCACTTGTGAACTGTTGTGACTACTATGCTGAAAAAAAGTCGAGGGGATTCCAGTTAACCTGGTGGCACTGGCCTTGCAGCTCTTGGCATGCAATTCTTGTTCTCCTGGTAGTGGACACTATATGGCATCTACTGATCTGAGAAAACTTTGTCTCAAGGACCTGCTTTACACTCACTGGCTGTAGCAACTTGGCCTTTGAAAGCCAAATACTGAGGGACAGAGGGTTGTCGGAGTTGGTCATCCATATCAGACTCAAGACTTGCAAGGCGACATTCTGTAAATGTTACTATCTTACTGTATGTGGAAAGTAAATGCCTGGGTGCATGCCTTGTTCTGTTTTTTAATTTTCTTCATCCTTTCTCCAGTGCAGAGAGGAACAGCAGCTGGTCGTAAGCACGATCAAGAAATAGGGTGTCAGCGTTAGCATTTTTGTTCAGTGACATCACCTCTTCATTTATGCCACAGTTGTCATTGTGGGACCTAAATCTAATATTGTTGATTTTTGCAAAAATCGTCCCTTCGAGAACATTGGAAATCCCGCTGAAGACATTCTCTCAGAAGGTTGGCTTTTGGTGGCCATCACTTTGGCATGCAGAGAACAGAGTTGTCCGGAAAGCCACCGTATTTGGTGCTTCCTACAGTTGAAATCATCCTGTGTCCAAAGCTCTCCTTTTTAGTGAAAGTAGCATTAGTCTTTCATCTGATTGAGGACATCTTGCTTCCATCGTGCCCTAAACCATTTTTTTTGCACTCCCTGTACAATTCATGGGCTAACATTCTGGAGTTATTACCATATAAAACACAAACACAACTTAATATTTTTTTAAACCATAATTTATTGTTGGATTTTTCATGGCCCTGGTGTCGGTCAAGGGGTAACCTTTTAAAATAAATATCCATTAGCCAACTCGGCTATAACCATCAAAATTACATTTATTTTTTGTACACGCTGTCCATCCAGCCAAAGCTGGACGACTAATCCCCACTGACCGAAAACAGGGGCGACGCTCCTGATTGAGGTCCCCCCACCACCATAGCACTCTCAATTAAGGCCTGCAGGCCCATATTAAAAATATCCAGACCTATTGAAGACAAATGGACCTGGTCCTGCCTGAATAGACCTGGGAAAAAACCTTCCAGCTCCAAATGGCGGAATGACACACCTCCTAACGAAATTATTAAATTATTTATGGTCCCATTTACCGCCTCCTAATTTTATCCAAGTAGAACAGGTTACCACACGGGGACCATAGGAGCCGCGGGATCATTTCCGAAAATGCCAAGGTAGAACCCGGGAATAGTAACTTAAAGTCGTATAGATCCTTCTTGATCTCGCACAACAGTTCCCAAGTTCTAACCTTGCCAATATCGTTAGCCCCCAAGTGAATAACCAGAACCTTAGGAGGTGGCCATATGGAGGCCAAATAGATCAGATGCCCTCTAAGGTTACGCCATCTTAGACCCCGTATGCCTGACCAAAACACTCTAAATGTATTAATGTCCAATCCCAAATTACTGGAGTAAATCCTCGAAGAAGCCTGCTTACCAGCCCAGAAAACGTAGGAGTGGCCTACGACCCAAACTGCCTCAGTAGCTGGATCTGAAACAAAATTACACAATTAGTAGTTCTGGGCGAACATAAATTTTATACCTGTCGCTAGCCCATCTACCCACCCTTTTCTGACTTTCTGGAGGGAAACCCAACAGATCGGCCGCTGTGGCGGCCCCAACCCTAAATGAGTGGGATGAAAATGTAAAGCCTGCAAGATTGAGACACCTAAGGCAAGAAGCGAGGACAGATGAAAACTGAAATCTGGTTAACGGGGGCATGTCTTGGTGGATAAAAAAGGAACCTTCGCAAGTGGGGCGTACTTCCAAAAATTTAGCTACGAGTATAACTGGGCAAATCCTCTGATCTGGTGAACACCCTAAAGGTATCCATTGGCCCTTACCCAGGCCAAAAGTCTTTGATCTACATATAAATATACGAATGCTATCGGGCCCCATGACTATATGCTTAAACAGTAGAAAAGAAGATGACAACCTATTACGAGCCGTACATTCACCGATCCTTAAAGCACCAAAGAAAGTGACAGAGAAGGCTGCCCTGAAAAGTAATACTTCGAAATTGGAAGTACAAACCACCTCTAGCACCGCTAATAGCTTAATCAATAACTCAACTGAAATGGGCCGACGACCATCTTTAGAAGGGGCCGACTTACGGAAACCTTTAAGAATTTGCCTGACCTGAAAAAATGACGTAAGCGCTGGTCTACCTGAAAATTTTAAAAAGAAGGAGACTCCAGCCACTATCTTGCTAACCGAACCAGGACTCATGCCGGCCCCCATCATGGAAGATACGAAAGCTAATGCGACATAACCATTCACTTCCAGTACCTCGATACCCTGATGGGAGCAGAAAAAACACCATCTGGACCAAGCCAAACCATAATCCTGCCAAGTCTTCGTGCCAGCGAGTTCCGAAGGTGATCAGTCATCAGTCCCAAATCAAGCCCCAGAGGAAATCTGGGCAGGGGGTGCCCGTTGGATCCGCCGCAGGTGCCAACTCCCGAAAACGCTGAAACTGAGAACGAGATAACGCGTCAGCTACACCATTTTCCATACCAGGTAAGTAACTTGCCTTCAGCCAGATATTAAAACGAAAACAATGCAATACCATAAAACGCAGTAGCTTAACCACCATTTCTGATTTAGATGACAACATATTTATAGCAAATAGAACGCCTTTGCTATCAGTATGCACTAGCACCCTCCGGTCCTTGAAAAACTCCTTCCATACCACGATAGAAACCACTATGGGAAAAAGCTCCAGGAGGACTATGTTCCGCAGCACTTCCTCCTGTAGCCAGCTGGAGTGCCATTTAGAAGCACACCAATGGCCATTTAAAAAGGCTCCAAATCCTGATGAACCAGCTGCATCCGTAAAGAAATTTAATTGGAAATTGTCCGTAAGAGATTGCTGCCACACCGTGGCACCATTGAAATTAGATAGGAAAGAATCCCAAACTCTTAAGTCCTCCTTTATATTCGATGATAAGCGAACATGCGAATATGGAGACTTCAACCCACTCGTGGCCAAAGCAAAGCGCCTTGAAAATATCCTGGCCACTGGAATTACCCTTGCAGCGAATGCAAATAGCCCCAACAGGGATTGAGCTTCCTTCAACAATACTTTACGTTTAGCTAAAAATACTGAAATTAGCAATCTCATACGGCTCAACTTCCCTTCCGGTAATCTGAATTCCATTCGCTCAGTCAATCGTGATGCCCAAAAATTCAATCGTGGAAGACGGGAGCACTGTTTTCTCATGAGCGATAGGAATACCGAAAGAGTCGCATGTCCTAAAAAAGGTATTCAGCGCTTTGGAACATAACTGGGAGTCCACCGGACCCACGAACAAAAAATCATCAAGGTAGTGTAACAGACCCCCTTCTGGTAGAGACTGCGATACTACCCAATGTAAGAAAGTAGAAAAGGCCTCAAAATAAAAACATGACAAAGAAAAGCCCATAGGTAGACACTTATCAAAATAAAACTGGTTCAGAAAATGAAAACCCAGGGAATTAAAAACCCTGCGGATGCACGGGAAGCAGCCGGAAGGCAGACTTAATATCTGCCTTTGCCAGCATCGCCCCCTGCCCAAACTTGCGTAACAGCATCAGTGCTTCATCGAATGATGCATAAGACACAGGGGCCAAGACCCCTGCCACCTCCTCATTCAGTGAACCGTCCGCTGGGTAAGATAAATGATGGATGAGACGGAAACTCCCCTGCTCCTTCTTGGGAACTATACCCAAGGGGGAGAGGCGAAAATTCTCAAAAGGCGGTAGTTCAAAAGGGCCTGCTACTCTGCCTTCAGCGATTTCTTTAGTAATTTTCTCATGCACAACGTCAGGGTGCATCCTAGCAGATCGCAAATTCTCAACCAGGACGCACCCAGAACCTGTAAAGGAAGGGACCATAAAACCTTCCGCAAAACCCTTAGTTAGCAGCCTGGACATCATGCGGTCTGGGTATCGCTCTAGCCAAGGGTGCATGCTTGCTAGATCCACTGGTGTCTTGGCCCTTTTCTCCCGTTTCCCTAGCAACTGCTGCAGAGGTAGACGCTGCTGACTTGCGAAAACATCTGTTTGCAGGGTGGGCGCCATTGCAGTAAGAGCACCCGTGCCTATACCTGCAATTCGCGAAAAATTTACATTGCCCTTCATTGAAGGCGAAACAGCATCCTTTGCGAAAACTATTCTGTGCGGGCATCGCCCTAGGAGAAAATTGCGTTTTTTGCGGTAGCATTAAGTTAAGCCACAGACCCACATCCTTGCAACCCCACCGCAATGTCGGGTGGACGGCCAATTTCTGCCTAAAATTTTCATCATACGTGAACCATGCTATACCCCCAAAGTGGCGAAAAGCTTCAGCTATTATATCTACATGCTGAAAAAGTCCTGAACATTTTTCAGGATAACGCTCTCCCAGCACGGCCGCATAAATGCAAAAGGCCTGCAACCAATTTTGAAAAGTTTTTGGAACAATTTTTTTTCGCTCCTCCTCAGACCTTTCCTCTGAACGCTTATCAATTTTTGCCAAAAATTCCTTGGAAGCGGGTAATAACGACATCAGATCAATAAATTCCCCCTTCCAAATCCTCTCTTTGACATTATCTGATAAATGAAAACCCAGCGGGGAAATGTGGCATGGCATAGGTAATCTAAAAGACGACTCTGCTGCCCGCAGAGAAACCACCGTCTGGTGCATGTGCCTGCCTGTATGCGGCAGCACCCCTTCACTACCAGCTGACATTATCGCAGCTTCTGCTTGTGCGTCCGACAATTGTCGCCACACAGGGCTAACCACATCCGTTCGCACGCCATCACTAGCTGACTGCACAGCACCACTGAAGTGTGCCCTCCTTGAAACACTGTTAACCCTTCCGTCCTGAAAAGCACCATGATACTGTGCGTCATTAAATTCTCTAATACCAAATGCATTGTTCTGCAAACTAGCACCAGACTGCTGTGCCCCTTTAAACTTATTGTCAATTTCAGAGAAAGGAAAAGCACCAGACATATGTGCACCTGCATTAATATCCATACCAGCACCAATTGTGTGCAAACCCTGGAATTTTCTAGCATATAAATCCTTCAACTCAGTACCACCCGTGTGTACCCCTTTAAGTTCATTCACAAGACTGGACAGAGATGACATTAACAAATGCAGATTATTAACAGGGATGTTATAGCAAGTCTCACCACTAGGCGAACTCTCCTCCTTCAGGCTGCTGGAAGCTGCTGGCAGACCGCACTTCTCCTGGCTTGAGGTAGCATCACTGGGAAGGACGCTGCTGGCTCTCTCCTTCTTCTTGTGGATGGGGGAAGCTGATGATTTTGCCTTCCTTTTCCCTCTAGTCTGGCGCTGACTCCTCAGGGCGGCTGCAGGTTCGTCCATCTTCATCTCTGGAGTAACGGTGGCCATTAGGGGGGGCGGATCCTGCTGGGCAGTGCTAGGGCCAGCCTCCAGGCATTTCAGCAGCCATTCTTCTCCTCCCAAGCCCTCTGCTCTCTCAATCAGGCGGCGCAGCAGCGATTCTCGTTCCCTGGACGCATCTTGCTCCATCGCGACGGCTCTGCGGGGGTCCCGGTCTTGCTTCCAAGAGGAGGTAACGGCCGGACTGCTTCCTCCTTAAAAGACCCCGAATTCGCGGGCTTTCAGCGCGCCCGCCGCCGTCCACCAACCAGGTGCTGTTGCTACCCTGCTGCCATATCCAATAGCAACCTGTGGATTACAAATCACGCCCCCTTCATACTCCCCCATGTTTGCCCTGCATATAGCAGGGCTTGCCATTACTCTGCTTTCATTGGAGGATACAGCCCCTGCCCATCTGTCTTGATGCTGTCATATGCGTAAATACTTTTGCTCTTGTTATTTTCACTGCTGTGCCATGTAACTAAGTTGTCCACAGCGGCAGGGGGGTCTTTTAGTACATCCAATATCGTAGGCTAAATTTACATGTGCACCAAGAATAGGCATTTCATTTGTGTTTTTAAAGCCTTGCAAACACCTGTCCATGTTCTGTATCAGTTATGTCCATTTAGGCTGACAGTGTACAGTAGTTCACATGGATGTGTTTGTATCACAAATGTATCCAGCATGTAGCGTTTGGCTGGCGTTACTGCTCCCCACACACCTCTATTCATGTCAATGTAAATGCGCCGCAAATAAAATACAAAGATGCATTTGGAAAGCATTACTAGCTGAGATGATGGTACAAGAATCCATACAACAGAAAATAAACTTAGCCAATGGCTCCTGCTGCTGCCTTCATGTCCAGCGAGGAGAGAGAGAGAGCAAGAGCGAGGAGCGCTGCTCCTTTTGAGCACAGTGGTGATCGAGATCAGGCTCAGTTAAGTATTTAGGGAGGTTGGGGGAGCTGAATTTGAAAGGTGTTTTTTACCCTAATGCAGAAAATGCATTAAATCAGAACTTCGCTCTCTGTCAACATTGACTTTTTTTAATCCTTATGCTGCTAGCATTAGTAAATGCATAGGAAAATATAATATTTGCTTGTTAAACTTGTATTTTATTTTTTTTTACATTTCTTCAGTTACTTCCCATGTCTAGCCAAATGATGTCATACAACCCAGGAGTCTTCAGTAGGGGAGGAGGTGCTTTCTCAGCTAAGCACACCCTCTCCTGCTTGCATGCCTGAGCTAAGGGCAGGAAGATTCTAGTAAGTAAATGCTACTTGAATCATCTGCCCTTACTCAAGATGGCCATGGACAGAAATGCTAGGGAGTGTTTTTCAAAGTGATTTTGCAACAAAATAAAGCATGGAGACATGGATGAGTGAGTTTGCTTTGAATATTAAAAATGAATTAAATAGCATTTTTGGTTTGTCGTGCTCAGATGAAGTGTAGTTCCACTTTAAGGTAAAAAACCTTTACCATTACGACTACTTTAATGTAATAGGCAAATTAATGGGCATTCATGTTATCTAAAATTTGTTAACCCCAGTTTAGTCACCCTTTATCACTTTAAACCAATCACGCCAAACCTTGCAGAAATATTGAGCTGATAACCCAAGGTCAAGTGTTATTTGAGAGAGATGATTGTACTTTCACATAGAAAGGTATGAGTTAAAAGAGAAGTATGTTTGTTTGTTTTTCTTTTAAATATCCATGCGTACCTACAGTATGTGGATGGAGCATCAGACCGATGCTGCAGCTGTCCCCTGCTGCCCCTTCATTGAGAACATCGCCACGAACATCGCCGATGGCTCATTTCTCTCCCTTGCCCGAGCAGAGAGATGCTGCCTGTCAGTCAGCATCTCTCCTGCTCAGCTCCTCCACGCTCATTGGAGCGCTGAGCTGTGGAGGGTCGGGGAGCGGCCATCTCAGCAGCTCACTGAGACTGCCATCAGTCCAGGCAGCTGGCAGATCCAGACTTTGGAAGTCGGGATGACGTGGTGCCTCGACTGAACTTGGTGACGTCAGCGGAGAGCTGACTTCAGACCGCTCTCAGCTGAAAACGGGTCACAGAAGTGCAAAACATATTGCACTCCTGTGACCCAGAGGAGAAGCCCAGCCTAAAAAGCTCAGACTGGACTTCTCCTTTAAATCACTGCAGCCATTGGGTTGTGACAACATCATGTTTGCAGCAATGACTTCACTTTAGCATTTGTTCGTAATTGCTGCAATATTTCATATTGTTTCATACATATTTTCATGGTGGATAAGCTGGTGTTAAAGGTTTAGCCTAGCATTGATGAAGTGTGAGTCTTAAATGTAATTTAAAAAACAAACTATAGGGGCCATAAAAATTGGTTTATGCATGTTGAGGTAAAACAAATTATACATGATCTTGAATTGTTTGCATTGTCACCAAACACTTGAAAACGTTCTTATTGATTTATACATACATTAAATATGGAAGGTCCTAAAATAGGACTCATTCATGCAATAACAGAATATCAACACCATAGGAAATAGTCATTCTAGAACTACCCATCCTTTAGATAATTCTACATAGCCTTTTGTTCTGAAGTCAACTCCCTACTTTTTCATGTCAGTGAAGCATCCTCTCTCCACACCTCTATAACCTTTTAGCAATGTAGACTTTCAGGGAGACCTGCTAATGCGTCATACATCTCCCCACAAGCAGGAATGCTTTCCTCTTAAAGATAACATGACAAGATGACACAGAGGCAGAGCATGCTAAAGGGATATGTATTTTTGTATATGATGTGATATGAAGATTTATTGCAAAATAATTTCAATGATGTAAATTCCTTTAAATTAAGTTCTTCCTATATCCACTCACTATTTCATATCCTTCATTATTTTGCATTTTACTCAGTGCAGTAAGAATCTTTGCTAAAGGATAGCTGTTGGAAAATCAAATCCTAACCCTTTTGCTGCCAGAGCTTTTTTTGCAGTTCTTTTGCACACCTTTAAAAAAATGTAATAAAAAATTAGGCCTGAGGATTACATAAAACCTCCAAACATTTATAGATTTTCTGAAAGCAGACACCATAGAGAATAAACTAGGGGTAGTTCTAATTTTTTATGTTACACAATATTAGTGCAACAGTTTAGGAGGAGCAACATTTCAGTGAAAAAATACTCTAAAGTTAATTTTAAGGCACAATAATGCAGTAAATTACCCAATTTGTTTTGTAACGTATAAAATTTCAGTACCCTATATTTTCCATAGACAAAGCTTTAAAAGCCCCATACTCATGTTGGTGTTAACTGTGAACAATGGGCCTATAATTATTGCTCTCACATGTTGCATAACGCTGTGCATAGAGATAAAACGTGTGGAGTGAAATTTACGTTTTTGTGCGTTGGCATCCCTGACGTGTGCATTTACATTCATACTTGCATGTATGTACATTTTTTTTTTTTTTTGTTGGGGGGTGCTTGGATGTATTTGTAATTATTTACTATTGATGAAGTTGAAATGAGCTTAAGAATTGAAGATTTACTATGTTATAGTGAAAACGGGGCTGTACTTTTCAAAATTAATCAGAGAGAGCTGTAATTAATCAGACAGAGAAAAGAAGCGGCTTCAAATGACCAGTTGGGCAGCGCAGGGGAATAAGGCACCAGAATAAGGCATTTCACCTTATTTTTTCAATCGCTCTTAAAGGGGTTGTAAAGCTAAACATTTTTTTGGCAATATCTGATCTATATGCTATATAGATCATGAATCTAGCTGTTATTTCTGCCGAAATTTTTTATTTACCTTTTAGGATAAATAGGCTTTATCAGCATTTCCTCCTTTCCTCTCTGTATGTTCTCCTCAACTTCCGGATTTTCGAGCGTGCTCCCTGTAGCAACGTCACGGCTTCAAAGGAACTACAATTCTCTTGATGCTTAGTGGCATTGCGCATGCACAGTGCTGCTTTTTTGCTGTGTGACGGCGAACCTGAGCCACACTTCCACTTCAGCAAAAAAGGGGGAGGAGTAGGGCGGAGTAAAGGTGGGGCTGTGCTGAGATGGTCATTCATATTACAATAGCAAGGTAGGGGAGGCAGAGCTACAGTGTCCTAGACACGCCCGTGGCTCCCCTGCCTCCCGTGCCTGTGAACGCACACAGCATCTCCCCGCAGGGATGTAGTCCCAAGGGAGGGGGCGAGTACGCTGACTAACCCCCAGCCAGAATGGCTCGGATGATGGGGGCTAGCTTCTACAGGAGGAACAGGAAGTTGAAAATTCACACACAGAAAAAATGCATTTACAAAGGAAAACGAAGGAAAGGGTACGTGAACCAACAGTACACTACCTTTTTAAAGGAACATATTTAGAAAATAATAAAAAATGAACCTTTACAACCCCCTAAGAAAACTATTCTATCAGTTTTCCGATGCAGTGTGGAGGGAGACCTATTGCAGTTTGGAATTCTGCTTTAAATACTTTGTACAGCTGTGATATATACAGTATCTCACAAAAGTGAGTACACCTCTCACATTTTTCTAAATATTTTATTATCTTTTCATGTGACAACACTGACAAAATGACACTTTGCTACAATGTAAAATAGTGACTGTACAGCTTTTATAACAGTGTAAACCTGCTGCGCCCTCAAAATAACTCAACACACAGCCATTAATATCTAAACTGCTGGCAACAAAAGTGAGTACACCCCTAAGTGAAAATGTCCAAATTGGGCCCAGTTAGCCATTTTCCCTCCCCGTGTCATGTGACTCGTTAGTGTTACAAGGTCCAAGGTGTGAATGGGGAGCAGGTGTGTTAAATTTGGTGTTATCGCTCTCATTTTCTCATACTGGTCCCTGGAAGTTCAACATGGCAAAGAACTCTGAGGATCTGAAAAAAAGAATTATTGCTCTACATAAAGATGGCCTAGGCCAATGATGGCAAACCTTGGCACCTCAGATGTTTTGGAACTACATTTCTTATGATGCTCAACTACACTGCACAGCGCATGAGCATCATGGGAAATGTAGTTCCAAAACCTCTGGGGTATCAAGGTCGCCATCACTGGCCTAGGCTATGAGAAGATTGCCAAGACCCTGAAACTGAGCTGCAGCATGGTGGCCAAGACCATAAAGCTTTTAACAGGACAGGTTCCACTCAGAACAGGCCTTGCCATGGTCGACCAAAGAAGTTGAGTGCACATGCTCAGCGTCCTATCCAGAGGTTGTCTTTGGGAAATAAATGTACGAGTGCTGCAGAGATTGAAAGGGAGGGGGGGTCAACCTGTCAGTGCTCAGACCATACGCCGCACACTGCATCAAATTGGTCTGCATGGCTGTCGTCCCAGAAGGAAGCCTCTTCTAAAGATTATGCACAAGAAAGCCAGCAAACAGTTTGCTGAAGACAAGCAGACTAAGGACATGGATTACTGGAACCATGTCCTGTGTTCTGAAACCAAGATAAATTTAGATTGTGTCAAGCTTGTGTGGCGACAACCAGGTGAATAGTACAAAGACAAATGTGTGTTGCCTACAGTCAAGCATGGTGGTGGGAGTGTCATGATCTGGGGCTGCATGAGTACTGCCGGCACTGGGGAGCTACAGTTTATTGTGGGAACCATGAATGCCAACATGTACTGTGACATACTAAAGCAGAGCATGATCCCCTTCCTTCGGAGGCTGGGCCGCAGGGCAGTATTCCAACATAACGACCCCAAACACACCTCCAAGACGACCACTGCCTTGCTAAAGAAGCTGAAGTTAAAGGTGATGGACTGGCCAAGCATTTCTCCAGACCTAAACCCTATTGAGCATCTGCGGGCATCCTCAAACAGAAGGTAAAGGAGTGCAAGGTCTCTAACATCCACCAGCTCCGTGATGCCGTCATAGAGGAGTGGAAGAGCAAGCTCTGGTGAACTCCATGCCCAAGAGGGTTAAGGCAGTGCTAGAAAATAACACACAAAATATTGACACTTTGGCCCTAATTTGGACATTTTCCCTTAGGGGTGTACTCGCTTTTGTTGCCAGCGGTTTAGACATTAATGGCTGTGTGAGTTATTTTGAGGGGACAGCAAACTTACACTGTTATACAAGCTGTACACTCACTACCTTACATTGTAGCAAAGTGTAATTTCTTCAGTGTTGTCACCATTAAAAGATGTAATAAAATATTTACAAAAAGGTAAGGGGTGTACTCACTTTTGTGAGATACTGTATATATTGTGGAAGGCTTGTAAGGAATAGAAAATGGGAAGCTTCTTACAAAAAATCCTAGACAACAACAGTTGAAAGGTAAATTGGTCACCAATCTCATGTGCTAGGTCACCTTTGTGAGGCAGCTTGCTTGTTTAAATGGTTGTCTGCATTTGTGTTGTCTACAACATTTGTAATCTTTTATCACTGGAAAAAATCTGTTAACATTAAGAAAGAGACCCTATGACTCTAATGTTGAATGCTATGCATTCCAAAAGGGTGTGTTTTTGGTTTTCAACTAAAGGGAAACTACCGTACTTTAAAGCTGAACTCCAGCTAGCACAAGAAATTACTATGTAGTTTTCTTCCCTTCTCACAGCAAGGGTTCACTTCCCAATTTGTCTTCATTCCTCTGACAGCCAGCACTCTTCTCCACTCTCGTATGTGGATGGACCCTTGATAGCCTCACCTGTAATGCAGGATAGCCAGTCTGGCAAATTACAGTATTTGATAATGTCATAGAAGCTGTGACCCGAATGGTTTTCCCTGGAAAAGGGAAGCAGCTTAGTGGGACTGGTCAGATTGTTGAGAGAGCTAAGGTAAGTATTCTTGCTGATCTCTTACCCCCCTATAAAAAAACTTTCAAATCTTTGTCTGGGGGAGGACACAGGTGTGCCCAGCCCCACTGTCAACAGCCTGCCATCTTATCCAATATGTCATAACTTTGATAGGCTGAGAGCTGCTGCGGCTGGATAGGCCTGGACAGTGCACCTAGCTGTACAAATGTTTAAGGTAGTATACGTCCTAAATGTGGATTGTAAGAATTCTGCGTCAGTCACAATTAATTTTACACCATTCTTGTGGCTATGGGCAGAGAATTCCGGGTTGTTGCGATTTGGAGGAGTTTGTTTGGCTTACATCCATCCACCCATCTTGCAAAGTGTGTTAGCTGCGCTGTTATGGCAGCACACTAATTTTGGTGAGTGTGCACTGCATGACAGGAAGGAACTCTGGATCTACATTGATTGCTTTTCACTCACTGATACATTTACCTTTATAAAGTGTGATAGCTGCACATTCTATGGCAGCACATTAGTTCTGGTGAGTGTGTACTGCATGAGGGGGTGGAACTTTGAATCCCTAGTCCACTACTTTCTGCACGGGTGTTTTATTTTTATAGTTTTTTTTTTAAATAACTGCACTATACATTTTTTTTTTGCCTTTATGGTAATCCATATGCTGTGACATCATGGTTCCCTGGGGAGGAGTAAAAACAGCTGATTCGTGGATCAGGTTGACTATACCATAAAGGTATTTCACAAAGCGTGTCTTATTTGAGACGCCATCTTTTTCTGGTGAGTTGCCACATCTCCAAGTAGCTACACAGGAGGAATTTTCAACAGACAACATACTAGAAACACTTATGAACTGTTTAGTATCATTTGGACTTATTTGTATTTTTGAATGTACATGTATAATACACAATAGATTACATAATAATCCTGACTGCTGCACCCCTTATGCTGTGCTACTCATTGCATACTCGTGACTGCTCTGCTAGAATCCCTTCTAGAATTAGTGGTTGGGGGTTAGGAGAAGCAGCCATGCATATTTATGAGGCCTCAGCCAATCCCCAGAAATGGGCTGGTAGGGGGCAAAGAATTTGAAAACTGTATTTACCTGTTACCTAAAATGTAAAAGTAAATAGTGGCACTGATATTAAAGTATTGTAAATCATAACAATCAATACTATAAAATAATATACTATAAATACTATAAAATCTGTATACCATTATAAAAAGTGCAGACACATAGCATAGCACAGTACTCATTGTAAATGAAAAAAGGTAACTGAAAAAAATAACATCTAAAGTTTTGCGTGTCCAAATGTATCCAATCATCAAGATAAATTCATCAAAAATTCATATATATGAATAAAATAACCTCTAAAATTCTTGTGTCCAAATTAGTCCAATCAAAAGGTTCAAAATAATGTGACTATATAAAGTATATAAAAATTTCATATAGAATGCATCAAATATTCTCATGTAAGAAATTGTGCATCCCAACTGAAAGTGCCTTTGTGCAATAAATCAAATCAAATAAATTGATTTATTGCACAAAGGCACTTTGAATGATTTTGACCATTTTTATCAGACAAGCAGTGAAGGAAACACTAACAATAGTAAGAGAGTAACACAGACGGAAGTAAAAATGTGTGTTTTATGTTAAAGCGGTTTGGTACTCACAAATACACATTGATCTTGTTTAAAACTGTTCTGAATATAGATCCCCAAATGAGCATTAAAAAAAAAAAAAATCATTACTTACCTTGCTGTAGTCATTCTTATGCCACGTACACACGAAGGGACTATCCCGCGGGATTATCCACTGGACCGAAGTCCAGCGGATAATCCCCTCGTGTGTGGGCGCCGGCGGACTTTTTGGCGCCAAAGTCCGGCGGACTTTTTGGCGCCAAAGTTTTAAGTTTTGTTTTAAAATTATCCGCTGGACTTGGCAGTCCGGCGGACAATCCCGCCGTTAGTAGGCAAGTCCGGGACTTTTGAAATGAACAGACTTGCCGCTCATCGGCAAGTCCGTTCATTTAGCACGTGACTTCAGGTTACGTAGCTAGCGTAGGCAGTACATGCCGCCGCGCTAGCTCCGTGACCTGGCATGGATTTAAAGGGACTCCCCACGCCGAAAAAACGGCGTGGGGGTTCCCCCCAAATCCATGTCAGACCCTCATCCGAGCACGCAGCCTGGCAGGCCAGGAAAGGGGTGGGGACGAACGAGCGCCCCCCCCCTCCTGAGCCGTACCAGGCCGCGTGCCCTCAACATGGGGGTGCCCTGGGGAAAGGGGGGCCGTGCGGCCCCCCCACCCCAAAGCACCTTGTCCCCATGTTGATGAGGACAAGGGCCTCTTCCCGACAACCCTGGCCATTGGTTGTCGGGGTCTGCGGGCGGGGGGGCTTATCGGAATCTGGGAGCCCCCTTCTATAAGGGGGCCCCCAGATCCCGGCCCCCCACCCTATGTGAATGAGTATGGGGTACGATGTACCCCTACCCATTCACCTAAGGTGTAAAATGTAAAGTACAAAAACACACTTTTGAAAAAATATTTTATTGCACTGCTCCGGGGGTCTTCTTCCGTCTTGGGGGTCTTCTCGCCGGACTCCCCCGCCATTTACCAAGCTCTTTTACCGAGCGGGGGAAGTCCGGCTACCTTCTTCGTCGTCGCCGCCGTCGTCGTCGGGGGTCTCGATCCGCCTTCGGGGGTCTTCCGGGGGTCTCTTCTGTTCTTGCGGCGATCGTCGTCTTCCGCGCCGCCGGCGCCGCCTTCTTCTTCTTGTCCTTCTTCTTGTTCTTCTTCCGATGTTGACCCGTCGCTGTCTCTGCCCGGAATGCCTGTGCCGCTCTGCGCTGGGACTTATATAGGGGCATGGGGACAGGGTCACATGCTCATGTCACATGGTGACCCCGCCCCCTTGCAATGTCACAGTCCCAGCATCCTCCGGGGCTGTGACAACACAAGGGGGCGGGGTCACCATGTGACATGAGCATGTGACCCTGTCCCCCATGTCCCTATACAAGTCCCAGTGCAGAGCGGCACATGCATTCCGGGCAGAGACAGCGACGGGTCAACATCGGAAGAAGAACAAGAAGAAGGACAAGAAGAAGAAGGCGGCGCCGGCGGCGCGGAAGACGACGATCGCCGCAAGAACAGAAGAGACCCCCGGAAGACCCCCGAAGGCGGATCGAGACCCCCGACGACGACGGCGACGACGAAGAAGGTAGCCGGACTTCCCCCGCTCGGTAAAAGAGCTTGGTAAATGGCGGGGGAGTCTGGCGAGAAGACCCCCAAGACGGAAGAAGACCCCCGGAGCAGTGCAATAAAATATTTTTTCAAAAGTGTGTGTGTTTTTGTACTTTACATTTTACACCTTAGGTGAATGGGTAGGGGTACATCGTACCCCATACTCATTCACATAGGGTGGGGGGCTGGGATCTGGGGGCCCCCTTATAGAAGGGGGCTCCCAGATTCCGATAAGCCCCCCGCCCGCAGACCCCGACAACCAACGGCCAGGGTTGTCGGGAAGAGGCACTTGTCCTCATCAACATGGGGACAAGGTGCTTTGGGGTGGGGGGGCCGCCCCTTTCCCCAGGGCACCCCCCATGTTGAGGGCACGCGGCCTGGTACGGCTCAGGAGGGGGGGCGCTCGTTCGTCCCCACCCCTTTCCTGGCCTGCCAGGCTGCGTGCTCGGATGAGGGTCTGACTTGGATTTGGGGGGAACCCCCACGCCGTTTTTTCGGCGTGGGGAGTCCCTTTAAATCCATGCCAGCTTACGGAGCTAGCGCGGCGGCATTTACTGCTTACGCTAGCTACGTAACCTGAAGTTACGTTCTAAATGAATGGACTGCTCCGTGTGTGGGCAAGTCCGTTCATTTTCAAAAGTCCCGCGGACTTTTGGCCGGTGGATTATCCGCCGGAGAAGTCCGTGCGTGTGTGGGCAAGTCCACACGCTCGGAAAGTCCAGCGGACCCAGCTGGAAAGTCCGGCGGGATTGTCCGCTGGACTAAGTCCGCCGGCAAAAGTCCGCACGTGTGTACGCGGCATTAGAATGACTTCCGGTCTGTCCTCCCGTGGGAGTAGGCGTGGTTTCGGCTGTCCCCCGGCTCCGCAAAGACCCCTGGGAAATGTTTTGCATTCTTCCCATGAAGCTACGGGGGACGCCGTCAGCAGGAAATCTCGAGAGATTTCGGCCGGAAGACGCCGGTCACGTTTTGGTTGCCATCACAACGGGGCGGGAACTTCCGGCGACGCCGCGCCTTTGTGATGGCAACCAGAAATTTTACGGCGCTGCACGCTGAGCGAACTGAGCATGCGCGGGATCGAGCGGTGAATGCTGGGAGCGCAGCATTCACCGCATCCCGGAAGTAAATGCTTGTGGGTTTCTAATGCCCTCAAGCAAAATGGAATCGTCCAGCAAGCTATTTTCAAAGTTATCCAAACGGACGGAATCGGCAATCGGCGAGGAGAAGAACTGCAGCAGGTGAGTTACATGTTATGTATGTCTTTATTTTACACTGAACGGAAAAAAAAAAAAAAAATATTTCGGCGGAATCCCGCTTTAAGAAGGAGAAATGTTGTCCCATGTCACTCTGCCTACAATGGCTTGCTAAATAAACAGCAATAAAAGGTGTCCCTTGATTTTTTTTTTTAGCAACTCTGTACGCAGCAGGCTGTTACCTGTCATTGCAATGTAAAGTGTCATGGATCTGACAGCCTAACCATCAGCAGTAAACAAATCGTCACAATCCTAGTCAAAAGTTTTTTATTCTTTTGAAAACCTAAATGCTAATTTAACACTCTCCACTCCTATATCACATGCTCAAAGGCAAAGGGTTGTACAAACATAGCCATTTAGTTTTGTCAGAGGCTTCTGTGCAAATTACTAGAATATCTTGTCTAGTGAGATGACTCCTGCATAACTTGTGTAAATGTTGTTTCTAATTAAAGAATGCTTCAAAAAGAAAAACTACTACAGATAATGCTATTGTGAAAGATCAATACCTTTTTGAATACATCTGAAAGGATACATCCACCCTGTGGACTGTAAATTCAAATTATACATACTGTATTATGTACATATAAAGTTTGGGCCTGTTGCCTAGACAACACCTTTTTAAAACAACCCTGTCACTATACAATTTGAAACCAAGCCTTAAAGTGATTGTAAAGTCTTGTTTGTTATTTTAAGTGAAAAAAAAATGTTATATTTGCCTACTTACCTGCTCTGTGCAGTTGGTTTTGCACTGAGCAGCCCAGATTCTCCTCTTCTCGGGTCCCTCTTCAGCTCTCCTGGTCTCTCCCTCCTGTCGAGTGTCCCCACAGCAAGCGGCTTGCTATGGGGCCACCCGAGCTGAATAACAGCTCTGTGTGTGTGTCCATTCAGACACAGAGCCCCGTTTCTGCCCCGCCCCATCTCTCTCTCCTGATTGGCTAACTGACTTTGACAGCAGCGGGCGCAAATGGGTGCCACTGCTGTGTCTCATGCCAATCAGGAGTAGCGTTCCGGACGGCCAGAAACTCGTGGTAAGTACTAGGGAGCTGCTGCACACAGAAGGTTTTTTATCTTAATGCATAGAATGCATCAAGATAAAAAAAACTTCTGACTTTACATTAACTATAAGCCTTACTTATAAAAGTGTATATGCTCATCCTTCCTGCTGCTGTGCTGTCAAGCACCGCTCCAATAGTTCTCACCCCCAGAGGGGCTGCTGAGAATATGCCCAGGTATTCCATGCTAGTACAGAGGCTGCCAGTAACCATCACAATTCCATGCACATGGACAATACAGACTCAGTGTAGGGGCTGTCTTTTTAGAATTCATTGCTGAGTTATTTAAAACAGGAAAAGGAGTTCAAGCAGTGTTGCCAACCTCCCAAAGTGATACTGGCATGATGCCAAAAATTTACTGACAACACAGATTATTTTACTGACACCGCTCATGAAATTTTCATGGGGATAAGACCGTTCAGATAGCGTCAGTGTAGTGACGGTTGAACACCGTCTATTTCATTGCGTTACTGCCAGTTTAACGCCATTTGCTTCTGTGTGCGTTACTGCCAGTTTAATGCCATATTGTTTTTTGCCTCACTGTATGTTTGGCGCATTATATTGCAGTATATTATTGTGTGTCCGTGGAGTGTGTGTGTGTGTGTGTGTGTGTGTGTAGTGTGAGTACTCACATTAAAGTGCACCAAACAGCACTTTGCATTGATTAAAGTGCATCTACGTACAGATTTCCACTTCTTCTTCTTTACATTTGCTTATAAGCACCGCTCCCTCCCAATAATGTCTGGGAGAACAACAAAGAGAGGTAGACATTCCCTTGGCACTGTGAGGGGGCCAGCAACAAATGTGTCCACAGGCAAAGGTGGGCGTGGTGTCAGTCCTCAGGCAGGGAATCATTTCCTCTGTTTAGTGAGTTTGCCTGTGCTATCCAGCATGCAGAGGAGGTGGTGGACTGGCTTACTAAACCTTCCTCATCCTCTGTCACGCAAGCAGAGACAAGTGTGAAGTACCCTGCAGTTGCCAGAGTGGATAAACCTGCCTCCTTGTCCACATCTATTCCTACCATAGCCCCAACATCAGCCAAAGAGGAGTCGGCTGTTATTTGACCACAGCATCAGCCACTTGCTCCTTGATGATGCCCAGCCATTACTGGATTCAGATGTTGGTTCTTAGCTTGAGGATGACCGGAACAGGAGCCTAGAGAGAGGGGAGAACACTGGTCGACAAATTGGCATTCATGTTCCCCCAGCTGCAGCATATTGCCAAGTTGTCTCCAGTGGTAATGATGAAGATGGAGGAGTGGTAATGATGAGCTCACTGATAGGACTTGGGTTCCAGATAGAGCAGAGGAGGAAACTGAAGGTGAGGCAGCACAACCCCAAGGAGGCCGACATCAAGAAAGAAAAGAGGGGGGGGGCGTGGCTTGGACGTTCATGTGAGCAGACGTGCCTCACATCAGCTCCTGCATCCTGACGCACAGAATCCTGCTGTGAGCCTAACAAACCGCAGAAATAGACCGGAATCTGCGCTCCCGGAGTGGGGCTACCCCTGCTGTGACACCCGGTCGCCGAATCCGGACCCCAGCCATGTCTAAATCCAAACCGGAGGCCGTTCACGCCGACGGGCCGGCCCAACATGGCGGACCTTCGCTGCAGCAACGCCAAGGAAAAATCTCCTATGCATCAGCAGCAGCCAAACCTGGCCAGTATGCACACAACCCAGGCGGCCCTAAAAGCGGTCAAAAGAATCACTTGCCTGATACCGCTGGAGCGGATGGCGGTGGATCCCCTGGACAGTCCTCACAATCTTTGCAGCATGGGCCTGAGAAAATGGCGCCCACAGCCACGAGGAACGCAGTGAGTACACCATCCTCCCCTCTCCCTGCCTCTGATATAGCTGGCCCACCAGATATGGAGTGTAATGAGCCCACACTGCAGGATATACTAGCAGCAGTACATTTATATGGCTCCTCTATTACTGAACTGTCCACAGAAGTTAAGAGCATGAAAGAGGGCCTACTGCATATTAGACAGGACATGCAGAAAATCAGGGAGAGGGCCACTGCACTAGAGGGACGGGTCAGCTCCATTGCAGACTAATTACCCCCCCCCCCCCCCTGCTCAAGAAATGCATATTACAGCGACTAGAACGGACGAAACAGCAGCTAGAGTCGAAAATATGGAAAGCAGACTGAGAAGGTCAAACATCCGTCTTGTAGGTATGCCTGAAAAATCAGAAGGGAAACATCCTACTGAATTTATTGAAAACTGGCTGGCTGATACCTTTGGCAAAAATAACCTCACTCCATTCTTCTCAGTGGAAAGAGCACATAGGGTGCCATCTAGACCACCGGGGGGCCACGACCGACCATTCCTTCTGAAACTATTACATTACAAGGACAGAGATATAATACTATGTCTGGCTAGACAGAAGTTAGACATGGAGATCCAAGGATCTAAAATATCACTATATCCAGATATTTCAGCGGCTGTGCAAAAACAGAGAGCTAAATTTATAGAGGTCAAAAAGAGAATGCGTGCAATCCCATTAGTTTATTCCATGCTATACCCGGCTAAACTGAGTGGTGGCAGACGGCACGGTCCATTTCTTTGAAAGCCCTAATATGGCCACTAACTGGTTGGATCGACATGAGAGACAACTGAGAGGTGCTGCAAGAGGACACTCTCCAGGATAAAGAGATTAAACCTGCACAGCTATTGCTTCACATCCTATTGCTCACCATGACAAGATAGGAGCACGTGAAGAGGCACATGTACTGTATTTAACAACCACATACCTCATCTTAGCATATTTTGCACCCCCCCCCCCCTTTTTAGGAAATTGAGGTCACAGGGCCCCAGCCCTCACTACTACCCCCGAACAGGCCCCGCGGGGCACCCACGGAAGTCTCCGATGGGAGCACATATATTTACAACTGCCTGGCCTAGGTTTTTTCTCGGCAGGTTGTTTTTTATTTTTATAAAAGTTTTTGTTAATTTTCAGACCCAGTTGCAAGGGTCGTTTCTCCGCAGGCTCCTCCATTGCATGACTCTCAAGTACAGATACGCATTCTACAGTGCAATTAAAATGCACACAGACAGGCACCATCTCAAAGCCTCCAACTACTCAGGTAACATAAGAACATGGATAGAAGGTTTATCCCCCACAGAATTTATGCCTTAAGGAATATGCTGTCGCCATTACAGCCTTACTACTATGTCGAGTAATAAGAGAGACATAATTCTCTCCTGGAACATTAAGGGACTACATGACCCTGTGAAGAGGACTGCCTTGTTTACCTTTTTCTCACAACAGGATCCCACCATTATCTGTATACAGGAATCCCATCTTACTAAAGATACCACTAATCTTATTCATATGTCTAAATATCCTCTGCAGTACCATTCGGTGCATACTAGATATTCTAGAGGTGTTAGTATTTTGTTTTCTAGAACCACAGCATTTATTGAAAAGGATGTGCAAATAGACCCTGAGGGAAGATTCATTTTTCTAATGGGGTTATGGGAATCTCAAATATGTGTTATAGCCAATATATATGTAGCACCACCCTTTACACTGACGGTCATGCAGAGTTTGGCAAGATTCTTAGCTAAACACCCTCAAATTCCGGTTTATGCCCTGGGTGATTACAATAGCGCTCTAGATGCCTCTTTGGATATACGTAAGAGATTCTCCCCTCAGGGTCCTAGGATGTACACGCCATTGGCTAGAATTATTGGGGAACTGGAAATGGTGGATCTCTGGAGATGTAAATCTCCCTTGAAGCCCCAATTTTCCTGCCATTCATTGACACACGCCATGTTGTCACGTATAGAATTTGCGCTGGGTAATGACCTAACGCAGGGCTATGACCCGACTGTGAAATACTTGGCTAAGGGGCTGTCCGATCACTCTCCGGTGCAGCTTAGCCTGAATTTGCATAAACCACGCTTGCCACTACACTGGAAGCTGAACCCGTTTTGGCTTCAGTTGTTCTCTGATAAGGATGATATGCAGTTACATATTGAGTATTTTCTGGAAGCAAACAGGCATTCGGCTGCGACCTGGGGTAGTATGGGACGCCTTGAAAGCCTTTATTAGAGGTATGTGCATAAAAGAAATTAATAAAATTAAAACAAACAGTAGACAATGGGCTGTAGACGTTGCTCAGGCGGTGGAGAAGGCAGAGGAGTTATACCTGCAGACTCCTACGCCTGAACTGGAAAGAAGCTGGTCTAATGCGCAGAAAATACTTTGCATTGTACATACACAACAGGCAGAGAATAAAAGATTCTTCACAGCCCAAACATACTTTGAAGAAGGGGAACAAACTGGCCATATGTTGGCCATGATAGCTAAATCGCAACAACCACCCCAGACCATACACAGCATTACAACCTCAACATCCTCCACAGTCTCTGATACGCCCTCTATGCTGCAGGAGTTTTGCTCCTTCTACCAGGACTTACTCATCCAAGGTATCCTACCCCATGGAGGAGTTAACACATTTCCTGGATTCGATTACTTTACCTCAGCTCCAAGAAACAGACAAGAATCTCCTAAATGCCCCCTCACTTTAGAGGAACTTCAACTTGCAGTAGCCACATTCCCAAATTCAAAGGCCCCAGGTAATGATGGTCTGCCGATTGAACTATATAAAAAATGTAACGGTATACTCCTACCGGAGTTACTCCATACACTCACAGAGGCATTTGGCATAGGCTCCCTACCCCAGTCTATGTATGAAGCGGTAGTAGTGGTCATACTGAAGCCAGGGAAAGACTCTGATAAACCAGAATCATATAGGCCCATCTCATTGTTAAATACAGACCTGAAACTCCTTACTAAGACTATAGCCATGAGACTTTCTAAGGTAGTAACTAAATTAGTTCACCCGGACCAATCCGGCTTCATACCAAACAGATCTACAGCAAATAACTTACGCCGCCTATACCTAAACATGCAAATACCCACAGACAATCAAGGTCACAGAGCTATCCTTTCGTTAGATGCCGCCAAGGCGTTTGATAGCGTAGAGTGGGAATACTTATGGAAGGTACTTGAACGATTTAATCTGGGAGAAAATATTATCTCCTGGATTAAATTACTATATAAAGAACCCAAAGCATGCATCAGAATAAATAACAGTCTATCTACCTACTTTGATCTATTCAGAGGGACCAGGCAAGGCTGCCCCCTTTCCCCCCTCCTTTTTGCTCTGGCCATTGAACTCCTGGCAGCTGCCATACGGGGGAACATGGATATAGTGGGATTTAGGAGAAGGGACTCTGAGGACGAAATCGCATTATATGCTGATGACGCATTACTGTTTTTAGGTGACACCTCTAACTCCCTAATTGGACTTATGGAACTTATACAGATCTTTGGATCCTTCTCGGGATTTACCATAAATTGGGATAAGTCAACGATCCTACCTTTGGACCCATTGACAGATCCCCTCCCACAAATGGCTAGTCTGATTAAAATAGTAAAAAAATTTAAATACCTGGGAATTGTTATACACCCTGATTTTTCCCAATATATAAAACTGAATATAGACCCCATTCTTAAATTCCAAGACAAGACGTCTAGCTGGGTTAAACTCCCATTGTCTGTGGTTGGTTGCTGTAACTTGATAAAAATGATTTGGAACCCACAAATTTTGTATGCACTCCACAACGCCCCTCTATGGATCCCTATTCATGTGTTCAGGAAATGTAACACTCTGTACCGTGCTTTAATTTGGAGGAAGCAGGTTCCGAGAATTAAACTGGAAACCCTACAGGAAGCGAAGGACTCGGGTGGACTCGCAGTTCCGAACCCATTTTACTACTTTATAGCTGCACAGCTACAGCACTTAACGATGCTTACGCAAGTAATTTATGTCCTCATCACGGAAGGGGCAGATCTCCTCTATATACAGCTCACTTCATGTATCTAAGGCAATGTCTTTACCCTGTAGGGGTGGCTGGGAGACGGACGTGGGACAAATTACAGGCGAAGAATGGAATACCATACTTGATAATGTACTAAGGGTGTCCCTGTCCGCCCCCCCAAAAGCTCACTCAATTATTTATTATCCATCGTACATACCGCACACCTGAGGAGCTATATAAATGGCACAGAAGAGATGATCCCCTTTTGTCCCCGATGTCTAATAATGGAAAGTTGATTCATATGCTGTGGAAGTGTCCCAAACTGCAGAGATATTGGGTGGCAGTGATGAACACGGTCAACAGCATATGGAGTCTCAAACTTAGTACTGAACCTAAACTCTGTTTACTAGGTCTACTAGATGAAGAAGAATACACCCCTTTCACGCAAACAGCCATTCTTAGAGTACTATTCTTAGCCAGAAAACTTATTGCCAGGAAATGGATATCTACAGTGCCCCCTACGCATAAGGAATGAATACAGTCTGTGAATGACTCTCTTATTAGAAAACAGCTCACATATAAGCATCGAGGAAGCCCTTATAAATTTGAAAACATATGGGACTCATGGTTGGATACCACGGGATTGGCACCATTTAGTCTAGTCCAAAACAGAATTCTGGGAGGGAGAAATGCCTCAAACAATATGCCTGCTTAAATTCCATACTGAACCTATGGACACACTAATATAAATAGATTGAGAGAGAGGCGGAAAAGATGCGATAATTTACATGCACACTTATTTTTTTTTTTTTTTCCTTTTATTTTAATATATTCTTTGAGAGACAGCGAATATAAAAGCACTTTAACCTGTGGAGGTATTCACAATGTAAGTTGTATATAGTTTTATGTTGCACACTGGTAATACGCCTCTCCCAGTTGGTTGAGAGAGGAAGACTCCCTTCACTGCTCCCCAGCTACAGGCTGGCTGGAGAGGGTGAGAGGGGATAAATAATTAATAATAAACACATATGCCTAAATACAGTGACCAAACGGAAAAACTCTATGATACATAATTACAACACGAGATGAGCCCTTTACTGAGTAATACTATACCATAATATGGTTGGTGATGCTTAAATCAGTCTAGATGAAAAGGCTAAACAAACTGAATATTGCCTATTGATTGTATAAACAACCAAATGTGCATTGAATTGAAGAACGTTATGTGAAAAGAAGAGACATATTTTGGTCTGCATTTATTATCATTTCCATGTGTAATCTGCATATTGTGTATCTATGTGTGCACGACTGTTTGTTTGTTTTTTGTTTTGTTTTCAATTTTCAATAAAAATGATCTAAATGAACTGGTATGATAAATTCGTTCGCCCTCTTACTATTCCACACCACCACTGCGCACAAAAAAAAATGAATTAAAACACCTATGTGTATAAAAATAAACTAAGCAGCTACTTAAATAAATAAATAATGTAAAGTGATTTTAAATGAATAAAACAACAGCGCTAATAATCAGTGTCTGTGAATAAACTAAATATTTAACCTGTGTAGACAATACTGAAAAATACAAATGGAAAAGGAGCAGCGCTAAATTAAACTAAAAATAAACCAGTGAAATATTAATGATAATATACTGTGATATTAAACTGATAAGAGTAAAGATGATCTAATGTGCAAAGGTAAACTTGTACATTACCCAATATTGGTTGGCTTTTTCTTTAGCCAGTGATAATAACATAAAAATACCCTCAAAATAAAAATAAAGTGCAAAAATTGTCACATCCAATAAATCACATGTGAGACCCTTAATATTGATTTGTTGAAAAGATACACCAAAACAAAAACATATGGTGGGTGAAAAGTCCACAGACTCAGTGTCCCAAAATCTCAAGGAATGTTTTAGAGTATGTTCAGAAAAGGTGATCCACAGTCTTCTATTCCGAAGTTTTAACCAGTGACTTCACAGCAAACTGAATACACCGCCACCACAGAAATAAAATGCCTGCTTACCAGAGCCAGGTGGTCCCTTATTACAGGGGACCCCTGAACGCAGATGGCCTTAACCCCAGCCAGGGATACAGCTTAACCCAGTCCTAGATATTGCAGGGGATAGATGGAGCCTGTCTTGGAATGTGGCTGACTACCAGGAAGTGAACCGACTCTGGAACAGCTCCGGATCAAGATCAGTGGAGCGCAATGAAGATCAGTACTGAAGGGAAATAAAACGCTCACATAGCGTAAAATCCTTAAAATATTTATTTAGGTAAAATAACAACAAGTGAACACTTACAGTGTTTAGAAGAAAAAACGGCAATAAAAGCGAGCCGGCCGGTCTCGCTCAGCAGCCCGTGGTTCCGGGACACAGCGTGATTGTCCGCCGCTTACCGGAACCGTCGGCAGCAGGGGTGGCGATCGGGTCCTTTCCCCGCCTGTGCATAGAGATGAGTGAAGCTAAGATGGCCCCCACTCATCTCTATACCATAGGAGGGCGGAAGCAACGTCAAAAACGTCACTTCCGCCCATACGTCTTAAAGGGGAATTTACAAATGTCATTTTTTTAAATGACATTTTTTTTTTTTTTTTTTCATTGAAGTCCAAATATGAGATCTGAGGACTTTTTGACCCCAGATCTCATATTTAAGAGGACCTGTCATGCTTTTTTCTATTACAAGGGATGTTTACATTCCTTGTAGTAGGAATAAAAGTGATCAATTTTTTATTTTTTTTAAAAACAGTGTAAAAAATAATACAATTAAGTAAAATAAATAAGAAAAAACAAAACAAATTTTTTTAAAACCCCCCGTCCCGACGAGCTTGCGCGCAGAAGCGAACCCATACGTGAGCAGCGCCCTCATATGAAAAAAAACGGTAGTCAAACCACACATGTGATGTATCGCCGCGATCGGTAGAGCGAGAGCAATAATTCTAGCCATAGACGTAACTCAAAAAATGCAACCTGTAGAATTTTTTAAATGTCGCTTATGGAGATTTTTGAGGGTAAAGGTTTGACGCCATTCCACGAGCGGCCGCAATTTTGAAGCGTGACATGTTGGGTATCAATTTACTCGGCGTAACATTATCTTTCACAATCCAAAAAAAAATTGGGCTAAATTTACTGTTGTCTTATTTTTTTATTCCAAAAAGTGACTTTTTTCCAAAAAAAGTGCGCTTGTAAGACCGCTGCGCAAATACGGTGTGAAAAAAAGTATTGCAATGACCGCTATGTTATTCTCTAGGGTGTTAGAAAAAAAACAATATATATAATGTTTTGGGGGTTCTAAGTCATTTTCTAGCAAAACAAACTGTTTTAAACATGTAAACACCTAAAATCCAAAACGAGGCTGGTCTGGAAGTGGTTAAAAAAAAAGAAAGAAAAGAGAGCAGCCACCCTATTCCATCACATTCTTCAGCTGTTATCTCCTGGCCCACTCCCCAAAGCTCATCTGGGCCTTTTTCAGCACATCTGCAGCAGATTGCACTGTTACTATCTGCAAATTGTCTCAGGCACATCAAACGTGGCAAAAACACCAGCCATTTGGGTACCACATGCTTAACGAGGCATTTAACTTGCCAACGGCATTTGCCGTTGGCAAGAACACCTAAAAGACACACAAGGGGCACAAATCTGTCCCTCCTCTTTACCCACTTCAGTCTGCCCCTGCTATACCGAGTCATTACCTCTCAGCAGCCTCCACTGACAGGGATGATGGTATAGCACAGGGTTTCACAGGTCCTAGCAGCACATCTGCCAGTAGCACACCACCAGCTGTAGACTGTAGCAGGCAAATTTCTTTGCCACCTACATACCCAGCTTCCAAATGCAAGCTTGTCCAAGCTATTGGCTTTCCAACTTCTGCCTTTCAGCCTGGTGGGTTCTGCCCCCTTCCGTGAATTTGCACAATGTGCTGTACCACAATGGCAGTTTCCTAGTCACTACTACTTTTCACATAAGGCCGTTCCATCTCTCTACGATCATGTGGAAGGGAATGTTCTGGCATTGTTAGGCAAGGCAGTCAGACAAAAAATCCACCTTACTGCTGACACATGGTCCAGCGAGCCCCTGATGCCGATGTCACTGATTTTAAGTCTTTTTGGGATGTGGAATCTCTGCAGGACTTCGAGGTTGCCTAGCTTTGAAGGTGTTCACTCATTTCACCTGAAAGAATATTTTTGGTATAGGTTTCATGGGCACAATTAACACCCAAAGACAAAATTTTCTGCGCCTGTTTGACAGGTGCATATCCATTGCAATTTTTTACAGAAAGGCCAATTCTTGCTTTCATCAAGAGTACCTCTATAGGGTCACAGTGGGAAGGGGCCACCGACACCCAAAGACCAATTTTTACGCACCTGTTACTTCTATCCAAAGTCAAAGTGACACCAGAATGTATCCAAAAAATATCTCATCTTTTTTTTGGGCTTTATAAATGCAATTATTGCTGCAGCAGATTCTAGACATGGTACAGACCTGCCACTTTACAGGTAGACTAAGGGAACCCCCCAGGCACTATATTGGAAGGATTTTTTCATTTTTATGCTTTCACCTAAAAAATAAATTACTGCTCATTTAAAAATGACGTTTTTCACAAACTTTTTTTTTTTTTTATTGATAACTGTCCCCCAGAGCAGGACCCCTCTAACCATTGTATGTCCAATTACTTGCATATAAGCCTTCAAAAATGGGCACTTTTGATTTTTGACGTTCGGTCGCATTCCCATCGACTTTAATAGGGTTCGTTATTCGGGTCTGAACTTTTGCGGTGTTCGAAAGTTCTGGTGCGAACCGAACAGGGATCCGTTCAGCCCATCTCTAATCATTTCTGTTGTAAAAATCTTTTGCATGTAAGAACCTCATATTGCGAACTTGTGATTGTCACTGTATTGGTCCTACACCACCACATCATCATTGTCCTTAGACATGTTACCAGCAGCAGCAGAAGAAACCCCACCCAGTGGTTTACATTTAGGCTTGGATGCATTTTCTACTTGTGGTCATTCAATGTGGAATCAACATATTTAAGCATTTCCTAAATAATTCTTCTGGGGCCACTCTTTGCTGACAGCAGTTCTTCCAACATTGGAGTGGAATGTTTGTTCCTAAGATCAGTTTTCCTTAACTCCAAAGATGAAAACACACGTTATACCTCAGCTGTCCCATGGGGAAGGTAAAGCATAGTTTTTACAAATTTAACCAGATGTGGGAATTTAGGTACTTTCAGATTGCCCTGAATAAAACAGCTTTGTTCTACCATGTGCCAAAAAAAATCATATGTGTGAGTCTGAGCAACATCACTGAAATCTGTCACTTGCTATTCAATAAATTCAGTGTGCAGTCCCTAAAAATCAGATGGGGGAACGATTTGTGGAAAATGCTTTACTAGTTCAATAATGTCCCCAGAATTAGCAGTAGACCTGTTTTTGAAGGTTTTAGTAAAGCCAACGGCTGAATGATTCAGTTTCCAGTGGACATTTGTTTTTAATAGCAGTTACTGCTCTTGTGTAAAATGTTGCTGGGACCATGAACTGATGAACAGCTGACAAATCATCTACTGTAGACTGATGATCCCTTGTTTGGTAGCCAATGAAAATGCTGTCTGTTGATTTGACGTTTGCACTATTATGCCCTGTACAAACGATAGGATTTTCCGACAACAAAACCGTGGATTTTTTTCCGAAGGATGTTGGCTCAAACTTGTCTTGCATACACACGGTCACACAAATGTTGTCGGAAATTCCGAACGTCAAGAACGCGGTGACGTACAGCACGTATGAGCAGAGAAAATGAAGTTCAATAGCCAGTGTGGCTCTTCTGCTTGATTCCGAGCATGCGTGGGCTTTTGTGCGTCGGAAAAAGTTTTGTTGTCGGAAAATTTGAGAAAATGCTCTCAAACATTTGTTGGCGGAAATTCCGACAACATATGTTCAATGGAGCATACACACGGTCGGGCTTTCCAACAACAAGCTCACATCCAACATTTGTAGTAAAATCCTATTCTGTGTACAGGGCATTAGTGTGGTCAAATGAAATCAGTGCATCATTTTCAAGGGTAACTAAGAGGTTTGGTCTGATAAAGTAGCACATAAAACTTTTTGGTTGGCAGTACTTCAAGTACAAGTCAGGCAACATAGGAGAATCGCTGTGGAAAATTTGATTGAACTAGCTGAAATTTGGCAGAACTGCTCGAAGAAACAGAAAGTAGCACTTAGTGATAGGATCCAGTAGCAAGAGACGTATGCTTTCCACAATTAGCAAGTGGTCTGCATCATCACTTGACTAATGGCAGGAATACACAGTTAGACAATCGACCGATGACCAACGAAAAGAGCAATCGTTTTCCATACGCAGTGTTGATGTCTCATGTAAAAGTGGGGTCGTCTACTAGTTCCGCTCCTGCGTGATAATGTTCTAGAGATGTTTTATGGACGACCTTCACACCAACGAATAGAAAATTGTTTGTTTGTGAACGATACGACACCATTTTTCCATTTTTTTCACTCCTGTCTTTTTCGTTCACAATATTGATATTGGGTATTGCTTACTAGTCATCAATGAGTAGAAAATCAGCGATCATTCGCAGAATGGAATTTTTCGTACGGTTTTCTTACCGTGTATTTCTACCATTAGAATAACTTAACAGGGCTTCATACTGATTGAAAATGCAGTTGACACACTCAAGCAAAGAAAGCCACTAGAGAACAAAGCTGTACAATCTTTTGACAATTTGCCTTAACAAAATCTAGAACAAAAGCTGTATAATCTTTAGACAATCTGCCTTAACAAATTCCTGAAATTTTGTGATAGAACTGTATGCATTTGCAACTATGTGCAACGTGGTTAGGTATGTCTCTGCAAAGTTGCTCAACAGTTTTAGGTATGGCTTTACAGGCATCTGCAGCACACAAGGCAGCAACATGGCAGGTACAATGAATGTGAAATATAAAAGAAAGCTCTGCTTTGAAGTGGGATAGTAAAAGAGTTTCTTGGAACAACCATTGTGTTTTTAATTTTTTTTTTTTTTCACAATCAAAGTTTATTGAAAGCTTACATAACAAGTAATAGACCTAGAACACTTTAACATATAAACAACAGTGTGAGAAATGCCAGTTTCCTTTTTAGAAGAGCATAATATATTATTGGGAATAAATCAATGTAACAATGAATATAGGTAATTCCGATTTAGGAAAAAAGGTAGGGTGTGGGGATAGAGGAGGGGGAAAAGGGTGAGTTAAGAAAAATTAAAAGTTGGGATAAAAGGAATAGGGTGGGAATATAGATGAGAATTGTCGTAGCCATTCAGTTTAGATCATTACTCATTACAGGTTGTGCATTATTTGTAGGTGTATGCGGGTTATTAATGTTATGGTATCGTTAATCCAGACTAAGTGTTTTTTAACACCTGTACCAAGTGCCATCAAATTTTTCAGGGGGATACCATCTTCCAGAAAACATGATTTAATCTGCTCAAAAATAGGATCAGCCGTAGCTTCAGAGAGATCAACAAGGCGGTAGAATTGGTACTGGGTTCTTCATCAAAATAAATGGCCACCATGGCTAATTTTTTGGTCGTTGATATGTCTGTAGTTTCATCAATCAGTAATGAAAAGTGACAACAGGCAAGCTTTTGGCACAACAGCTGTTTATTGTATAAAAGAAGAACAGAAGAACAATGGGACTTTAAATGAGGCAATGATCTGGTAAAGTCCGGTGCGTCCATCCCTATCTAGTTGAGAAAAGTGGAGAGGGGAATGGGACTTTAAATGAAGCACGTAGGTATAAAAAGATACATTTTATTGTATATGTCAATAGTATACATAATGGTAATCATGATTCAATGTAAATAGGGTAGATGATCCATTACAATTCATATATATAAATATACATACAATGGCAAAGGGAATCGCATAGTTGCAAACAATGATCACATAGTAAAACCTTTTATTTTTTGCTGTTTATTGTACTTGACATTTTGGCATGAAGTCTTTGGTATGCTTACAATAGAGGGAACTTGCAATTTTGGAATTTGGAAGCAAGTCATGTTACTAGCAAGATCATCTAACAACATAATGGCAAATATATTTTTGTGCAGTAAAATTAACTATTTTCAACTCGGTTAAACAAATTTTTTCTTTTATGAGCCAACACTTCCGATTATGTGCTGTGCTTTAGCAAATGTAACAGTTCCAGATTTGTCTTGCCTGGCTGCAGCAATAGACTTTGTAACTTGCAGCATGACTACGGACAAGATGGACACCACCATGTGCTATGCTGAACAATTTTTTGCACCACACTTTGCGTTTTGTTTTGAATCATCATCGGCTGATAACCAGTATTTGAACCACAGACCTGTTAGCAATGAGCCCGAAAAGGAGCAATGCCTCAGTTTCTTGCATTTTTTGCAAGGAGACTCGGGTGTTGCCCTTTTAATACCTTCCATTTGTAAAGTACAACTGTACTGCACACACTGTAACCTAAAACACACACCCTGTGTTACCAACAGCAGCTGTTTAAATGTGTCAAACTTTAAACTGAAATCAACCTATATCCTATCACATAGGGGGCTATTGGTCCCCCTATGTGATGGCAATAAAATATATGTAACAATAAATACAAATTAAACCAAAAATGTTTTAAGTATTTAAGGATACATATTAAAAAAAAAAAGCAAAGTGCACCTTTTGCCTGAGTAGACAAAAATCCTTGCACCGGCCCTGCTACTAGTTTACAATTGCACTTGCACACATGATCTCACCGTGGAGATCTCCCCATCTCCACAGTGCTTTCCCACAGTGGCTCTGAAAGAGGAACATTGTGCACCTGAGGCAGCTTCTATCTGGTTATCCACCCCTACTGATGTTAGGACTGCACACTGATCTTATTCATTGACAACTTATACTTGTTTTACATTTTCTTAATAAACCTGGTTACTATACTATGGTCGGCTTGGCGCCTCCCTCTTTTTCACTTCTTCTGTTCACAGTCACTGGGTTCCCAGCCTGGTGGAGGAGGCAGCCTCCCACAGCCTTTATTTAGTTAACCATTAATTAGAAGTTGCACAGCCTCCGGATTCAGCTTCCAACAAGCTGTCAGTTTTATTGCAATCGATTGTTAAAGAGGGGGCACGGCCCTTTGGGCCCACTTTTGTGGGACTGCGGCTGCTGTCCCCTTTCCTTTCTCTGTAATGGATGTAGCATTTATAATGTTTGTTTCATTGGGTACATTTCCCCTTTACTAATTCCCTGAGTTTTCCCAGGTGGGCTATGAAAGCCAATGGGAACACCTGGGATGCTAGCTGGAGCTATATAAGGTGGCTGGACCAGGTTCTGGTCCCCTTTTGGACCTTTTAGCAAAAAGAGCTTTCACCCTCCTGCCCGTCGCAGTATTTTATGTGGTTTTCTGTGACCCTGGATCCAGAGGGGCATTTATTTTTCTCAGAGTTCTCATAACTGAGAAAAGATGTTTGTGAATCTGTCTGTTCTCATTGTTTGAATGAAAATCTTCTTGCAATGAATTTTAATGTAGTTGGTAAATCAATAAAGTACCGCGGCCATTTCACGCCATTAGCTGTGTACAGTGTTTGTTTTACTTTCGTATTATTATTAGTTGTGTTTTATGATTGTTGGGGCTTTTGCGGCCTGCGGTCCCATGTCATTTATTTCACTGTTTGTTTACACCATCAACTTAATATAGATACTTTGTTTAGAGTTAGCTGTTACAAATTAGCATCAAGGACAGGGGTAGGCAACCCCCCCAACAAGTGCCACAAGCGGAAAGAAGGGATTTTACTGTGATTTGAGAAAACCACAATCAGGTTACAGTTCGTGGACTTACTGTTAAGCTTCTGGGAACTGTGTTGAAATAAAAAAATTAAATATATGTATTTATATGTGTGTGTGTGTGTGTGTGTGTGTGTGTCACTTACTACTGTCCCCTCAGCTCTGCATCATATACTACTACCAACCTCTGCATCACCTACTCCCAACCTCTGAACTCTGCATCACTTACACCTGACCCCCTAAACTTTGCATCACTTATTCCTGAACGTTTGCGTTGCTTACTACTGAACCCCTGCACTCTGTGTCCTTTTAAGCTGCAGCCAGTATTCAGTGAAATTAAAATGAAACCCAACTTTCCTCAGCTGCGCGGGACCAACTTATGATCTTGCACACAGGCCCAATGCTTTTAGAAAATGCCCCTGACCTGAGCTCATCATTGCACATCTATCCCAGATGCTTGTATGTGACATCACATAAAAGCATGTGGGCTGGATGCAAGAGGCGGATCTGCGGGGATAAATGTGCCAGGACAGGTAAGATGTGTCTGCTTCCATGCACCACTCTGTATATTGTGCATATTATAGATGAGAAATGGGTACAGCGGTGGGGCAGATGAGCAGGAGGGTACAGCGGTGTCAGGGCTGGGCTCAGCCCTTCCTTCTCAAAGCTGGCTGCTCAGCTGTCAGCTAATTGCCAGCTCCTATCTCTCCACAGTGACTCACCTGTTGATGATATCCTGCTCGTCAGTCCTGCCTACTTAAGCCATCCAGTCCAGATGATCTCTGCCATCACCTTGGTCACATCTCTAGAAATGCTCTCCTGTGTTCCTGTTAAAGTCTTGCTTGGCTGACATTCCTTCTGGCTCCAGATCCTGCTTGCTGTTCTACTACGCTCATCTCTGGCTCCCTGACGTTTTGGCTTGTCTGACTATCCATTCCGATTCCTGAACTCTGGCTATGTTTGACTATGTTTACTCTGTTACACTTGTTTAATAATAATAATAATAACAAAAAAAGATCAATTTAACTGTACCTCTGTCTAAGTCTGATTTATGGTTTCTGACAAGCGGTGGGACAGAAGAGCAGGAGGGTACAGTGGTGGGGCAGATGTGCAGGGGGGTATACTGGTGGAAGAGATGAGAAGGGGGTCAGCGGTGGGACAGAAGAGCAGGGGGTTACAGTGGTGGAACAGATAAGCAGGGGGTTCAGTGTTGGGGCAGATGAGAAGGGGGTACAGAGGTGGGGCAGATGTGAAAAAAGGGGCATTGGTGGGACAGATGAGCATGGGGTTACAGTGGTGGGGCAGAAGAGCAGGAGGGGGGTACAGAGGTGGGGCAGATGTACAGGGGATACAGTGGTGAGGCAGAGGAAAAAGGAGGTACCTTGGTGGGACAGATGAGCAGGGGGTTACAGTGGTGGGGCAGAAGAGCAGGGGGTTACAGTGGTGGGGAAGAAGGGAACAGAGTTAGGGCAGAAGAGCAGGGGGAACAGAGTTAGGGCAGAAGAGCAGGGGGAACAGAGTTAGGGCAGAAGAGCAGGGGGAACAGAGTTAGGGCAGAAGAGCAGGGGGAAAGAGTTGGGGCAGAAGAGCAGGGGGAACAGAGTTGGGGCAGAATAACAGGGGGGGTACAGTGGTGGGGCAGAGAAGAAATTAGGTACCTTGGTGGGACAGATGAGCAGGGGGTTACAGTGGTGGGGCATAAGAGCAGGGGGTTACAGTGGTGGGGAAGAAGGGAACAGAGTTAAGGCAGAAGAGCAGGGGGAACAGAGTTGGGGCAGAAGAGCAGGAGGGGGGGGTACAGAGGTGGGGAAGATGTACAGGGGATACAGTGGTGAGGCAGAGGAAAAATTAGGTACCTTGGTGGGACAGATGAGCAGGGGGTTACAGTAGTGGGGCAGAAGAGCAGGGGGGTACAGTGGTGGGGCAGAGGAGAAATGAGGTACATTGGTTGGACAAATGAGCAGGAGGTTACAGTGGTTGGGCAGAAGAGCACAGGGAACAGAAGTGAGACAGATGTGCAGGAGGTACAGTGGTGGGGCAGATGGGAAAGGGGATTACAATGGTGGTGGGGCAGATGAGCAGATGGGTTCAGTGTTAGGACCGAAGAGAAAGTGGTTCATCGGTGAGACGGAAGAGCATGGGGGTATAGCGGTGGAGCAGATGTGCAGGAAAGTACAGTGGTGGGGCAGATGAAAAAGGGGGTACATTGGTGGGGCAGACGAATAGGGGGGTTACATTTGTGAGACAGAAGAGCAGGGTGGTTACAGTGGTGGGACAGATGTGCAGAGGGTTACAGTGGTGGGACAGGTGTGCAGGATAGTACAGTGGTGGCACAGATGAGAAGCTTTTCGTGATTGAGAGTGTAAAGTTGACATTTTTTTGTTGTAAAATTGGCACGCTCCATTTCTTTGAAAACATTTTTTGTCACACTGTGCTCAATAGGTTGCCTACCCCTGATCTAGGAGTTGTCTCCAAGCTCATGTTATCACATACCTTCTATGGTATATTATTTTCCTTGTTGGAAGGGCACAGAAAAAAAGCAAACAAAAACTCTCCTTGCAAGGCAGAGAGTCCCCTGGTGAAGACCCCATCCTTATTCTTACTGCATGGATAATAATAAAAAAAAATATTGAAATTTCCCATTTTTAACAGATGTTATTTGCATATAAAATGTAATAATCAATAAAATGCACATATTATTCATAAACTTAAAAACGATACATTATGTGAAGTACTGCTAGTAGTCCACACCTGTCATGTGCATGAGGTCTCATTGTTTGGGATCAAAGCTATCCCAGCACAACTTCAAGTGGATTAAAGGTTTAAAGTGGTAGTAAACTTGGAAAAAAAATAAAAAGTTTCCCCTCCAAGGCAATGCATCACCTTTTACTACATTATGTGAAACTTGCCTTAAAAAGAAAGCCCTCCACCACTGGCAGGGCTTCCATCTTTACCCGGTCTTCCTTATGGGTTTGCTGGCTCTGGTCCTTTGAATGGCCGAGCTGCAATGATGACACTCCTGTGTATGCGCGTGGGAGTCCCCGTTTATGACACAGGGCTTTGAAGGAACAGCGCGGGTATGCCATTCCTTCAGAGTGCATTGGCTGGTGACAGTTCACGTTTAGGAGATATTTACAGTACCTACAGGTAAGCCTTATTATAGGCTTACTTGTAGGTAAACATAAACAAATGGTCTTTACTACCACTTCTTTAATAAAAATGAGTGCCAAGGAAACTATTTATCTCTGAAGGTCTCTCTGTGCATCTACCATGAAAATTATACTGAACAATACTAGATCTTTGTGCTGTCATCCATGTCTTTTTAATGTAAGCTTTTTTTCCAAATGATATACAGTAATGTGAAAATCAGGGCTTTGACTAGAGCAGACCATAACCCTCTATTTCTTCTTTTTGAGCCATTCCTTGGTGGGTTTGCTAGTGTACAGCAGATAATTGTGTTGAAAGACCGATTTCTGGTTCAGCTTTAACTGTTGGATAGTTGTCCTCACATTCTCACCAAGTGCACATTAATATAATGTAGAATGTATAGCTGACTCAATGACTGCAAGCTGCCCAAGTCCATAAAGAAATGCAATCCCAAACTAGAACGTTTCCACCACCTTGCTTCTCAGTTATGAGGTTCTTCTCCTGAAATGCTGTCTTCATTTTTCGGTAACAGGTCTACTGGTACTATGACCAAACAACTCTACCTTGAATTGATCAGTCTTCAGCACATTGTTTTAGAAGGCCTAGTTTTTGCCTATATCTTTTTTGGCACACTGTAGTCTTTCTGTAATGTTCTTTTGGGATAGCAAAGGCTTTTTCCTAGCACGCCTCTCATGCAGGTTAAATTGTTGCATCCCAGTTCCATCTCAGGGTGTTCTTTCTCATTGTAGGAACAAGCACTTTGACCCCAGGTATTGCAAAAGTTACTTAAACATAATGCAGTGAAATTCCGGGGTTCTTGGAGACCTCCTATAGCATTCAATGGTCAACTCTTGGGCTTCATTTGCTGGGCGTACAGTCCTGGACAAATTATAAGTAATTTGAAATCTACACCACATGTAGATTTTACTTATAGTGGAATGATGTATTTTAAATGATTTGGAAAGCTTTTTAAATCCTTTTCCAGACCCAAACACTCAAAACTCAAAAAAAATTATTCTGTGGACCTTAGAGAGCTCTATTGATCTTGGCATGACGACAACACACGTCAATAGCAAAGAGGACTCCAGACCCTAGATATGAGGTTTAAATAGGGAAGGGTCCACTTGCATATTCCCTAAGTGCTAAAGCGCCGCTAATTTTAAGCAGTGCTTTTCGGCCGCTAGCGGGGCACTTATAACCCCAAAGAAGGGGTTCCAATCGCCTGTGTGCGGGGCTTCCAATGCGCATTACAGGCGCTTCCAAAGCGCTGCTACAGCTGCCCATTCATTTCAATGGGCAGGGCGTGTTGGGAACACTGTATACAGCACTCCCAAACTGCCCCAAAGATGCTTGCACACTGAAATGAATGTGAGGCAGCTTTCAGGCATTATTTAGAGGCTATTTATAGCGCTAAAATGCCTGAAAACCGCCTCAGTGTGAAAGGGATCTTAGGGAGTTCTGTTCATTGACACCCAACCTGGAACACCTGGTTCTAATTTCATCAATTTGAAGCAGTAATATAGGGGTGTACTTTACCTTTTCCATATGCCTTATCTGCATTTTCATTAATTGAGTTTATGAAAATGAATACACCTTGTAAATTGTATGTGTCATTTGTTCTAATAGATCACTTTTTTTTTTTTATCGTTTGTACCAAAAAATAAGTGCTGATTTAGCCAGTTGTTACTGTTGGTATATTTGACTCTTAAGCCCCATACACACGGTCGGACTTTTTCATCGATTTTGTCCGATCGGACAAGGTTGTTGAAAAATCAGACCGTGTGTATGCACCATCGGACAGTGTTCGTCGGTTTGTCCGTCAGACAAAGTCTTATCTCCTGCTGGAAAGATTTCCCGTCAACCCGGTCCGATCACACCAAATCCGAGCGTGTGTACGCTTGTCCGACGGACAAAGTGCTACGCATGCTCCGAAGAAATTCTGTGACGGAAGCGCTCGGTCAGGTAAAACTACCTTTCCTAATCGACACAGCACATTCGTCACGCTGCAATGTTAAAATGTCTTTAATGCAGCGCATTCTCTTTTTCTTTACAATGCAACAAGAATGACATCTTTTAGCTGCTCCTATTCACCCGCACTTCTCACAAACTTACTTCTTTATTACTTTGCAGCATTTATACACTACATGTTTATTTTTACTCTGAACGGAAAAGAATCTTTGTTATTTTTTTACCATGATTTGTCTTTTTTATTTTTTTTTGGGGAATACATATTTGAATGTTTTTTTTTTTTTTTTTTTTTTGGAGGGGGGTTGTGTGTCTCAAATTACCAAAAACACATTATTAACATTTGTATTTCTTGCTTAAATTTACTAGGAGGTTGTTTGTTGTTGGTGCCCCTTGTTAATTCTACTTTAGGATTAGTGAAATGTACCTGCTTACTCAAAGAAAAACTGTCATTGTAGCAAAGTAAAACACAATAGTCAATGATTATTTCAAATCCAAAAAACCTTTATTTAGGTCACACCAACAAACCAAAGAGGAACGCAGCCATGGTGAAACTTGGGGAATTTGCAAAGTCTTGGCCCCCCACGGCAACCATCATTGTTCAAGCGTAGAAAATTGGGGGCCTGAGGAGTACGTATATTAAGGGGAGTGCAATCTGGTCGTGAAGTCCAAAGTATCCGGAACTGCAGCAGATGCCATCTAGGTCCCCAGGCTCTGGTACAACAAGAGGCTCCATCTTCTCTCAGACCAGACTGATTCCAGGTCGTCACTCTCAGGTCTTCCTTCCACGCTTCCTTCCACGCTGTGGCTGTCGTGCTGGTGGGGTGGCAGAAGGAGGAGGAGGAGGAGGAGGAGGCGGAGCATGGTAGCTATGGCAAACATGTGTGACTGGGGTCATCTCCCCAGCCCTACCCTTATTTAGGACATGGAGGATGAGCCCCTCACACATGTTGCGTTGCCTCACCTCCATACCCATCATTTTTGTGACAACCACCGAGCCAAAGGTCTCCTCGTCGGCGGGTGTGGCATGTAGGGAGTCTGAAGCCTCTCTGATCATGCGGAGCGCTGACTGTGCCGCATAACCCCCCCTTCTCGCCCTTTTGTAGGGAAGGCGGAGGAGAGGGATTTGGGAGTCAGTCAGGCTCCGCGGCCTAGCCCCCTCTTGGCTGCCACTACCCAGCTGGTGGCTGCCACTAACCCCTGCCTCCTCCTGACTGCCACCTTCCACAGCCACCTCCTGGCTGAGGTCTTCCTGTGTATGAAAAAGGGACATAGTTTCAGTTATTTGTTCATCAAACACACACAATTCTCATCTAGTGACTGGTGCAAAATGTTTACAAATAGAAAACCATACAATTCTCAGCCCTGCAGTTTAGATTGTGGCCCCAAATGTCTCCCACACCACTGTCTGTTGATATGTCAAACACGTTAGGAACTAAGCAATTGGCGATCCTGAATTAAGTGAACATCATTCATTATTCCCATAAATGGTAACTAAACTACTATACCTGGAACAAGCTGGGCTCCTCCACCTCTTCCAGACTGGAAGGCCCAGGTTGATCCTCGGAAGCCTCATCAGGGGTGGGCTGCGCGCAAGGAAGCGTGGAAGGAGGAGTTGAGGTTGGCTCCGTGACATCAGCCTGGTCCTTCAGAAAATGGAGACTCTGATAGTACCAGAGCTTGGGCACATAGACCTCATCTGCTGAAGTTGCAGTTTCCTCAGACTTCACGACCTTCTTCCGCTCCCTGATATACGCACTCCTCAGGCTGCCAATTTTCTTTCTTATATCATCAACAGTTGCCGTGGGGAACCTTGGCTTGACAAATTCCACAAGTTCCTCCAGGGCTGCGTGCCTCTTTGGTTTGTTGGTGTAATGTGGGTGTTTACCCTGCCACAATATGGGAAAATCCCTGTATTTGGCAATGAAGAGGGGGAGAAAACTCATGTCGTTGAATCCCTTCATATCAATCTCTGCAAGACACAACACCACACAAAACCCTATAAATTATGTCAGGCTAAACTCTCCTAATCTTCTCCATAAAGAAGCCTCAAGTTCAAATCAGTCTAGGCTAGTTATGTACCAACGTCAAATTGTACCTTCGTTTGTAGCGATCGTCTCGTGTGAGTTTTCTCTCCCCTCGTCTCCCAGATCGTGGCTACGACACAGGCGTGTGACGTTTTATATACAGTGCGCATGCTTCAAACTCCGCCCGCCCCTGACGATCTTTCTCGTCTATTCCCCACCCCTTCTCTTTACGGCCTAGTGGGGAGAGCACATGGCGGGGACACAGCAGGTGCGCCACAAATATCCCACCAACGAGGAGGAGGACGAGGAAAGTCCGGAGGCAGAAACGTCCCGATCCCGGAGCCTGAAATTCAAGGCCTCCAATATGTCATTTGGAGAAATGTTGGAGATGGTGGACATATTAAAGAGGAGCGACTATGATGGGAAGTATGGGCCTTACCTCAACCCCAATGTCCGCAAGGCCAAGATCATGTCTAAAGTTGTGAGGAGGCTGTACAATCATTTTGGGGTACAACGATCCAAGGAGCAACTGAGGAAACGCTGGTCAGACCTGAAACTGAGGGAGGCCGATCAGTACAGAAAGATCAAGCGAATTCTTCTAAAAAGTAAGTAGTTGTGTTTTGTGTTTGATTTCTTGCTTGCATACTGCTCCATTGTGGTTTGATTTTTACAAAGTTGTACATTCCAAAATGGCCACTTTCAGGTTCGTCTGTGCATTCAATCGTACTCAGCCTCGATCTTTCTGCCACTGTCATGTGTGTGTCCATTCGATCGTACGCAACCTCGATCGTTCGGCCACTTATAATACGAGGTTTGGTGAAGTTTTTATTGAAAGGAAGTTTGTTCTCACTAGAGATGTCAGCAAGAGCGTAAACCAAATTTTGTCAATGTAAAGGAGAGGTCACTCAGTAGCTGTTTACCCATCTGGACTCTAGAGCACTAGTGCTGGGACACCCAAACCCCCTTTTTATTATGCTTTTCCACACATGTGCTCCAGTGGATACTAGAGGGGGGTCTCCATCACACAAACTTCTACCAAAAAGCTAGTCAGTTTAGCACCTTTACAAAGTGACTACATTCATGTAGTTGACATTTGTAACTGGCCAAACTAAAATAGTGTCCGTCACTTTCAAGCAATGTTTGTCATTTCCTATTTCTGCCCTCAATAGCTTGTGTTGCTAAATCTTCCTTTTGGACATTCTCATAGGGGAGCGAAAACTTGGGCCGTCTGAGGAAACCCCCAAACCAACACCTCCCAAAAAAGGGGAAAGAGCAGAAGCAGAGGAGGAGGAGGAGGAGGAAGGAGAGATCATCGAACTTGGAGAAATTGTCACCACAACAGGTGAGTGTGGGAGAACACAGCTACTGGTAAGCTAATCCATGTATGGCTGCCTCATTTCCAACACCCCATTTTTGTTTGTTTGTGGTTTTTAGGTGACGTGGATGTTGTGGAAGAAAAATCGCACTTTACCACAGAGAGTGCCCACGTACTCATCGGAGAGATAATGGTCTGCAATAGAGATGTAGATTACATAAAGCAAAACATCAATGATGTTCAACAAAAATTGAAGAACATCATTGATGTTTTAGGAAAAATATGAAAACGCACCAAGTAATTAACACACATTTGTGCCAGCTTCTGAACACATTTGCAACTTAAAAACTGTGTGAAATTTGGAACATGCACACATTGTGTCCACATTTGCTAGCTCCCATCATGGTGGATGAATGCCAACGTTTTTTTGGGGGTGCAAACACTTTACGAACTACGAAAGTGGTTGTGGTGAAGGGGTTGCACCCCCAAAAAACGTCCATTCATCCCCATGATGGAAAATGGCACTTTTGAAGCTTCTAGGCATGTGTTTTACCATCTAATGTCTATTTTCAGACCCAAATTGTGTGCATGTTCTAAATTTCCACTTTCCGGGGGTGACCCCCCCATGTGATGAAGGCAAGATCAAACACACTTTGAACATATAGTCATGTCTGATCTTGTCTTCACTTTACAAAGTTGAACTTTCCGAGTTCATAGGTTCTGTTTTGCTCCATGCCTGGTTTTACCAATTGCGGAATGTTTGTAAACAATGTTGTAAATAAACAAGATGTTGTCAGTTTTGGCGTGAAGATTGTAAACGCACTTGTGAATGTTTTCCTAGTAAACTTTTTTAGTTTTCTAAATGTGTGGCTTCCTTATTTTAAAAACACAATGCATTATGTATGTAAAATGTAAAGGATATGGGGGGCAATGGGTGTTATTTACTAAAGGCAAATCCACTTTGCACTCCAATTTTCTTTCGCTGGGAACTTTTTCAATGCACTTGTAGAGCATAGCGGATTTGACTTATGTAAATGACACCCACAGTGCTTTGTACGAAAACACGGAGCACAGCATTTTTGAGAATACACACATGTCAGACCTGGTGCTGAAAAGGAGTATTTTGGCTGTCAGTTATGCAGGACAAACCTTCTCTAGACCAAAGATTAGGTAGCAAACACACAACATGAGAATAATCTTTTTGGGAAGAAGAGACTGTTACCTCCTTTTGCCCAGAAAGTGCATTCCCACTGTCGAAGGCAAAGGGAAAAAATGTCAAGGTAAAATAATCTAAAAAGAAGACTGAAATGACAAGAAATTAGAGGTTGGTGAAAATATCAGATTTATTAAAAAATGCCTCTCACACATCGTCAGGCAGAGCAATGGCCCCCCTACCCACAAAGTACTCCATATATTGGTCCCGGACCACACGGGCATTTAGAGGGGGCAAGCCTGGACGTGCCACTCGAAGGGCTGTGAGGTCCGCATTTGGAGGGCCCTCCACATCTGGGCCAACGGGCACCACATAGTTCCTGTTATGTCTTTTGAGGAAGTTGTGCAATATGCAACAGGCAAGAACTATGTGGTTCAGTTTGTATTCCGCCAAGTTAAATGCCGTCAGGAACAGGCGGAAGCGGCTGGCCAGGATGCCAAAAGTGTTCTCCACCACTCTTCTGGCTCTGGACAGCCTGTAGTTGAAGACCCTCTGGTCCGGGGTGAGGGTCCTCATCGGGAACGGCCTCATCAGATGGGGAGTCAACGCAAACGCTTCATCTGCGACAAAGACGAAGGGGAGTCCTTCGGCATTCTCCTCTGGAGGTGGCAAGCACAGACTGCCACTTTGGAGACGCCAGTAGAACTCCGTGTGCGTAATGGCACCACCATCCGATATCCGGCCGTTCATCCCCACGTCCACATACATAAACTCGTATGTTGCCGACACCACCGCCAACATCACTACACTATTAAACCCTTTATAATTATAATAGTAGGACCCCGAGTTGGGCGGTGGGACGATGCGGACGTGTTTCCCATCAATTGCCCCTCCGCAGTTAGGAAAGTCCCAACGGCTGGCAAAGTGGGAGGCCACAGTCTGCCATTCCTGTGGCGTGGAAGGGAACTGTGGAGTGAAACAAGAAAAAAAAATTATTCACTTTGCACATAAACATTGCAAGCAGATTAGACAATCAACATCTTGGAACAAGAGCATTGTATAAAATTTGAGGCTGGAAAGTATTTGCACAGAAAAGTAGAGGCTCCCCTTCACAGATTACTCACCCCCCCCATCAATCCCCCCACTTCTGCTGGGACATTGGCAATAACTAGGGTTTTGGGGGGGGGGGTGGTGGACAGGTAACCCTCTGCACTTCATTGATTGGCAAATGGCTCAAAAATGTGGGCTAGTTTGCCCAGACCCTCTGTACTTAACACTATTGGCAGGCCACAGGAAAGATCAAATAACATTTCAGCCCCCCCCCCCCCCCCCCCCCCAAAAAAAGGCAGGCACAGTGTGACATTATGAAATTACCAAGCAAGCTAATAGGAGGGAAAGAAGACAAAAAAAAGGAAATGGAAAGTATGGAGGCAGCCCCTTGCACTACATGCTTTGCTGAATTCATCCCTAAAGATGCGCACTATAAAGAGGTAGGTATATAGTGTGTATGGACCTTGGGAAAGCCAGCAGATAAAGGATTGGTACCATCTGACAGAGCAGTTGGGGGAGGGGGTTCCTAATGAGTTTGCCCCCCCCCCCCCACCAACAAAAAAAAAAAGGGGGGGCACTACATGAAGTAAACCACACAGCAAACATTTGTGCATATTTTAGGGGGTGTTTTGGGGCAAACAATACTATGCAGCAGACAAAAGACATTGCTTAAGTGACTAGGCCATAGGTGTCTATTGGGGCAGAAGAGCATGCTGGGGAGGTAAGTGAAGGGAAAAATGCATGAAGGAGAAAAGGGGCACAGCATATTAGAACATATTGCAATCATGGTAATTAGGGAAGGAGGTCAAAAATAGAAGACATTAGCAAACAGAGCATACATAGAAGGTAATAGTAAAGTATAAATGTTACCTTAATATAGTCCTCCTGCAGGACCTGAATGATGGCAGAACAGGTCTCTGGAATAATGAGTCCCAGGGCCTGGGGAGAGATACCTGAAGAGAACTTCAAATCCTGAAGACTTCTCCCTGTCGCCAAGTACCTCAACGTGGCAACAAGCCTCTGCTCCGGAGTAATGGCTTGTCTCATGCAGGTATCCTGCCGGCTGATAAAGGGGGTCAGCAAAACCAAAAGACGGTGAAACACGGGGTCCGTCATCCGGAGAAAGTTCCTGAAATCATCAGGATTATTCTCCCGGATCTCACGAAGCAAAGGCATGTGCGAGAATTGGTCACGCTGAAGCAACCAATTCTTGGTCCACATACTCCTCGTCACTCTGTTCATGGACGGGTCTTGGGTCAAAGCTAAAAGCCCGACACCAATTCCGCGTACAGCACGAACTCGGCGACGAGTACGCACGGGAAACATCGCTCAGAAGGTCACAAAAGGTCGGCTGGTCAGAACGGACAAACAGAAAGCACCGATAAACAGCAAGGCCTGAAAGAACGAAATGAATACCAGCAACGAGCAGACAATAAGCAGTGCAAATCAAAGCGTCCTATATCAAGATATAGGCCGCAATGACCAACAAATGCGAACTGACTACACGCACTAATAAACAGATACGCACGACAAGCACAAACTGAAGAGCAGTAACGATCTGAGTCAGAAAACTGAGAAGCGCGAATCTTAAGTCACCAAACTTCGACTAACTCTCGATAAACACGGGATCAGCAGAAGGAGCCCAACGGGTGCCTGACGTGGTGCTGAACTTCCCTTTTGTAATCTCGTGGACGACGACTTACGTCACGACGTTCTTGCAGACCGTATATTCCGACAACGTAGTCCGACCGTGTGTACGCAACACCAACATCGGACCAAGTACGTCGGACAAAATCCGACCGACCTGGTCCGCGGATTGTCCGAGCGTGTGTATGGGGCTTTACATTTTACACAGTGTGTTACTGACATCTGGTGGCCATTAAAGATATACAATTTATTTCTATTAACTCCTGTCCATTTTTGTTTTTCTTTCTCTTCTTATTGGATTTTCCTATTATATTACATATGTTTTTCTTCACATTTAAACCTTAAAGCCTATAGCTGAAAATGACTAACTGGTTATCATGTTACAGACTAGATTATGATTGATGGGGATTAAACAATTTCTAGAAAATGTAATCTCTATACCTAGAGGCAAGTTTATGACAGCTGAATAAATGGAACAGGTTTATGCAGTTTAGTTGGGGTTTTTTTTTTTTTTTTTATTTGTTAACCTTTTTTGCACTTTCCACATGTGCAAAATAAATGTGGAAGATTTGGCTTATCTTGGTTCTGACAAACTGCTGATACCCAGGTATCTCATACTTTATAACTAGAAATAAAGTAATCAAGGGCTCTGTCAGTTTTATGCATGTAAAGGCCAATTTTACTGTGTTTTCTGGCCATAAAGTTCCATGTATATCATGTTAAATAGGTGTAAATCTGTATAATTAGTTGGTTGCATACTGTACATAGGAAAGTAATGTAGTAAGGATATTATACAAGCAAGAGGAAAAAACTCTGAGGCCTTTTTTACAGTTTGGGTCCACATCTTGCTGGATTGAGTTGAAGCCTAGGTCACATTCACACTGCCATTTAAATGCAGCCACCAGATTCTAGTGGCAAGAATGAGAAGATTATTGCAGCTGGATTACCAGGGCATGTGAATAGCAATGGCCACTCCTTTTTAAAGTAATGGCACACTGATCACGTGGAGTTGCACACAGAGTGGTTACCTGCAGTTAGGGATGGATGTCCAAGCTGGATGCAGTCAGCTGCGTCCAGACTCAAACATTCATCCCTAACCGCAGGTAACCACTCTATGTGCAGCTACATACACACAGCAGCGGCCGCTGCCAGCCTCTCACTAGTTTAAATAGGCTGAGTGGTCGCTGCTATTTGCATGTACCAGTCATTACAGCCGCAAGAATCTGTTGTTTCTTACTGCTGAAATCTGGTGGCTGCATGTAAATGGCCATATGAAGGAGGCCTTACTCTTTACTAAAAAAAGTATGGGGAAAAGTTACCATTTCTTTTTTCTGTCTGTAATACCTTTCAAGAGATTTTCCCACACTTCCTGACATGTGACTTCCTGATAAGCAATTTTGGATGCAAACCTCATGGGGCCGGAAGGCACGAACAGCAATAAAAACTTTTTTTAAAAAGTTCTAACCCTTCCTTATTGTACTAAAAATGTGGGTTTTTGTATCTCTGCAATCCCTAAAAATGGATACTGCTATGTAAACCCAAAACTGAAACTTCCAGCCAGCCTTTTTTTTACCAAATCTAACCGTAACCATGTAAGTAGAAAGTGTCTTTCGTGTCAGCACTCTTCTTGAGTTTGGCTATAGTTTAAAGTAGGACTGTCCTCCCAAATATATGTACTGTAGCACTTATTTATAGGTGTATCTTCTCTTACAATTCTCTTAGTTCCCTTGCAAAGTCTGCTTGACCTGTAGCTTCTGGTGATTATTTGGCAACAATGCTGCACAGCTACTAAATTGGCCACTCCCATAAACGGATATGCCTATGCACCACTGTAGAATAAAAAGTGAATCAGCAATTGGCCACACAATCCAGTCCACTGCTTTGTGAATTCACAGCACTGTCTCTGTTGATAAACCCTCCCACTGTGAGCTGTGGTGTCTGGAGAGGGGAGGATTTGACCAAATCAAGGAAGGTTAAGGAAACTTGTTGCACTTTATGATGCTTGTATAAACATGCAGGGTATACAAAAAAAGTTTCTGTCGGTATAAGCATATATATATCATCTTTGTTTATTTTCTTGTTCTCCAATTGTAAACTAAATATATTTTTTTTAACATTGCCAGTATCCTGAATATGGATTCCTGGGTGTTTCTGAAAAGATCCAACTCTTTCGGCACAATCTTAACTCAGAAAATGTCCTTGAGCGTCTTCAACCCATCAACGCCATTACTGAAGGGGACCTAATTGAAGTTGTTCTGCCAGGTGAGAATCTCCATGTCCTATCGGCTTCAATTCATTTTTCTGTTTAAAAGAAAATGTTAGTGGTATCCTTGGTATAAATTTGCATATTAGCCCAAAACGTTTTTACAGCCCATACACAGCAGCTTGGAAGCTGAAAAAAGGTGTGTGGCAAAAAATAGTTAATCTGTTTTGACAGAAAGATGTAGTAAGTGAACAAGGAGAAGCTATTGCTGACCTATTTGTTTGAAAAACCAAGATGTTTGGCTATCATGCTAACCAATTGTTTTCATACTTTCTGGGGCACTAACCTGAGGCAAGTACCGTATATACTCGAGCATAAGCTGAGTTTCCTGACAGACTCCATGGCAGCCTACGTATGGGTTAATCCCGCCTCTCCTACCTCATAGGACCCCACTCCCATAAATCTTTGCTCCTAGCCAGGTACCGTGTTCCTTTTTTGTCCTCCTCCTTAGGACTAAAGAGGTAGTTCTTACCTTAAGGAGTAGTTGATCCAGTCCTGGCGTTTCCCCTTGCGCTGGCGATGAAAGGGTGGCGGTGTTGAAGTCCAGTTACCCAGCTATTAGCAGGGTGGACACGGTTGATGTTGCGGTGCCCTGAAGAGCTTACTATCCAGTCATTGACTGGCAAGCGGCAGTTTGGCCAATCGTCCTCGCTATTAGCAGGAGGCCCCCCATTTGATACCCGGTCGTGTTCGCCTATGGTGGCGCTTGGAGGGTCAGGTCGGATCATTTTCGTGCTGGATGGGTATCGTATACACTCTTTTTTTCTCCATGGCAGCCTGTGTTTATTCTGTTTGTTTGTTTGTCCTTCCTGTATGGCGGCTGGAGCGCATCTGCGTTACAGTCCGCCGCTGCTCGTTCCTACTGCGCGTGCGCACGGCCTCGATTCAGATCGAGGCTTGCTTTGCACCTGCGCGGTTCAGACGGGACAGCGGTGGCCGCGCGGACGTCGGGGGGCGGCATGCGACGACGCTCGGAGCGCCGTGACGTCATCCAAGGCGGCAGATTTAAATAGCTGTCAGATACAGCTATGCCCTGGCTTCATACAAACACTGCAGACGCCGGTTCTTGTCTTTGGCAATACTTGTGGAAGGTAGGCTGGGACCCTTTTTATTCATATGACTATGAGCTCTGTTGTTATGCTGTTCTGGAATGTTTATGGCTTATATCTTACCTGCAGTCTCTGCTGTTCTGTTGCCATGGATGTGTCGCCGCCGCCTAGTGGTCAGCCCTTATGCCGCAGGTAGGATGGAATATTTTTTTCCTCTGCCTGTTTTGCATGGGTTGTTAGGGTTATTGGGGAATTATAAAAGTATTTTGTTTCCTGTTGTTTCCTCAGCCCTTCTAGGTCCGATCATCATTCAGTAGCACGTGAAGAAAAATCTAGGTCACAGCGTGACCAATCAAAAACAAGGTCTTCTTCTAGACATCACACGGATAGGTCAAGGTCCGGATCTAAACATGATTCCCACCGCCATTCCGGTCGCTCGGAGAAAAAAGTCTGCTGGGGGTGTAGGACTCATGTCCCGGAGGACAAATCCCTCTGTGAAACATGCTACTCCAGAGCTGTGAAGGAGAGAGGTGCAGGAGACCAGCAGGTGGAAACACTGGTCAGAAAGGTTGTGCAAGAATCTCTGAGCAGGACGGATTCAGCCCACATAGCCATTCCTCCTTCAGCACCAGCCTCAACCGTGGACGTAGTTGAACTTGAAGTTCCAGGTCCCTCTCATGACAATCTCTCGTCAAATGGATCCTCCAATAGTGAGGTTGAGGTGGATGAATATGGAGCGGGGTTCGACTTCTCCCAGGTCCCTCATCTGGTCAGGGCAGTTAAAGATGCGCTGAGATGGGAAGATCCAATAGAGATGCCCTCTAAACAAAAAAAGTATTTCAAGCATCTGAAAAAAGAGCGCCCGAATTTCCCTTTCTTGAGTGAACTCGGCGAAATCATATCTGATGAATGGGGGGAAGGTGGAAAGAAAGAACTCTTTAATCTCCAAAGTGGCAAAGATGTACCCATTCAGGAGCGAAGAGGTGAAATACCTGGATTCAGCCCCCCTCATTGATGCGGCGCTGATGAGATTAGTGAGACATGTCACGCTTCCACTGGAGGACACAGTGTCATTTAGAGATGGTCTGGAAAGAAAGATCGATACCGATCTTAAACGAATATATATTACTGCAGGGATGGCCTGCAAACCGGCCCTAGCTCTTGCGGCTTTGTCAAAAGCCATGGAATCCTGGATGGATGATCTGGGTGCAACCTTGGGAAGTATATCCGAAGACGTGGTCAAAAATTCCCCAGTGCATGAATTAAAGATGGCATCGGCTTTTCTGGGTGAGGCATCCCTGGACATTATCCGGTTAGTGTCGCGTGTCATGCTATCCTCGGTCACAGCTAAACGTGCCCTATGGTTACGTCCATGGGTAGCGGATCCTGCCTCTAAACAGGCATGGTGTAAAATTCCCTTTGAGGGTCCTTCCCTCTTTGGGAACAAGCTTGACTCGGCCATCACACGCGCTACTGGGGGTAAGTCGGTCTTTCTACCCCAGGATCGTCGTCTCTTGAATCAGAGAAGAACTCAGCCTAGACAGGATCAGGAGCGTGCTAGGGACGCACGTCGATACAGACCTGGTAGGGAATTCAGAAAAAACTGGAGAAGAAACCAGCCTTCAGGACAGAAATCCACAAAGGCTACATCTTCTGGGGGTCGTGATGCGACAAAGTCCTTTTGATATGGAGCCTGTCCAGGTGGAGCAGGTAGGAGCACGATTACTCCGTTTCCAGCACGTCTGGGCAGCCTTGGTCCAAGATTATTGGACAATCAAAACCATCTCTACAGGTCACACCTGGATTTTCACCAACCCACCTACACACCGCTTCATTCCTACAGTTCTACCACAATCAGAAGAGAAAAGAGAGATTCTCTTATCTTATACAGACTCCCTGATATCTCAAGGGGCCGTCATTCCGGTACCAGTGGAAGAGAAATTTCAGGGAGTATATTCCCCCCTCTTCATGGTCCTCAAAAAGAACGGGTCATGGAGGCCGGTCATCGACCTAACATATTTGAACTCTTTCATCCAGAAGGAAAGGTTCAAGATGGAGACTCTTTTGACCATAAGTCAAACAATTCAGCCAGGCGATTGGATGGTCTCAGTAGACCTGAAGGACGCGTATTTTCATGTGCCAATCGCGAAAAGTTTTCAGCAATATCTCAGGTTCGCAGTGGAGCAGAGACATCTCCAGTTCACTTGTCTTCCTTTCGGGCTGACAACATCGCCTCGAGTGTTCTCAAAAGTCTTACTGGCAGTGGTAGCCCTGATCAGGGTCAAAGGTGTCCGGTTACACCATTACCTGGACGACCTACTCCTGCTCTCGCAGGACAAGGATCAGCTTCTTTTACATCGGGACCAAGTCATCTCTGTCTTGACGGAGTTCGGTTGGTTGTTGAACAGGGAGAAGAGTCAGTTGGATCCAACCCAGTCCCTGATATTTCTAGGGGCACAGTTCGACACGGTAAAGAGTACCATTTTCTTACCCCTGGAGAAGATTCCAGTAATCCAAGACAGAATCCGACTCGCCTTGTCATTTCCTCGCCTCAGGGCATCACATTGCCTCAGGGTTATCGGCACCATGGTGGCCACAGCTCCCATGGTAAAATGGGCACAGTGGAAGATGCGGCCCTTCCAAAAGGGTTTTCTTCAACAATGGAACCCAGAGTCACAAGATCACTTTATCCGAATAACCCCGTCCATGAGGGAGAGTCTTCCATGGTGGCTTCATCAAGAAAATCTCCTCAAGTGCCATTCCATTGCACCAGTCTCCTGGATCACAGTGACGACAGATGCCAGCAACAGCGGCTGGGGAGCCCTCTGTCTGTCAGAAGTAGCCCTGGGGAAATGGGATTTTCCATCTCAGGGTATAGTGTCAAATGTCTTGGAACTCCGGGCTGCCTTTCAAGCTCTTTAAGCCTTCCGTCACCTGATATCAGGAGCCTCGGTTCTGTTGAGGTTGGACAACACGACGGCGGTAGCATACATCAAGAGGCAAGGGGGAGGAGGCTCCACACCGCGTCATGCAGACGTGAGACGCCGATGTAGGGGGAGGAGCCCGCAGATGGCGGAGACACAAGCCGCGCAGAGAGGTGCCGGGTCATGTGAGCTAGGAGACCCGGGGAGCGAAGCGGTGGTGAGAGCCCGCGCAGCCCCGTCCAAATACAGCGGGATCACCCTCCGCCATACTTCCTGAGCGCCGCTGAACCCCCCGCCCGCCAACCCGCCCGCCAACCACTCGCAGGATAAGGACAATATCCTCCCAGCTTTGGAGGATTACGAGACCCACCTGCCTGCATGTTGTGAGGGGAGGAAGGAGAAGGGGACATCCGCAGAAGGGGAAGGAAGGAAAAAAAAAAGGGGAGGAAAAAATCTCATGGCAAATAACTGCCCACAAGCGAACTGTGCAGCGTTCCCCCCCTGACGCATCCCCTCCTAATGCATCCTGCTGACCCCCCGCACCTTTGAACTCAGCGCCGCAGCAGTCAAATCCCATCCGACCACTCGCTCTGCTCTGCAGATCTGCTTGCCGGACGACAGGAGACAGGAGACGGGGGGGGGGGACGCCCGCGATGGGCACTCTCCGTCCAGGTATGAAACTTTTCATTGTTTCTCTAATTAAAGCATTTGAATAAATCCTGAAGAAATTGCTGAAGAAATTGCTCGCTGATAAAATGTTTGAGCTATGAATGGACTTAAAACTGTATTATATTACAAACACTGACGTAAGGAAGGGGAAGGGAAAAGGAAAGGAAAAGGAAAAGAGGGGGCGCTGAAAAAATTCATGGTACTGTCATAACACAAATTTCTCAGGGGACTTTAGCACAAAACCCCAGGGGACTACAGAGCCCAGCATAAAGGAGCGCCTCATTGCTATAGCCCTGGCAGGGCGGTTAACGGAAGTAGTGAACCCCCCCCCCCCCTTACCAACATATTCGTCTGCAGAAAACAATATACCTGGGCCCATATAGATATAGGCCTTCAGGGACTCTCTAGCTATACATAGACCCTGTTCCAGGCCTCCCAATCAACGTACCACGAAAGCACAGCTCATAAAAAAGAGCCAGGAAAAGGGATCCTACATCTCAAATAATCCCTAATACATATAAAGAAAACAGGACATTAGCAGAATACGGCAAGACGCCTGAATCTGGAGGGTCTACGCGATTATAACCCGAAAAAGGCCCAGACTAAACGAAAAATTAACAGCTTACTGACTTGAGGCCATAGGTCACCTCACCTATTAGACCCCCCAGAGACCCGTAAGACCCCGGCTGCCCTAGAACAAGAAGATACAGGCTCACTCTTGTTTTCTTTCTCTTTTTTTTTTTTTTTTTTTTTTTTTTCAGTTGAACAATGTGGTAATCTTCCAAATTGACACAATTTAGCCCTGGGTAGCTATTGAAGCACCATATATCCCTCTACGGAAATAACAGCTACGGACTTTCGTCAGTAGGAGCATTTCAGACCCATTGAAAGGGGGAATAAAGCAAATTTCTCGGGGGCCCAGATAAAATGAAGGGGAGGTCACAAAGGGCAACCGAACCCAAAACCCCCAAAGACAGTCTTAATAACAGTACAATCTCGAAATACCTTAAGGACATAAGTCTTAAAAGCCCAGAGATGGAAAAGAGGCAACAGGGGACAAAGGAGAAAAAGAAGGAAACAGAGAAACAGAAACCAGAGCTGGCCGAGGTATCCAGAATAGAGGCCGAACAAGAAAGGCCCGGGGACACCGGGGGGCAAACGACAAATCGGGACTTTACACAAATACCCACCAAAACGGATATGGCAGAAATGTTTTCCCGCCTCAAATTCAATTAAAACCGAAATTAAAAATGTGCGTCTGGATATGGGCCAAATATTGAAAAGAGTGGAGACTATTGAAACCGTCTCCTCTGAACAAACTAAAGACCTCCAGCAACTTAGAAAACAAATGGAAACAATGCATATCAAGCAAAGAGATATGACCTACAAGATGGAGAGTATGGAGGACCAGAACAGACGACAAAACTTGAGGATTAGGTCCCTCCCAGAACAGAGGGGAGAAGACCTGGTGACAAAAATTAACAGCATTTTCAAACCACTACTAGGAAAACCGGATGCCTTAGATTTGAAATTTGACCGGGTTCACCGGGTCAGAAAACCTTTAGGAGTAAGGGAAGAAGCCCCCAGAGACGTGCTGGTCAGTTTTCATTCATATGAAGAGAAGCCCCAAGTGTGGAGTAAACTTCGGGGTAGCCCCCCTTTGAAATACGAAACATCAGAACTTCAGATTTTCTCAGATCTCTCTCCTGGGACTCTTGCAAGAAGAAGACAGATGAGACCCTTACTTGAAATATTGCGTACATCAAACATAAAATATAGCTGGGGTTTTCCTGCAGCCTTGATTGTTGTTAGAGAAGGCCGAACATCCCGAATGAAATTTATGGACGAAATGCCAAACTTCTGCCAGGAATTAGGGATCATTCCACCTACCATACCTGGTCCGCCGGACTAATTAAGACGAATTGAAATAGTGTTTATATTGCAAGGGGGAGGGGGGGGGGGGAGGAGGGGTGGTGTTGATGCGGGGTGTTTTTCCTTTTTTTTTTTTCTCTGCAGGTGTGGTTGTTGGGCTTTACCCCCACTTAGGGGGAAGGAATTTAAATAAGCAGCGAGGGATGGAGGGAGGGGGGGCGGGGCGGTGGGAGATGCTCGGGGGGAGGACGGTCACGGTTTCGGCTGCCTCCGCCCTCCTCCCTCAGTGGCAGGGGGAGGGGGGCGGAGAGTAGTAGGTTCTCCGCTGGATGCGGAGCTCCACCCCTAGAGGGGCCAGTGCACAGGGGGGACCCCAACGGGATGCCCCGCGGTGCACACAGGGTCGGAAAAAGACCGAGGGGAGGGGGGAGGGGCTCAGAGGGATTAGGGGGGAGAGGTGAGGGAGGGAAAGGGAGGTAGAGGGGGGGGGGGGGGGGGGAAGAGGCAGTCCCTGCCCTGCAAAAACGCAAAAAGAAGAATAAGATCAAATGGTCCATTTGGGCCAAGGGTTTACGCTTAAAATATGACTGAAGGTACACTGAAACTTATAACGTATAACGTAAAGGGTATTGTCTCGCAAGAGAAAAGATTTAAGATTCTTAAGGAAATGAGGGAGTATTACACAGATATCATTTTCCTACAAGAAACCCACCTTCAACATGAAAAAAATATTAAGATCGCTTCCTACGACTACCCAAATTGGTATTATAGTGACTCCCCAACAAGAGGCGCGAAGGGGGTGGCCATAGGGGTTTCTAGAAATTTAAAATTTAAACTGTTGGATAGACTGACCGATTATGACGGAAGATTTTTGTTTGTGAAATGTAAAATAGGGGAGCAGACATTGACCTTAGTGAATCTGTACGCCCCAAATAAAGACCCAACGGGTTATCTAGCAAGGGTCTTGAGCCGGTTGGCGAAATTCCGCGAGGGAGAGACCATCCTGGCTGGGGACCTGAACTTTGGACTGGACCCCAAACAGGATAGCTCATCAGGAATACAGAGTACGAGCCAGGTAAAACTAAAAAAAATAAAACTAAAGATCTATCAGAATCAGATGGTAGACGCCTGGAGAGTACAGCATCCAGGGGTTAAAGACTACACTTTCTTCTCACCTGCCCACGGCACACACTCTCGATTAGATTACTTTTTGGTAGAGCATAAAGCTTTAGAACAAATAGTCACAACACAGATCGAGATAACTACCCTCTTGGATCATGCCCCTGTGTCGATGGTCATGAAGCTCCGGGGTCTACAAAGGCCTCCATACACTTGGTGCTTGAACGACAGTCTCCTGGCCGAGGTCTCAGTGGAAGAGGTCATTAGAGGGGAGATCGAATCGTTCTTCGAGACCAACGATACAGGGGAGATCTCCGAGGGTACATTATGGGAGGCACACAAAGCCTTTATCAGGGGGATACTTATTTCAATTGGGGCTGCCAAGAAACGAGAGAAAAGAGAACTTAGGGAGCATTTAAGGGAAGAGATCCGGAGGTTGGAGCAAAAGCATAGAGAGTCAAGTACCCACAGGCAGGATATTTTCCATAGACTTTTAAACAAAAGGGAGGAATTAAAAACCATCCTAGAACAAGATGCCAGGAAATGGTTCCATAAAGTAGCAGAAGATAGACATCATTGGGGAAATAAGTCGGGCAAGCACTTAGCAAGAATATTAAAAAAGAAACGAGAAATTAATTATATAGAGAAAATTCAAAATGAAACTGGAGCAATTCTTAATTCCTCCAAAGAAATAGCCAATGAGTTTCGAACATATTACGAGGCACTATACGATGTTAAATTAAAAGAGCACCATCACGAAAGGCCCAAAAACCAGAGTCAGGACTTTGTAAAGAATAGCTCCCTCAGCGCCCTTTCGAAGACGGATAGCCTGAATATGGATAGACCCATAACAGAGAAAGAGATACTGGAAGCTATAAATACTTCCCCGAAAGGCAAGAGTCCAGGATTGGATGGGTATACTCTTACATATTATAAATGCTTCAAAGAGATCCTCGTGCCCAGAATGTGCCGTTATTGGAACAGACTCGGAGAGGACTGTACTATGAGATCTGAAGCTCTAATGGCGTCCATTACAGTGATCTTAAAAGAGGGGAAAGATAGAACGCTATGCTCGAGCTATCGACCTATTGCCTTGCTTAATGCCGATACAAAGCTGTTTGCCAAGGTGTTGGCAAACAGATTTAAGGAACATATGACACAACTGGTCCACCCAGACCAGGTGGGGTTTACCCCGGGAAGGGAAGGAAGGGACAACGGGATTAGGGCCCTGTTGTTACTCCAGGCGGCAAGGCAGGGGAAAGCCCCCAGTCTATTCCTGTCACTGGATGCCGAGAAGGCCTTTGACAGGATAGACTGGGGGCACATGATTAATACACTTGAGGCCATGGGCATAGGACAGAGAATGATCAGCTGGGTGAGGGTCCTGTACGATCTTCCCCAGGCAAGGGTAAGGATTAATGGGGTGCTCTCACAACCACTGGTCATGAGGAATGGCACGCGTCAGGGGTGCCCCCTGTCCCCTCTCCTCTTTGTTTTATCTTTGGAACCCCTTCTCTCTACCATTAGGAATTCAGCGGATATAAGGGGAGTGGGGGCAGGGGGGGAGGAGCACAAGATGGCGGCATACGCCGACGACGTGCTATTTTTTGTGACCAACCCCCGGATAACTCTGCCAAACCTCCTTAGGACTCTGAAACTATACGGTTCAGTATCAAACTTTAAAATCAACTTAGTTAAGTCAGAGATCTTGAATATAAACATAGAGCAAGCCGAAGCCGATCGACTCTCAAAAGAGTTTCATTTTCCCTGGAGAGATAAAATAAAATATTTAGGAGTCATGCTCTCATCTACCCTAAGGAAAATTTACACATTAAACTACTTACCATTGCTGGAGGAGATTAAAGCAGAAATTAAAAGACTAGCTCCCTGTCCCTTGTCTTGGTTGGGGAAAATTAACGCGGTCAAAATGGTTATTGTTCCAAAAGTAAACTACAAACTACAGATGCTCCCGCTCTCAGTGCCGCAAGTTTTCTTTTCTATACTAAATAGAATAATTTCTAAATTTATATGGTCCAACAAGAAGCCTCGCATATCCAAAAACATATTATCCAAGGAGAAAAAACAGGGGGGGTTAGCATTCCCCGATTTTGAGAAATACTATAGGGCTATAGCCCTTTCTAGGGCTATAGAATGGATGAAAGGGGGAAGCAACAAAAGATGGGTGAATATAGAGAATGCACAAAGTAACACACAACTGGGTCACACTATATGGAATCCCCCAAAATTTAGAGTAGAGGGGGAAGGGACACATGAAATCACATTGGTTACACTAAAAGAGTGGGACAGGTTGTTTAGAAAGAATAAATGGGCGTATAATTCACCCTTGATTTATTTAAAAGATAATATTTTTTTCACACCAGGTAGGAGTCAAATAGGGGGAAATTGGATTAAAAACGGGGAAGCACAGTTACAAGACATTATCAAACAAGGAAGAATACTCACTTATCACGAATTAAGAGAAAATAGGGAACTTATGTCGATTGACGCCTGGAGGTACTCACAGCTTAAACATTTTGTGGAAAGTCTTCCACAGCCAATCCGGGGAGGTGAGGATCTCACAGCTTTGGAGAAGATTTGTGTACGAACAACAACAAGAAATAATATATCCCGATTATATAAGATGTTGATTCTGGAGGAAAACGACTGGGTCCCTCCAGGTGTCAAAAGATGGGAAGGGGAATTAGGAACCCCATGTAGTAAAGATAGAATTAATAGAATTTTTCACGTAATGCACCGTTCTGGGTTTAACACAAAAACAGTCGAAGTGAATTTTAAATGTATCTCAGGTTGGTACCTGACCCCCCCAGAAGCTCAGCAGATTTCAAAAAGATAAATCTCCGGAATGCTGGCGAGGATGTGGGAATATAGGCACGATGGCCCATATATGGTGGGAATGTCCTAAGATCAAAAAATATTGGCAACAAATTTTGGAGCTAATTAAAATAATTACTGGGAACAATATTCCAGAAGACCCCTGGATAGTATTGTTCCATGGGGCAGACACACCCATGGGCCAGTATAAATCCTCAGTTATACCGATACTGCTAAATGAGGCAAAAAACCTTATTGCTAAGCATTGGCGAGATTCAGAGAGCCCGCGTACAGGGGAATGGATAAGTAGAGTAAATCTGCAGCAAAAAGTAACAAGTTTTGAGGTACAGAAAATAGGCGATGAGAAAGCGGAGGAGAGGAGGAGGAAATGGGCAGGCTGGGAAATCTTTAAAGACTCATGGAGATTCGCGGAAGAAATAATGGGATGAGGCTGACAGTGCGACCCACAATGGGTACTCCATACGATCTATGCCATTTAAATCTGTACACATGCGTTATATAGGAAATCAATAGACAATACCCATAAGGCGTCATGCAGGGCAGGGACGGGAGGGTGGGGGGGGAGGGGAGGGGCACGGGAGAAAACGGTAAATGTATCGGCTTTGTTAAGCAATATGAAGAAAGTTTTATGTATGCATTTGAAAAATTTATAAATAAAGATTTAAAAAAAAAAAAAAAGAGGCAAGGGGGCACACGCAGTCTCTCCCTACTAAAAGAAGTCAGTCCGATTATGGCCTGGGCCCAGGCGAACTTGTCGAATCTAACGGCAGTTTATCTCCCCGAAGTTCAGAATGTCCAGGCGGACTTCCTTTCAAGGGTTTCCCTGGACAACAACGAGTGGTCCCTCCACACAGAGGTTTTCAGTTGGATTCTGTCTCTGGGAGTAACACCGGAGGTGGACCTCTTTGCATCACCCTGCAATGCGAAACTCAAGAAGTATTACACAAGGAATCGTTGTCCCCAGGCTTTCGGAATAGATGCTTTGACGGCCCAGTGGATGTTTCACAAGGCATATGCCTTTCCCCCAGTTCCGGTCATTCTCCGTCTTCTGTCAAGACTCCGTTGGGAAGAAGCCAAAATAATAGCAGTAATTCCGTACTGGCCAAACAGGCCATGGTTTCCTCTCCTGACACAACTCAGTTGCCGGGACCCAGTCCCTCTCCCTTCCAGGCCAGATCTCCTGCTACAAGGAGCGTCGCTTCACCCATGTCCATCCCATCTCCACCTGATGGTTTGGTGGTTGAAAGGGAAAGGTTAACAGCTTTGGGGTGTCCGAATACAGCAACTGAGACCCTGATGAGTGCCAGGAGAGAGGGTACTAATAGAGTATACCAAAGAATCTGGTCAAGATTCGTGAGTTTCATCTCCACTGTCGGTAGTTCATTCAAAGATCCTAAAATATCAGACGTTCTGGGTTTCCTTCAGACAGGCCTGGAATTGCCCTTGGCCGTCAGCTCTCTTAGAGTTCAAGTCCCTGCGATTTCTGCATTCACAGGCATTGCCTGGGCAAAACATCCTCTCGTCAGGCAATTCTTCAAAAGAGCAACAAGACTTAGACCTCAAAGGAGGCCAAGATTCTCCAAATGGGATCTTCCCCTCGTTTTGGACTTCTTTTCAGGAGAAGAATTTCGACAAATGGATCAATTGTCCATCAAAGACCTTTTTCTCAAGACAGTATTCCTGGTGGCCATAACATCTGCCAAAAGGGTATCTGATATCAGCTCTCTGGGTTTCAAGGTTTCCCTTTATCACCCTTTTTTCCTGATCGAGTGGTCTTGATCCCCATGTTGGGATCAAACCCCAAAGTGACGTCCGTTTTTCATGAGAACCAAGAAATAGTTCTCCCAACCTTTCATTCACCTGATAATTCAAGCATCCATCCTCTCGATGTCGGAGAAATCTTAAGGTTCTATTTGGAAACGACGGCTCCCTTCCGGAAATCGGATTATCTCTTTATCTACTTCCAGGGGAAGAACAGAGGATTACGTGCTTCCTCCAGATCCATCGCAGCCTGGATTGTCCAGGCTATTCAAAGGGCGTATACGGCTAAGGGTCTGGTCCCTCCAGAGGCAGTGACGGCCCACTCGACTAGGAGTGTTTCAACGTCATGGGCAGCTTCCCGTCACGTGTCTGCAGAAGTGATTTGCAAAGCAGCCTCGTGGTCATCGATAAATACATTTATGACACACTATTGTGTTGAGCCAGCGGCTCTTTCCTCAGTTAATTTTGGTTTGAATGTCTTATCTGTTGATGGTGCCAATTAAACCTTTTTTCTTTAAACCAGCAATATTTCCCACCCGGGAGTGTATGGCTAGTTATTTCCCATACGTAGGCTGCCATGGAGTCTGTCAGGAAAACAGAAAATTTGTATCAAATACTTACCGTAATTTTCCTTTCCTGATGGACTCCATGGCAGCAGGAGTTCCCTCCCATTGCTGGAGTAGGCTAAGTTATGGAACACGGTACCTGGCTAGGAGCAAAGATTTATGGGAGTGGGGTCCTATGAGGTAGGAGAGGCGGGATTAACCCATACGTAGGCTGCCATGGAGTCCATCAGGAAAGGAAAATTACGGTAAGTATTTGATATAAATTTTCCGTTTTTTCAGCACATTTTTTTTGTGCTGAATGTGTCCCCCTCGGCTTATACTCGAGTCAAGCACTTTTCTGCAGCAGAGAATTACATTTCCGACCAGAATTTGGGGGTTCCTAGCACCAAGTGGCCCGAGATACGGGGGCCCCAAAGTCGGCTTGGAAAATGTCATTCTCTGCTGCAGAAAAGTGCTTGATGTTTTCCGACCAGAATTTGGGGCCCCGTATCTCGGGGCCACTTGGTGCTAGGAATCCCAAGTTTGGTGTGCAAACGTAGTGGAACCATCTCTACAACATAGTCATATTTGGGGTTCCTAGCACCAAGTGGCCCTGAGATACCCCAAATTCGGTCAACTGTGTCCATCTGCAGCAATGTCATTTCGGGACCCTTGGCTGCAGCTAGGGGGCATCTAGGAACCCTTAACTACCAAGTTTGAAGTTCAGGGGGCATATGGCTACAAATGGGCACAGTGAGGCTGCAAATGGGCATTGTTGACCCTCTTTTCCACTTACAGTAGCTGCGCATTTCTCACCCTAGGCTTATACTCAAGTCAATAAGTTTTCCCATTTTTTTGTGGTAAAATTAGGTGCCTCTGCATTTGCTCCCAATTTGACATCTGTGCGGGTGCATGTCCCTGAACTCACACTGTCTCCATTCAGGGTCACACACCTACACTCACACGGAACAGCAGCTGTGTCTGTTTTGCCACTGCATCCCAATTGATATGAATGGGACTGCCTGACAAACATGGCTCTTTGCATGGATGTGTGCTTTAGTAAGTCTGTGTGAACGAGGCCCATTAGAAAAGGTAATATACTCTCCCCTCCTGTGGCCTAGGTCACCTACCTTTCCTTTGTTTCATTGCTGCAACGTCTGTAAGACTGTTTGGCTTATGCACTACTGGTGCTAAGGCTTTATCCTCCAACCCCTTGCTCTTGTGACAAAGGGGTTCAGAGGAAAGAACCACATCTTCTTACTGTATGTGTATGTGTGTGTGTATATATATATATATATATATATATATATATATATATATATATATATATATAATCTCTCCACTTGCCAACCAGCAACATATGGGTCTTTAAGTGGTTTTACTAGGATGATGCCTGTAGCTGCAGGCATCACCCCGGTACCGTTTTTAGAGCCAGCGTTGGCTCTTGTAAAAGTAATCCTAGCAGCTAACTAGCTGCTGGATTGCTTTTACAAGCAGCAGAGGGGGACATCCTCCACCTTTCCCTGCCTTCTGCAGCTTTCTCAGACTCTCCCCTCCCACTGGGAGACCCAAGCGACCAGCTGGTGCTTCCGCCTGCTGATCTAGGAGCCGAGCAAAGACCGGATCAGCTTTGTTCAACTCTCAGCAATGGTAACCCAGAAGCGATGAGAGAACATCACTTCCATTTTACCTAGATGTCAATGGCGCCATTTTCAAAAATCAAAAGCATTTGAAAACGCTGATCTTGGTGTGAATGAATGCTTTTAAGGGCAGTGGAGGGTTTTGGGGTCTTATAGACCCCAGATCTCTCCATAAAGAGTACATTTCATATCACATGCCTATTACTGTCACAAGGGATATATACATTTCTTGTGATGGCAATAAAAGTGATAACATTTTTTTTAATGGGACAGTGTAAAAAATATAAATAAATAAATGTTTAACGTCCCCCCCATGCTTGCGCGTAAAGGCAAGCACATGTGTTGGTCCCGCACGCACACAAGCAGTGATTTAGACAGATCGTGTACAGTAATTATAGCACCAGACCTCATGTGCAAATCTAAAATTGTAACCTGTAAAGGTTTTTAAGCGTCACCTATGGATAATAAAATTGACATTGTTTTTCAACGTTGCACAGGTGTGCGGCATTAAATTCAAAAAAGTGTTTTTTTCCAAATAAATTATTCTCCTAGGGCCTCTGCTTAAAAAAAAAAGTGCATGTGTGTGTGTGTGTATGTATGTATATATGTGTGTGTGTGTGTGTGTGTGTGTGTGTATGTATATATATATATATATATATATATATATATATATATATATATATATATATATATATATATATATATATATATATATATATTTTGGGGTCCTAACTAATTTTCTAGCACATAATACTGAGTGTTAGATGTAAACAAAAGTCTCAGAAAAAGACCTGGTCTTCAAGTGGATATTTAAAAGGGAAAATAGAATGGAAAGGGAGAAAATAAGTCAAGTTCATTGTTAGGGTTTAAAAGAACTTTATAGTGGTTAAGCCACTCAATAACCTTGCTACAATCCCCTCTGCTATAAAATTATTTTCCCAGTGCATGTGTTTTTTTTTTTTTTCTTTTAAATGCCGCTGTGTACCTATTATTATTATTATTTTTTTTTTTTTTTTTTTTGAAAAATCTTTTTATTACATTTTTAGAGAACAGTACAATACATGCATACAAACAATTATACGTACAAAACATACAAAAAACAGTACAGTGCAGTACAGTCCTGCCTGCACATATACACACAACCCAAAGTGGGCAACCTACCACAACCTGTGGCTAATGAACTAACATAGTTCACAAAACCCCCCCCTCCCTGCCCTCCCCCTCCCCCCCTTGTTCCCCCTCCCCCCCCCCCCGACCTTGCGTGCAATTCAATACTTTAGAGTGTACTATATAATAATGCAGTAAATTTAACCTAAACCCACCATGTCATCCTACTCAAAGGTGGAGTAGGGACTGCCTATTGTTGCGCCTTCAAGTGCAGACAGTAATATCTACTCTACGGTAAAGTATTACATTACATTGTCAGGCATGTTATACATATCGGGGTCTAACAATTGTTCCTATCAACCCACAGTGTCTGAGGAGTACTACCAAGGTTGCCAGACTTTGTAAAACTTCTTCTCACAGCCTCTGGATCTATATGTCGCTTTGTACAGGGGGATAACTTTATTTATTAAACCTTTCCAGAATGACAGAGTAGGAGCCTCCATCTTTTTCCACTTCAATAGTATGGCCTTCCTGCCATAGAAGAGGCCAATGTTCAGAAATGTACGATGGGCCCTCGAAGGAACAACCTCCTCCACAAGGCCGATCATACACACCCTAGGTGATTTGGGTATGGGTATACTCAGCACCTCCGTCAAGCAATCAGTAATACCTGACCAAAATGGTTGTATGTGTGAGCAGCTCCAAAAGATATGTTCGGCATCCGCCGGGGAGTAGTCGCAGCGCCAGCAGCAACTACTGGATGTGGTGTAAATTCGAGCTAGCCTAGCTGGTGTGAAGTAGACTCGATGCAAAAATTTAAAGTGTATCAATCTATCTCTCGCCGAGACCAGGTGTTTAAAAGGATGGTCCCACATGTCATCCCAATCTTCCCCTTGAATATCAGCAATCTCACTCTCCCATTTCCTCCTACATTTGACTAAACCAGGGGGGGTCTTTTTGAAAAGAGATTTGTATACTGTGGAGAGAGGTTTGGCCAAGTCCTCTGAAGTCAGCAAGGACTCCAGGGCCGAGGGCAAATACTCAATACGCAGGCCTAAAAATTGAACCTGAAAGGCATGACGCAGTTGCATATAGCGAAAAAAGTAAGTATTCGGAAGGTCGTGTCTGGCTTTCAGCTGGTCAAAGGTACAGAGTTCCCCCTCACTAGTAATGTCTTTTAGCAGTTTGATACCCTTACATGCCCAGATCCCTGGATCCGGGAACGAGAAAAAATGTGGGAACTTCGGGTTCATCCACAGGGGGGCCGATGGGGTAACCCCGTCATAACTAGGTGACGTCAGAGTAGTAGTGACCTCCCAGGCCCTAATAGTAGCCTTCATGGAGCTCGTCAAAGGTAGACATGATTTTGTACCCCTGTATAATGCTAGTCGTAGACTTTCGTAAGAGCCTAGCAGTGCCGCTTCAATAACCGTGGCAGAGTCGCCGTCCTCCGCCGTTAGCCATTTCCTGGCAACCACCATTTGGCCTGCCAAATAGTATTTTTGCCAGTCCGGCAGTGCCAGGCCCCCTTGTCCCCATGGTTCCTGCAGTGACCTTATACTTATACGAGGTGATTGTGGTGACCAAATAAACGACCCAATGATGCTATCAAGTGACTTGAAGAATTTTCTTGGTACCCATACAGGGGAGTGACGAAGAAAATATAAAATCACTGATAGAAATTTCATTTTGATAAGGCTAACCCGTCCTATCAGAGAGAGTGGGAGATTCTTCCAAGTCATTGTCACCTGTTTTAGTCTATTTATCAATGGGTGAAGGTTGATGGTCATATAGTCCTGTATGTTGGCCGTAATTTTAACCCCTAGGTATGTAATGGTGGAGACCCATCTAAGTGGCAGGGTGTCATCTCTGTGCGCCTCTGCCTTCGAGCCTAGGGGTAGTATTGACGACTTGCTCCAGTTTGCCCGGAGTCCTGAGAATAGGGCAAATTCATCTAGTACCTCCAGAGCTGCTTTTAGTGATGGCCCAGGGTCTCTCAGGAACAGAAGCATGTCGTCAGCGTATAATGCAACACATTCGGCTATACTACCTACTTGGATTGCTCCCACCTCACTTGAATGCCTAAGGGCTCTGGCTATAGGTTCCATCATTAGCGAGAAGAGGAAGGGGGAGAGGGGACAACCCTGTCTCGTTCCCCTTCGAACCTCGAAGTAGTCTGAGACCATGTTACCCAGCCTGATCGCCGTCCTTGGGGCGCTGTACATTAGCGCTATCCACTGGCGGAAACCCGGGCCGAATTCCATGGTCTCTAGGACCGTGTGCATATATTGCCAATCTACTGAATCAAAGGCTTTCTCTATATCTATAGAAACCACAATCTTTTCTGGGAACTCTGAGTCTCTTAGCTGTATGTGCGTGAAAAGTCTTCTTAGGTTCGTATCTGTTGACATACCTGGCATAAATCCAGTTTGGTCAATGTCAACCAGAGTCGAGATGACCCCAGCCAACCTTGAGGCCAGTACCTTGGCAAGAATTTTCAGGTCAGTGTTGAGCAGTGCTATAGGACGGTACGAGGAGCACTCCAAGGGGTCTTTGCCCGGCTTCAAGAGAAGGACCATGTAAGCCTCCATCATTGAGGCCGGCAAAGCTCCCTGTTCACTGCAATGCAAGTATAGTAGGTTTAACCTGATAGCTAGTTGTGACTTAAAAGTTTGGTAGAAGTCTGCAGGGAATCCATCTGGACCCGGGGTTTTGTGGGGCGGAAATGTGGCTATAGCTGCCTCGATTTCCATCACTGTGATGGCCTGATCTAAAGAGGCCCTGTCAGTGTCAGACAGTTGCGGAATGGAGAGGCTCGTCAGCAGCCCCTTCAGTTCCAATTGGTCGTATGGGGCTATCGGGGTATATAGTGATCGGTAGAAATGAGTGAATTCTGCCATGATACCTTCCGGTTCTGTAACCCTCTCCCCCCGTCTACCATTGATTGCTGGAATGCTAACAGGTATCCTATGCTCAGCTGCCAGGTTGGCCAGTAACTTGCCATTTTTATCCCCTTCAGCGAAGATTGTTTCTGCTTTCTGCCTAAGTTCGGTGTGTGCCAAATTATCAAAGTGTAGAGCTACCGATCTCCTAACTGTTCGTAGATCTCTATAGTTGGCCTCCGAGGGGGAGTCTGCATGCTGTTGAGCAGACTCCCTCTCCTTGGCCAGTAGAAGTTCACCTTCTGCGGAGTGGTCTTTTTTAGCGGCTTTTATAGCTGAGATGCACTCGCCCCTAGAGACAGCCTTATAGGCGTCCCAAACAATGTGCGGGTCTGCCGACTGCTCATTTGTTACCCAGAAGGTATCCATTGCAGAGTGTATTTGTGATACTACCTGATCCTCTTGCAGCCAGCCAGAGGCCAACCTCCAGCCCCCTCCCCTACCACTCGTGGGGAATGTCAATGTAATTTGTAGTGGGTTATGATCCGAGGTGCCCCCGGCCAAGTATTCAGCGGCATAGACGTGCTTAAGAATAAGGGAGTTTCCAAAGGCCAGATCTATTCTGGCCGACGATGTAGAGGAAAGATGTGAGTACACCACCTCCCCTGGATGTTTCCACCTCCATACCTACGTTAAGTTGGCCATGGACACCCAGGAGCACAAATCCAATGTAACCGGCCTTGACACATTAGAGGAGTCCAGTGCCGAATCTAATATGGCATTGTAGTCACCTAATATCAGCATGGGTAGGCCCAAATATGGTGCTAGGACCACCCACAAATCATAGAGCAACTGTACTTTAAAAGGTGGAGGCATATAAATGTTCACCAATAACAACTTCTTACATGCTATCTCAATCACCAAAGCCACATATCGTCCCCCTGGGTCAATAACCACTTGGTGTATAGTGCACGCAATGGCCTTGCTGATCAAGATGGTGGTACCCCTGGCATAGGATGAATAGGTGGCATGGAATGATTTTTGTATCCAGGGTTTACGAAGAGAGAGAATTTTACTCCCCTCCAAGTGCGTCTCCTGAAGGAGAACGATATGTGGCTTTGCCTGCTTAAGGTACTGGAAAATAGCTGCACGTTTGAATTTGCTATTTAACCCCCTCACATTCCAAGAAAGTATTTTCAAGCTGCTATCCATAATCCCCAATCAGAAATTGAACATCACGGATATCCCATAAAGACAGTCCCAATTTTGCATGGCATGTATATTGCGTAGGGTTGTACTTAGTGGATACACTCAACCGAGTAGCATTACATAACATAAGGCATGGAATCCCCCCCTCCCCTCCCCCCCTGCTGTTATACTGGAAACTGAGAGCCAGAAAAAAGGGCTCAAACCAAAAAAAGTCCAGCATGCAGCCTTAACCCCAAAACTAAGTAGCCAAAAAGAGTTCAACCGGTCGCTTCGATAGTTCGGCATTGAAAGATGGAAAAAATGTTCATACCATCTACACAAGCCTCCAGGCTTATCTCTTAACAGAGAACTGAACCGGCTGGATAGACCGTTGCTAGAAGCGTGAGGCCATCAACCGTTACTTACACCTCCATAGTGAGACAGTTTAGTGAATACTTAGGCAGAGTATCAGCCCCTTCATCTTCCCCATAGACTGTGCCATACGGCTTCATAGTGCAGGTAATGGGAGATCAAGTGTAAAAAACAAGGAAAGAGGAAAAGGAGATGAAAAGCAAAAATAAAAAGAGCACCTCCGATTCAGTCTGTGCAAATTATTCTCCAGGAGAACGGCTTCAATTTACAGGAGTATTGTAGTCAGGCGTAGGTCTAGAAGGTTGGTCACCTGCCAGTGCAGGTCTCCGATACTCAGGGGATCCGAGACATAATTCCTTCGTAGCCAGGGAAGGGCCTAAAGGTTCTGGAGACCTCAGTAATAGTCAGGGTATATAAAAATTAACATATAATGAGGGAAACGTTACCCGGGTTTGGTGGCTGAGGAAACTGGTAAACTTCAAGCGTGGCCTGAGGCTCAGACGTTGCGGTCCAACCAATCGCTGGCATCCTGAGGGTGATCAAAAATTTTTACAGTACCTTTGTATTGGATGCGTAGACGGCTCGGATACAACATGCTGTATTTTAACTCCTTCTCCCTCAGTCTTTTCTTCACCTCAATAAAGGATCTGCGTCTCCTTTGGGTTTCTGCTGAGAAGTCTGGGAACAGCATAATGCGTGCGTTGTCAAACTTCAGATCTTTGTGTTTCCTTGCTCCTGCCAGGATCATGTCATGGTCTCTGTGATTTAAGAACCTTACCAGGAAAGGTCTGGGTGGTGCCCCTGGTGGTCTGGTTCCCGTAGGGACCCTGTGTTCTCGCTCGGCCACATACGTGGCTTGTAGATCGCCCAGCGCCAAAATATTTTTAAAAAATTGTTCAGCAAAAGTAGTAGTGGCGGACCCCTCGGCACCCTCTGGCAGCCCCACTACCCTTACATTATTTCTTCTCTGAGTGAGTAGAGGAAGCTCTCGCGCTACTTTGAGTAGATAGATAGGACAACGTTATCGCTAATAAAGTGCATGCAGCAAAGTGAATAGTGTTCACAAAAGCACTTATAAAGAATAGATGAATGAAGAAACTTCGCGCATACTAGATGGAATGGAAAGGTGAGTATTGACTAGGTCCTAGACGGATGGCTAGTCAAGGTGGGTAACTTGGACCAATAGATTCACACTATGGTCAAAAGGGAAATAAAGTGCCAAGAAAAAGTGCATATAAAGTGAACAAGTGACATCAAATAAATAATTAGCCAGTAAAAAATCAATAGATAATGCGTGACTCGGTAGCAGTGATCATTAAATAAATATTGCATGCACATCAATAAAGTGCTAGGAATATAATAATCAGTGATAATCAATGTAATAAAGGTAAAAGCAATCCTGTAAGACAATCTTGTGATCATAAGGTGATGATAAAAATAGTATACAATAAAACCATTAAAAATGGTGAGTGAGTGGACCCCAATACCTTTCTAGAACACATTTTTATCTATGGATTTTTATCACCATTGATTTTTATTATTCATCGATTTTTATTATTCATTGATCTTTATCACTCACCATTTTTAATGGTTTTATTGTATACTATTTTTATCATCACCTTATGATCACAAGATTGTCTTACAGGATTGCTTTTACCTTTATTACATTGATTATCACTGATTATTATATTCCTAGCACTTTATTGATGTGCATGCAATATTTATTTAATGATCACTGCTACCGAGTCACGCATTATCTATTGATTTTTTACTGGCTAATTATTTATTTGATGTCACATGTTCACTTTATATGCACTTTTTCTTGGCACTTTATTTCCCTTTTGACCATAGTGTGAATCTATTGGTCCAAGTTACCCACCTTGACTAGCCATCCGTCTAGGACCTAGTCAATACTCACCTTTCCATTCCATCTAGTATGCGCAAAGTTTCTTCATTCATCTATTATTTCTTCTCTGGCGGTCTTCCGCGTCGTCTGCTCGGTGTTGTAGTGCACCAACCATCTCTCTTAGTTCTGCCAGTTGTGAGCCCTGTACATGTGTGGCATCTTCCACTTCCGAAATACGGTCCTCTGCGGTAGTGAGTCTGCCTCTAATCTTGTCAAGGTCATGGCGAATTAGGTTACATTCAGAAGCCAAGTGATCCATGCGGCCCACCAGCTCCGTTTTTGAGGCAGCTATGGCTTCCAGGATGGGGCCTGTAATTGCGGCCGTGTCCACCTCCACCTCTTGTGGGCCAGGGATTGCGTCTGCAGGCACCTCCGGGCTTGCTGCGCCCTGTGGTTCCACGGCGCCGTTAGTTATTTTGGCGCGCTGTGGGGTACTGTTGTGTGCAGGGCCTGTGGAGGAGGAGGCGGGGCTAGACACCATGCTTCCCTGTGAGCGGAGGTGTCTCTGACCTTTAGTCGGCTGGGAATGGTGTTTCCTCTGCTGCTTTTTGGCCGCAAATGGCATGTCCTGCTGCCCGCACTATTCCGCCGGCCTCCCAGCGTTAGAACACCCTCGGTCTTTCGGTCTATCCGCCGGTGTCAGGATAATCTATCAGGGGAAAGCCGGAGCTCAGTAGCAGCACGTCTTACCGCGGTCACATCCGGTCACGCCCCTCCTGTGTACCTATTTTTAAGCGCTCACGTGACCAGCCCCCTCTCTCCTCTCTCGATCTGACAGCAAAGCGGGAGGGGGTGGGAAACCCCCGCTGGTGGCCGGTCGCTGCTCTGAAATGAGGTACACAGTGGCTTTTTAGACGCATGTACTGCGAACATTATTATAATGCAAGGTTATTGCATTATGATAGCAGCAGGAGGGCAGGGCCGGGGAGTGGACGGAGCTGACAGGCAGGGAGGGGGGAGAGGATGGGGGATAGCAGAGAGGAGAGCTGCGGATGACGGAAGGCGCATAAACTGACCACTGGTGTCAGGGCTCAGCAGCCATGATAAACCGTAGTCAGTTTACAGGGGAAGGGCATAGCCAGGCAGGATCAGTCAGGTATTTCAGGTGATACAGGTGGCCAAATTACACAGCACAAACACTGTGCTGTATAACATGCTTTAACCACTTGCCAACCGCCTTCCGCATATATACTGCGGCAAGGAGGATCGGCTGCGCATGAGATACAGCGGGCGTGCGGTGCGATCCCAGTACACAGAGGCTAAACAAGACAGATCCCCGTTCTGACAGGGGACAACATTGAGATCTGCTGTTACTAGCGATCTCTGTATTGTCCTAGTAAGCCCATCCCCCACACAGTTAGAACACACCCAGGGAACACAGTTAACCCCTTAATCACCCTCTAGTGTTAACCCCTTCCCTGCCAGTGTCATTTATACATTGATCAGTGCATTTTTTTTTAGCACTGATCACTGTAATAATGTCACTGATCCCCAAAAAGTGTCACTTGGAGTCAGATTTGTCCGCTGCGAAGTCGCAGTCCCGCTAAAAATCGCCGCCATTACCAGTAAAAAACATTTTAAAAAAATAAGTCCATAAATCTATCCCCTATTTTGTGGATGCTATAGCTTTTGCGCAAACCAATCAATATACGCTTATTGCGATTTATTTATTTATTTTTTAAACAATAATATGTAGAAAAATACATATTGGCCTAAACTGATGAATAAATTCATTTTTTTAATATATTTTTTTTGGATATGTATTATAGCTGAAAGTTAAAAATATTGCTTTTTTTTTTTTTTTTTAAATTGTCAGTCTTTTTTTTTATTTATAGTGCAAAAAAAAAAAAAAACCCAGAGGTGATAAAATACCACCAAAAGGAAGCTCTATTTGTGGGGAAAACATTGCATGGCCATGCAATTGTCAGTTCAAAAAAATGGCCTGGTCATTAAGGGGGTAAATCCTCCTGGGGCTAAAGTGGTTAAGGGAACAGAATCCATTTTTTTTTTTTTTTTTTTTTTTTTTTTTTTTTTATAGGATAAAAAACACTTTATGGTCTAAAGAAGTGAGAATAATTAAGATTGTAAAAGTGAGAAATTTAATTCTCATACTGAAATATCTAGACTTTTATGTAAGAGCAGTGTGTATCATTTTAGAAGTAGTTTTATATTTAATGTTTCTAACAAGAGTAATTTAAAAGAACCCTAAACCCACTATATACATTTATGTTGAAAATTTTAAAAAGGGGTTATACTTAATTTAAAGACCCTTTGACTCCGCTTGAGTGCTTCTTCAGTATTACGCTTCCTCCAGTCTGAACCTTGATATCAGATATTATAGCCGCCTAATGCAACCAAGAACTAGGCAAGACTAGTTTAGCTGCAAAACTGAACTCTCTATTGAACAAGAATACAGGCTTTTTCTACACTACAGACTCCGGTAAGGGTGATCATATTATCATATGCAAACGCAACTGTATACAGAAATATAATTAACACTATAAACATTAGGTTAATTAAACAACTAGCCACCTGGACTCATTCCAGGTCAGACTTGCCAGCATTGAGCTCACAAAGTACAATAAACATTATTCCAAGTATAAACACATCCCCACAGTAGTTTGCTAGCAGACAATAGATGGGTTAATTAGCACAATTAACAGTAGGTGAAAGACTCTTAGAAGGCACACTAGACCTACCTACAATAAACACATTATAGTAGGCGACCCCAGACAGGTGGCCTGAGTTGATGACATCACCATCTGCTTTGAGTCTCAGTGTGCAGCAGTCACTATTGGTGACGAGGCAGCTAGGCCCCCCTACAGGGACCCTGGGCCTAGAGTTCCAGAGTCTGTATGTCTTTAGGAGACATGGACTTGAATCCAAAGTAACATTACTTCAAGGGTCCCCCAGGCATACACCTCACAAAGAGTAATGTTCGCTTAAAAGCCAGGGCCCATAGTCAGTAGGCAAGAGGCTAGCCTGCAGTCCCCTCCAAAAGCCTCTGTCCCGGGTGAGTCTGTCATAGACCCATGAAAGTCATACTAAGAAATGTGCACCATGAGTAACTACTAAAACTATTGGCCACTACTCCATACTCAAATTACAAGACCTTTCTGTGGCCTTTGATACTGTTGACCATCCCCTCCTCAAAAAAAAAACACTCTCTTCGCCTTCAAGAGTCTGCTTTCTCCTGGTTCTCCTCCTACCTATCACAGCGGTCCTTCAGTGTTACCTATAACTCTGTTTCCTCCTCTCCCCTTCGTCTTTCTTTAAGGGTCCTCTAAGGTTCTGTCCTTGGACTCCTCCTTTTCTCCATCTAGACCTCCCTTGGTCACTTGATAACTCCCAAGGATTTCAGTACCATCTTTATGCTCATGAAACCCAAATCTATGTATCTCTCTACTCCTCACCTCACTCCTTTAGTCTCCTCTCACATTACTAGCATGGATGTTGCACCACTTTCTTAAACTCAATCTTTCTCAATCTTTCTAAAACTGAGCTCATAATATTCCCTTCTGCCCATGCCCCCTCCCCTGACTTCTCCATCAAGATTAATACAAATATCAGTCCCTTCCCTCATACCAGGGTGTAATCCTGGACTCTGACCTGACCTTTCAGCCCCAAATCCAATCACTATCCAAATCTTGTAGACTTCACCTCCATAACAACTCCTAAACATGCCCCTTTTTTAACCATTGAAACCACTAAACAACTTATTCACTCCATTTTTATCTCTCACCTTGATTGTTGTAACTCTCTCTTCATAGGCCTACCCCTTCATCGGTTATCCCCTCTTCAGTCTACCATGAATACTGCTGCCAGACTCATCCACCTTACCAACCGTTCAGTGTCCACCGCCACTCTGCTATTACCCAACAAATACAATTCAAAACATTACCATAACATACAAAGTCATTTACAACTCAGTCTTGAGCTACATCACCAACCTTGTCTCCAAAGATCACACAAACTGTCCTCTCTACTCCTCCTAAGACCTGCTCTCTAGCTCCCGTCTCCTTCTCCCATGCTCCTCCCCAGGACTTTTTCAGAGCCTCTCTCATTCTCTGAAACTCCCTACCCCAATCTGTCTGATATCTCCTACTTCATCCACTTTTAGGAGATCCCTGAAAACGTATCTCTTCAGGGAAGCCTATCCTGCCTTCAGCTAATAACCAAATCTTTTAAATCAGTTCATCCCTCACAGTTATTACCCTTTGTTCCACCAGCTCATCCCTATTAGATTGTAAGCTCCCAGGAGCAGGACCCTCATGACCCTCTTGTTTTGAATTGTATTGTTGCTGTATTGTCACCCTATATATTGTAAAACGCTGTGCAACCTGTTGGTGCTATATAAATCCTGTATAATAATTATACTGTATATAGCAACATAAGGCACATCATCCTACTGTCATGAGTTCCTTCCTCTACCTGACTTGCCAAACAATCTGGTTTTAAGCCAGATATGACTTCAAGACTTGCTTCAGGATATATCAAATAAGTCAAGGTTCTTGTTCCTGCCTATAGGAATTCCCTTGCTCCATCAGCTTCCAGATATCTGGCTATGTACAGTATCTGCAACACTGCTTGCTGGTGAAATCTGGTATAGCAATTTAGAGATGCTTTATTGTAAACAGAATTGCATATGACTGGTCATACTAAGCCTACTGATCACTGTAAACAACAGTGAATGAAGTCATGAATTCTGATACATTCCTATATTAATTTGTATGTGGGTAGGCAGAAATCAAAGTGTACTTACTTTTAAACTCCTTTTTTTTTTTTTTTTTTTTATGAGTTCAAGGGACATAAACAATTTATTAATTGCCTGTATCCCTACTTTTCTAGCTTCTGTATCCCTTGACTTCTCTATTCGGCCTCACATCCTCTTGGTCCACTCTTATAAATCTCCAGCCTTTTGTGACTACTGTGGAGAAATGTTGTTCGGCTTGGTGAGACAAGGCCTAAAATGTCAAGGTAAGTGAATCTAAAAGGTCAAAAAAGATGATTTAGATCACGTTTTCCTCCTATATTGGAGTTTTAACCACTTGCCAACTGTCCACTATATATATATATATATATATATATATATATATATATATATAATGTGTCATAAAAAAAATTCTTATTTGTTTTATTTTTACACTGTCTCTTTATTTTAATTTTTTTTAATTCCTTTTATTCCTATTACAGGCAATGTAAACATCCCTTGTAGCAGAAATAAGCATGACATGTTCTCTTTTTTGAGAGATCAGAGGTCAAAAAAACCCCAGCTCTCTCATTTACCTTTAAAAGCCCTCACTCGACTTCCTGCCTATCTAGCAAAAACATCAGATCGTTTCTGGCTTTACCGATGGCTCAGATCAACCAGCAGTAACAATAGACTCCCCCCCCAGTCTGCAGCAACAGTATATTCCAGAACAGCAACAGTAGATTCCTCAGCCAGCAGTAGATCTCTGTGTCCCTAGCAGTGATCAGTACAGATTGTATGCTTAGGTCACACCTGAGCATTATGTGAATGCACAGAAAATGCATTTCGTGCTGGCGGTGCCATTCATTGTTAACAGCATCCCAGATGCAGTAGACAGATGTGCATTAAAACATTCATGAAGCTCAATGCTCAGAAAGGTACATGAGCTACTTTGCCTTTGAAATGAATGGACTGCCCTGTGGAATAAATGGACTGCCCTATGCGTTTAGCTTGTAAATGCATAAAAAAAAATGCATACAAGCCTCAGTGTTCCCAGCAGTGACCAGTACAGATCTCATTGTCCCCAGCCATCTCAGTCTCTCTTTGTGCTGGAAGCTCTTTATCTGGCAAGTCAGAATGTCTAGCCCACCCACTACACAGTGATTAGCTTTGGGCTTGAAGAGAGTGTGGGTGGGCTGCTGCCAAACAAAAACATGTACACACTTCCTGCCAGTGCCAGACTGGCTGATATGCTGTGTTGGCAGGGCAGTGTGTCAAGCTGTTAGCACTTAGCTCAGCTCACCTGGGCCTTAGAGACACTTCTACTTGTGACTCTATAATACCGAATAGGGTGGCTGTGGCAGATAGGCAGGCACACTGCACTGCCACTACCAATATCACTATTGATATTGCTATCACTTTTGCTTCCTCCATCAATGTGACTGAGGCATTGACTAAATCACAAGTCTCAGGTTGCCTCATTATATTGATGACCCTGGACAGAGGGAATATATCACTCTGTTGGAGATGGATCCAGGCCAGAGGCTGGGACTGTAGAATATGAGAATATCAGGAGGTACAGCCATGAGCCAACATGGCAGGCAGTATGTAAATCAAAGAGGTGTGGAGAATAAATTGATAGGGAGTATATGTGAGAAAGGAGTGATGAGGGTATGATGGTCGGGAATATGTACAGGGGAGGAGTGCGGAGGGTATGGTGGTGGGCGGTGTGTGCAGATTTAGCATTTCAGGTTTTTTATGCTTTTATTTATTTTTTCTTTTTGCTGCTGCGGACCCCTGGTGCCTATGCATTAAGGTGAAAAAACTTCTGTCACTGAGCAGCCCCCCCCCCCCCGTTTTACTTACCTGAGCTTGTTCATTCCCCTGCCGTAGACGTGCTCTACCTCTCTGGCCGGGGTTTTCTGCTCTTGAGTGGATAAATTGATGGCAGCGCAGCCATTGGTTTTCCGCTGCTGTCAATCAAATCCAATGACGCTGGGGGCAGGGCCAAGTCCGGAATGCAGTGTCTATGGACGCAAATGCTGGACTCGGGAGAGCGCCCGCATGGTAACCCCAGGGAGAGCTCTTCTCCTAGGGGGTTTACTGATGCGGGGAGGAGCCGCGAGCGCCATTGGGGGACCCCAGAAGATGATGATCAGGGCCAATCTGTGCAAAACAAACTGCACAGTGGAGGTACGTATGCAGGGCAGGACTTACCATTGGGCTTGACTGGGCTCAAGCCCATGGGCCCCGCCCAATAGGGGCCCCGCTGAGATACATAGTGTACTCGGCTCGGCTCGGCTCACAGTCACGGCCAGTCGTGCCCTATGATGGACATAACACAGGGACTGGGCGTGACTGTGAGCTGAGCCAAGTACACTCGGCTACTCTCGGATCTGCGAGACGACCCGAAAGCCGCTGAGAGGACCCGAGAGCCGCCAAGAGGACCCGAGAGCCGCCGAGAGGACCTGAGAGCCGCTGAGATACACAGGACTCTGTATCCCGGCAGCACCATTTTTAAACTTCAAGACTGCAATGACAAGGCTGCAAATGACAAGGCTACACTGACAAAGCTGCAATGACACTGGGCAAGGCTGCAGATGGATGGGCAAGGCTGCAGATGGACACTGATAAGGCTGCATTGATGGGCATTTAAATGTAAGTTTTTTTCCTTAAAATTCCCTCCTAAACTTGGGGTGCGTTTTATATGCCGGCGCATGTTATATGCCGATAAATACGGTAATGTATAGAAGGTAGGGCCCGAAAGTGACTCAAGCCCAGGGGCCCCCACCACCCTAAGTCCTGCCCTGTACGTATGATATGTTTGTTTTTTTTTGTTCTTTTAAACAAGGGTTTAAAACCCCTTTTAAGACTCTAAAAAGACTGAAAAAAAACTGTTGATCTAACAGAGGAGCGCTGAGATACTAATTTTCCATTGTGGGCTGATGACACAGTGGGGCTGATTTACTAAACCTGGAGAGTGCAAAATTTGATGCAGCTCTGCATAGAAACCAATCGGCTTCCAGGTTTTCTGTCAAAGCTTAATTGAACAAGCTGAACTTAGAAGCTGATTGGCTACCATGTACAGCTGCACCAGATTTTGCACTCTCCAGTTTTAGTAAATCAACCCCAGTGACTCTTCTGGGCTGAAATTACAATAAATGGCGTCAGCCCAGCCCAGATTTAATTTGCTCTGATCAACAGCTTTTTTATATACTTATCAAACATAAAAAACATTTTCAATAGTATATTTAATAGATCAAATAGGAACAAATAATATAAGGTCATTGTCCAGGATTATATATACAAAGTAAAATGCTTGAGTTTTTTAGTAGTTATTTGCTACTATTTTTTTCTAGGATGTGGACTTAATTATCACAAGCGCTGTGCCTTTAAGATACCCAATAACTGCAGAGGTGTTAAAAGAAGTCACTTGTCCAGCCGCTCGTTCACCGGAGCAAGTTCTATCACCAAGCCTAGATCAGCGACTCTGCCAACTGGAGGAAGCTTGGAGGACCTAGGGGGGCACAACTTAGAGCAGCTGGTAAGTTGTAGGAGAAGGCTTTGAAGTCAGGGCTGGGACAGTGGGTGGGTAGAAGGGGAGGCTTTCCTGGGTACAGCAGTTTACTGTATAGGTGGGGGCACCAGCAAGCCCATTCTACAATGCATTTTGACAAGCGGATGACAGCAGGGGGTAGCATCCCCTAAGCTTGCACATAATGAAGGATGGCGCAGTTTGGCTTTTTTGCCCTTGGTGCTGGATGACCTTGTCCTGGCACTGAGTATAGTAGTTATAGTTACAGATGCAAAGCTAAGACATCCACTGTAGAAAGAAACATTTTGGGCCCTCTCTTTAGAAGTTCATAATTGTTAGTCTACAAACTTGATTGCTAACTTGATATACTTTTAATGACCAGGATGTTGGTATAAAGGAAATGTGTAACATCTGTGACTTGAGGTACTTAAGTAAAGATTTCTATGTTACAATTGGGTACTTCGCCAACCAGCTTGTCTGGATGACATTTACATTAACAGAATATTAGAAACTCACAAACCACCCATTTTTAAAGGTACTATCTTTTGTTTATCTTTGTTACAGGTTTTCAAGAAGTCTCGTATTCCTTCAGTTGGTGGGCGTCCAATATGGAAGGATTGGCAGGACATGAATCGGTTAAAGGTTCCCCACACCTTCCAGGTTCATACCTATACACGTCCTACCATCTGCCAGCACTGTAGACGACTTTTGAAAGGATTATTCAGACAGGGCATGCAGTGCAAAGGTATACACTTCTTGTGATGTACCGTAACAATTTTATCCTAAAAACAATGAATTTTCACTTCATGACTGAATCTGTTCATCTTTTCAGGTTTTATGGGATGGGTTTCTTTATGTGCATTTACATGCCTTTTTGATGTGTTCCGGTGCATTTTTACACATTTTTTAATGCGTTCCAGATGTTTTTCCTTTATTACATTTTCTTGTTTTGTTTTGTTTTGTTTTTTCTTTGGTATAATGCAGTCCAGTGCGTTCTTGATGCATTTTGATGCGTTTAGGTGCAGTTTTAATGCGTTTTGCCGCATTGCAGTGCAGTTCCATGTAGAAAAAATGCAGCATGTTCTACTTCTGTTGACTGTACTGGAACGCACTGCAATGGTGTGAACTTTGCCATTGGAATCCATGTAACCTACTGTCCACACATTTTTGATGCATAACAAAATGCACTGTACTGCCTGTGGTGTGAACCAGCTCCAATACATCAGTCTGCACACGTTAAAAGAAACTTGTACTAGGAGAAATATGCTACTAGTTATCACATTTCCTTATTGAAATGCTAGTTGTGTGGCAGTCAAGGTAATCAATGGCTTCAATACTATTTGAGTCACTGACCCGGAAAAGTATGCAGCACAGGCATTCTGACTTCATTATGACTTTGAATATTTATTATGGTTCAGTGACACAAAAAGTATGGATGACAGAAATAGGCAGGCAATTAGCATTTTCAGAAGGGGGATAGATACAATGGTAGCCTACTTACTTATATTTTCTTTATGTAGGTTTTCCAAGCCTGGCATTTTTTTGGCTGCTCACCTGAGCAGGCTGTATGAAGAAGTCCATCAGTTTCTGCAGCCAACTTGTCATTTGAAGGTTAAAGCTGTGAGGGTGTCCCACTTGCCTGAGACAGAATAGTTGCCCTGGGGTGTTGCATTGTCAGTCCAGAGCCCGCTGGTATATGGAGCTCCAAGTTTTAATGCGGCTATTAAGCTTGCATGCTGGTCACACCCTTTAGATGAGGACATACACTTTGAAAATCCACTCGTGCAAAAGAAATAAAAAAAGGAATTTACTGGTAGACAGTTGGATGATTAAACACAGATTTAGATTTGTCTTTTTAACAGGAACTGTTTGGGTTTCCCTTTTAGCAAGCATTATGCTTGCCACAGTGTAAACTTTTAAGAGGCCAGAATTAGGTTACTGCATAGATAAATGTCACATGATTCTGCTGGTTTGGTCAGATTTGGAGACCATTTTATATCTAAGGGCACTCTGTAGTCTCCGCAGACACCAGATTTGACAGCCTAAAACTATTTATTTTTGGATAAGTGCCCTGAAAAAAGTTTAAATGTGTACGGACACATCCTATAACCATTCTAAACTGCCTGTAATAGTAGGATGGTGTCACTTTTGGAAAAGTCCAGCTGGCACATAGAAAATCCCATGATTAGCCCCTCCACAGTCCAGAAGCCAAGAAGTGCATTGTTAGTAATTGGTTGTTATGAGTTTGAATGGCTTGAACTCATGGGCTAGCATTAAGGAGTCATTAAATGTACAAAAATACAAACACCAAGTAATTCTTTGTAACCATACTTTATTGTTGGAATTTTTTCTGGCCCTGGTGTTGGTCAAGAGGTAACCTTAAACTTAAATAATATTTTAGCCACCTCGGCTATAAACAAAATTAAATTATTGTTCTAGTCCACAGTGTCCATCCAGACGAAGCTGGACGACTAACCCCCCACTAACCAACACCATGACTTGTAAAAGAATATTTAGAGAAGAAAAAGAAAAAGGGGGAGGGTGGGCGGGGGTCCCGGTCTTGCTTCAGAGAGACAGGTAAGGCCGGACGATCTGCTCTTAAAGGGCCCCGTTTTGCAGGCTTTAGTGCTCCCGCCGCCATCCACCAATCAGGCGCTGTTGCTAGCCTGCTGCACTCACCAATAGCAACCTGCAGATGAGAAATCATTCCCCTCATACTCCCCCATGTTCGCCCTGCATATTGCAGGGCTTGCCATGGGCTAGCATTAAGGAGTCATTAAATGTACAAAAATACAAACACCAAGTAATTCTTTGTAACCATACTTTATTGTTGGAATGTTTTCTGGCCCTGGTGTTGGTCAAGAGGTAACCTTAAACTTAAATAATATTTTAGCCACCTCGGCTATAAACAAAATTAAATTATTGTTCTAGTCCACAGTGTCCATCCAGACGAAGCTGGACGACTAATCCCCACCAACCTAAGTCAGGAGCGACGCTCCTGGCTGAGGTCCCCCCAACACCAAGGCACTTTCAATTAAGGCCTGCAGGCCCCTGTTAAAAATATCCAGGCCAATTGCAGACAAATGGACCTGGTCCTGCCTGAACAGACCAAGGTAAAAACCTTCCAGCTCAAAATGGCGGAATGATGTACCACCCAGCGAAACTAACATTATGTATGGTTCTATTCAGCCGCCTCCTGATCCTATCCATGTAGCTTAAGTCACCGCAAGGGGCCCAAAGGAGCCGCGGGATCATTTCCGAAAAGGCCAGGGTAGTACTTGGGAACAGTAGCCTAAAGTCGCACAGATCCTTCTTGATCTCGCACAGAAGATCCCAAGTCCTAACCTTGCCAATATCGTTTGCCCCTAAATGAATAACCAGGATTCTTCGAGGCGGCCAAATAGATGCTAAGTAAAGTAGATGGCCTCTAAGATTACGCCATCTTAGACCCCTAATGCCTGACCAAAAAACTGTGTATAAAGAATCGTCCAGACCCAAATTACTCGAGTAGATCCTAGAAGAAGCTTGCTTACCAGCCCAGAAAATGTAGAAGTGGCCTACGATCCAAATTGCCTCAGTAGCTGGATCTGAAACAAAATCATAGCGTTAACAGTTCTGGGCGAACATAAATTTTGTATCTATCACTAGCCCACCTACCGACCCTCTTTTGACTCTCTATAGGGAAACCCAATAGATTGGCCGCTGTGGCGGCCCCAACCCTAAATGAGTGAGATGAAAATTTAAAACCTGAAAGATTGAGCCGTCTAAGGCAAGAAGCAAGAACAGCTGAAAACTGAAATCTGGTAAGCGGGGAACTGTCCTGGTGGATAAAAAAGGAACCCTCGCATGAGGGGCGCACAGCCAAAAAATTTGATACCAACACCACTGGGCATACTCTCGGATCCGGGGAAATAGCCAGAGGCACCCACTGACCTTTACCTAGTCCAAAAGTTTTCGATCTGCAAATAAAGACACGAAGATTATCAGGCCCCAAGACTATATGCCTGAACAAAAGAAAAGAAGAGGAAGACCTATTCCTAGCCGTGAATTCACCGATCCTTAAAGCACCGAAGAAAGTGACCGAGAATGCTGCCCTGAAAAGAAACACTTCAAACATAGATGTACAAACAACCTCCAGAACCGATAACAGTTTGAGTAATAACTCCACTGAAATAGGCCGACGGCCATCCTTAGAAGGAGCCGACTTCCGAAAGCCCTTAAGAATTTGCCTGACTTGAAAAAATGAAGTAAGCGATTGGCGGTCGGAAAATTTGAGACAAAAGGAAACTCCAGCCACTATCTTGTTAACTGAACCCGGACTCATACCTGCATTTATTAGCGAAGATATGAGAGCCAGAGCGACATAACCATTCACCTCCAGAACCCCTGTACCGTGCTGGGAGCAGAAAGAACACCATCTGGACCATGCCAAACCATATTCTTGCCATGTCTTCGGCGCCAGTGAGCTCCGGAGGTGAGTAGCCATCAGTCCCAAATCAAGCCCCAGAGGAAATCTGGGCAGGGGGTGCCTGTTTGATCCGCCGCAGGCGCCAAATCCCAAAAGTGTTGGAACTGTGAACGAGATAAAGCGTCAGCTATATCATTCTGTAAACCAGGTAAGTACTGAGCCTTTAACCAAATGTTAAAACGAAAACAATGCAATACCACAAAACGCAGCAGCTTAACCACCATTTCAGATTTAGATGACAGCGTATTTATGGCAAATAGAACGCCTTTGTTATCTGTATGTAATAGCACCCTCCGATTCCTAAAGAATTCCTTCCATATTATTAATGAAACTACAACAGGAAAAAGTTCCAATAGGACTATATTCCGTATAACCTCCCCCTGTAGCCAGCTGGGGTGCCATTGAGAAGCACACCAACGGCCGTTCAGAAAAGCCCCAAAACCTGATGAACCAGCTGCGTCTGTGAAGAAATTTAATTGAAAGTCATCCGTAAGAGATTGTTGCCATACTGCTGAGCCATTGAAATTAGAAAGGAAAGAATCCCAAACCTTCAAGTCTTCTTTCACATTCGCTGACAGGTGAATATGGGAATATGGGGACTGAAAACCACTTGTGGCCAAGTCGAAGCGCCTTGAAAAAATCCTGGCAATCGGGATTACCCTGGCTGCGAATGCAAAGAGCCCCAATAGGGATTGCGCTTCCTTTAATAATACCTTCTTTTTGGATAAAAACACTGAAATCAATAATCTCAAACGGCACAACTTTTCTTCCGGTAATCTAAACTCCATTCGCACCGAGTCGATTGTGATACCCAAAAATTCAATTGTAGAGGACGGAAGAACCGTTTTTTCATGGGCGATAGGGATCCCGAAAAAGGCACACGTCCTCAGAAAAGTGTCCAGCGACTTAGCACACAACTGTGAGTCCACTGGACCAATGAACAAAAAATCATCTAGGTAGTGCAACAAGCCTCCTTTCGGGAGGCATTGCGCCACAACCCAGTGCAAAAAGGTAGAAAAAGCTTCAAAATAAAAACATAACAATGAAAAGCCCATTGGTAGGCATTTGTCAAAATAAAAATGACCTCTAAAATTAAAACCCAGGGAATTAAACCCCTGCAGATGCACGGGCAGCAGCCGGAAGGCCGACTTGATATCCGCCTTAGCCAACAAAGCCCCTTGCCCAAATTGCCGTAACAGCATTAGTGCTTCATCAAATGATGCATAAGACACCGGGGCCAGAACCCCAGAAACCTCATCATTCAGTGAACTACCTGCTGGATAAGACAAGTGATGTATGAGTCGGAAACTCCCTCTCTCCTTCTTGGGAACAATTCCCAAGGGGGAGAGGCGGAAATTTTCAAAAGGTGGAAGCTTAAAAGGTCCCGCTACTCTACCCTCAGTGATCTCTTTATCAATTTTTTCCCGCACAATGTCAGGGTGCAGCCTGGCCGAGCGTAGATTTTCAACCCGGACGCACCCAGCACCTGAATATAAAGGGACTAAAAAACCATTAGCAAACCCTTCAAACAGCAGCCGAGCCATCGTGCGGTCTGGGTATTGCTCTAGCCAAGGCTGCATGTTTGATAATCTCACCGGCGTTCTGGACCTTCCCTCCTGCTTCCCTGGGTACTGCTGCAGAGGAAGATGCGGCCGTTTTCCGAAAACATCTGTTTGCTGGATGGGCACCACTGCAGAAAGAGCATTCATGCCTATATCTGCAATTAGCCAAGAATTTACAATGCCCTTCATTGAAGGCGAAACAGCATCCTTTGCGAAAACTATTCTGTGGGGGCACTACCCGGGGAGCAAACTGTGGCTTCTGCAGCAGCATGAGGTTCAGCCACAGACCCACATCCTTGCAACCCCACTGCAGCATTGGGTGAACGGCCAATTTCTGCCTAAAGTTCTCATCATAAGTGAACCATGCTATACCCCCAAAATGGCGAAAAGCCTCCGCTATTATATCCACATGTTGAAAGAGTCCTGAACATTTCCCAGGAAAACGCTCCCCTAGCACGGCCGCATAAATGCAAAAGGCCTGCAACCAATTTTGAAAAGTTTTTGGTACTGATTTCTTACGATCCTCCTCCGCTCTGTCATCAGAGCGTTTATCAATCCTAGCCATAAATTCTTTGGAAGCTGGCAATAAAGACAGCAAATCAATAAATTCAACTTTCCAAATCTTATCCTTGACAGTATCTGATAAGTGAAAACCCAGCAGGGAAATGTCGCATGGCATAGGCAGCCTAAATGACGACTCTGCTGCCCGCGGAGAAGTAGCTGCTTGATTCATGTGCCTGCCTGTCTGTGACAGCACCCTACCCGCTGATAACTCTGCAGCCTCTGTGCGTACACCTGACAAATTGCGCCATACTGGGCTCACTACATCCACTCGCACGCCATCATTAGGCTGCTGCATAGCACCACTGAAGTGTGCCCCTCCAAAAATAGCGTCATTCCTATTACTCTGAAAAGCACCATGATACTGTGCGCCATTAGTTTCTTTAATACCACCATAAGCAGAGTTCTGCAAACATGCACCAGACTGCTGTGCCCCTTTTAATGTCATTATTTGTGATAGGGAAAGCACCAAATATATGTGCACCTGTATCATTAACCACACCAGCACCATCTGTGTGTAACCCATGAAAATTATATAAATCCTCCTCAGATTTCTTAACCTCAGTACCACCTGTGTGTACCCCTTTAAGATCATTCACAAGGCTAGATAAGGAAGTCATTAACAAACACATATCATTAACAGGTATGTTGTAAGATGTCTCACCACTAGGCGAACACTCCTCCCTCAGGCTGGAAGCTGCTGGCTGACTGCATTCCTCCCTGGCAGAGGCAGCCTCCCTGAGAGGCATGCTGCTGGCTCTCCCCTTCTTCCGAGGGACAGGAGAAGCAGAGGACTTTGCTTTCTTCTTCCTCCTTGCTGGCTGTCGGCGCGGACTGCGCATGCAGGCTGTGGGCTCCACCATCTTCTCTCCAGTGACATCCTCGGCCATGCTGAGGGGCGGACCATGCAGAGCCATGTTGGGGCTGTCCTCCAGGCATTTCTGTAGCCACTCCTCTCCTCCGGCTCCCTCCGCCTTCTCTATTAGGCGGCGCAGCAACGCTTCACGGTCTCTGGATGCCTCCATCTTTTTCTGTCAGCTCTGCAGGGTCGGGGGTCCCGGTCTTGCTTCAGAGAGACAGGTAAGGCCGGACGATCTGCTCTTAAAGGGCCCCATTTCGCGGGCTTTAGTGCTCCGCTGTTGCTAGCCTGCTGCACTCACCAATAGCAACCTGCAGATGAGAAATCAGGCGCTGTTGCTAGCCTGCTGCACTCACCAATAGCAACCTGCAGATGAGAAATCATTCCCCTCATAATCCCCCATGTTCGCCCTGCATATTGCAGGGCTTGCCATAAGTGCTTATACCACAAACATGATATCAACCGATATCAAACACCAGGGGGCACTGCGGGATATTCAGAAACCCATGGGTCTCTACCGTACCGCCCGATAACCAACATTCCCGCAGTGCACAATAACATTTAACATCAACAACGTTTGATGTAACAAGGAGGGGCCATCTATTGATGAGCCCCCCACCCACTTACCACCTCTATAACTGCTGCCGTCACTGACCAACAAAACAACCAACGCCACAGCCTGAAAAGGGAGACAACCTCACCCTTGATGGCACCTCCACACCCGCAGGGCCGCCTGAATACCCTCCTGCAGTCCCAATGACCATAAATCAATAACCACATCAGTTAGATGTACTCCATCCCGCCTCAGGTACATCCCCACATTTACCTCCAACTCCCGGTGGCCAATAACTAGGCCACCTTGCCAGGCTATAAACCGTCCCACCACTTTGTTTATCCTGATCCGGGCTTTATTAAGCCTGTACACGGATCTGGCCATGCGCCAAGTCGTCCTTGCCACCATTTTGGACCATATCAACAAAGTCCCAGGAAAGATGGCACGGAGGAACATCAAATCTGCCTTAATATCCGCTATTAAGTCCCTCACCGTCCTTACACCCAAATCATTACCGCCGGCATGAATGACCAGCACATCAGGTGGTCGGTCCAACCAGGCGTACCTCTCCACCTCCGGATCCACCCTGCCCCACATCATGCCTGGCCTACCTAACCACCGGATAACTGCCTCCCTCCAGGAGATACCCAGCTGTCTCCCACCTGGTCTCACGTCCCCCCTCCTGGCACCCCAGCACACATACGAATGCCCGAGGATCCAAACGAGGAGCTGTCGCCCTGCATCTGAAATAACAAGCACATCATTACAAAACACAGCCCAACACACTACCCCAACCTTATACTGCCCCCTGCACAGTAACCAAAAACACCCCCTCTCTTTTTTTTTTTCATTCACAAACTAACTGTGGCCGAATGTAGCTACGGAATCGCTGAGATTCCCATCTCCCTAACTTTTGCACATCCACCTCATCCAACCCGCGACTGGCGGCCTCTGTAGCCGCCCCAATGCGGAAGGAGTGTGAGGCGTAGGCGTGACTAACCAATCCCAACCTCCCCAAACACCTTCTCAAAACTGCCACAAATTGAAATCTGGACAAGTACCTTCCGTCCGCATGTAACAACAACGGACCCTCCCCTCCCGGTCTCACCGCCAGAAACTTTGTCACCGTTGGTACCGGGCAAACCCCACAACCTTGTATCGCATACAAACTCACCTGTGTCCCTTTTCCTCTTTGATACGTTTTTGATTTCCTTAACCTGACAGTAACCCTGTCTTTCCCCACTTCCACATCCTGAACCAACAAACCTCCCGCCACCTCTTTTGAGGGGCTTACCAACTCCCCCATCCTAAACGCTCCAAAAAATGCTAGCGAAACGCCGCTAAAAACAAATTCTCCTCATACCCTGACTTGCACACCCCCTTAACCTGCCACCCCAAGTCTATCAAGTTCCCAAATGTGATGGGGCACCGCTTGTCCTTGCTCCTATGCAACTTCCTATAGCCCTTTATTGCCTGCTTCACCCAGAAGTCCTTTGTCAAAGCCTCCCTTCTCCTCAATTTAAACCAGAATGCAAGCCCCGCCATCCTCTTCTCAATTGCTGACACCGACTTGCCTTCTTCCATATCTCTAGCCACCAGATCCAGCAGCAATAACCTGGCCCCCCGGATCCACCCCCCCGGCCTCAGCCATAGACTGCAGGTCAGTCCATTCCGTCCATACCCTGGAATATGCTGCCCACATCGACTCACTTACAGACCTCCGTATCCAGTCCGCCGCTGTTCCAATGCTAACTCCCAAATCCAGCCCGGGCATGGGACACCCTCCGCTCGTGCTTCCGGCGCCATCTCCCTGAACTTGTCCCACTGAAAGCGAGACAAGGCATCTACGACAGGGATGTGCACAGCATATAGAAAGATGTTCAACCGCATGCAACGCAACACCAACTGTCGCATCAATCGTATAACAGGAGATGAAGCCGCAGACATGTTGTTGATCACCTGCACCACCCCCATGTTGTCGCAGTTCAACCTCAACTTGAGATTCCTGCAAGACTGCCCCCACAACTCTAAAGCCAGCACCACCGGAAACAGTTCCAAGAGTACTAGATTCTTCTGAAATCCCGCCTCCACCCACGACTGCGGCCAAGGTTCCGCACTCCACTGACCCTGGAAAAAAGCCCCATATCCTGTCGATCCTGCGGCGTCAGTCACCAACTCCACGTCGAAGTTACTCACCGGTCCCGACATCCAAACTGCCTTGCCATTGTACCCCTCCAGGAACTGATCCCATACCCGCAGGTCCTCCTTATGTTCCTTGTTCATCCTAATGAAATGCGTTGGTGCCCTTACCCCCTTTGTCGCTGCCGACAACCTTCGACAAAATATCCTACCCATGGGAATGATCCTACACGCAAAATTCAATTTTCCCAACACCGATTGTAACGTGCGCAACTGAACTTTCTTACACCCATAGGTTTCCCGAACTATCCTCCTCAAATCTACCACCTTCTCATCCGGCAACCTACATTCCATGGCCATGGAATCTATCACTATGCCTAAAAAACTCAACTCTGTCCGAGGACCCTTCGTTTTATCAGCTGCCAATGGCACCCGAAATTTGTCCGCAATGTGCTACAACGTGGACAAGAGTATTGCACACACATTGGAAGAGGGAGGGCCTACGCACAGAAAATCATCCAAATAATGGATGACGGAATCAATCCCTGTAACATCTCTCACTACCCATTCCAAAAAGGAACTAAAAGCCTCAAACATGGCGCAGGAAATGGAACACCCCATCGGTAAACACCTATCAACGTAAAACTTCTCCTGCCAACAACATCCCAATAACCTAAAACTCCCCGGGTGCACTGGTAACAGCCTAAATGCTGCTTCCACACCTTTTCCATACCTCCGGACCCAACGCACCGCAGCATCAAATGACGTGTACGACACCGTGCACGCTTCAGGATCTATAAAATCATTGACCGAACCCCCTTTGGGGAACGATAAATGATGAGTCAGCCGAAACTTATTCGGCTCCTTTTTGGGTACCACCCCTAACGGGGACACCACCAGATCCTCAAATGGCTTAACCTCAAACGGTCCCGCCATCCTACCCAACAACACCTCCTTGGCCAGTTTTTTGGACACAACACTAGGGTGTTGCAGGGCTGATTTCAAGTTTTTGGCCAGTGGAGGAATCACTGACAGTGTGCATGGAATCTTGAAACCATCCCTGAAACCCGTGCTAAGCAATACCGCCGCCGCCCTGTCCGGGTATCTATTTAGGAAAGGCTGCATCCTTTCCCACATCACTGGCGTCGTCCCTCTTGTGCCCAAATTCCCCAGCCCGCTTGCCCTTCTTAAAGCATCTGGCGAGTGTGTGACCCCCCCCCCCGCACTCGGAACATTCGTGTTTGAATTTACATGTTCCCCCAAATTTACAGGCCCCTTCATTGAATTGCCAACACACTCCCCACTTCTTTCCGGCCGAAGATCCCGAGGCGTGGCTACCTCCGGCCCCCCCTTGAAATGTCTGTGCCGGCATCTTAGCTGAAGCCATCAGCTTCATCCAGAGGCTGATATCCTTATGGTCCCACCTTAACGCTGGCCGAACCGCCCTACGCTGGTGGAACTGCTCGTCGTACCGAAGCCAAGCTGTTCCCCCGTAAACCCGATAAGCCTCCCCAATGGCGTCCATGTAGCACAACAACACCGAACAATGTTCGGGGTTCTTCTCTCCAATCACCCCCGCCAATACAGTGAACGCCTGGAGCCAAGTGGCGAAAGTCCGAGGGATCAGCCTATACCTCCTTTTTTCCTCATCGTCCTTCTTGCTGCTATCAGGCTTGACCCTATCAAGGTTGAACTTTTCCAGAGGCAGCAAGGAGAAAATCTCCACATACTCCCCTTTCCAGATCTTCTCCCTGATCTCCTGTTTTAAATGAGCCCCCAGCGGTCCCTCAAAGCAGACGTAGACCTCGCATTTTGCCGCATCAGCCATTCGCACAATATCGTCCCTCGCCACCTGCTCCTTATCCCCTTTTTCCGTCTCACTCACCTTTTCCGTTCCCACATCCCCTGTGTAAATCCGACCCTCAGACGCAGCGTCAGCCGCCGCTACACCCCCAACCGCATCACCAGCCTCTGCTCCAGAAACCCTAGTACTTACCCCTCCGGCCGGAGCATCACCCCTTTCCCCAAAACGGCCTATCAACACCCGCAAACCGTCCAGTAATTCCTGCATTTGCCCAGACCCACTTTCCGCCCTCCCGCTCACCGCCCGCGGTTGGTCCGTAACTGCCAACAACGGCGCGGGAGGTAACCCTGGACTCCCCCCGCACTGGTAGCTGAACCCAACAAATTCTGTAAAGCTTTTGCAAATGAAATGTTGTCAGTGGACTCACCGGGCTGACCGGGCGGGATTCCCACAGCCGCTGCATGGGCCTCCACCGGCGGGATAGGGCGACTGAGCTCCTCCTCCTCTTCTGACAATTCTCCTTCCAACCGAGAGTCTTCCTCCTGTGCAAAAGACAAGGAACGCTCCCTGGGAGAGGGGCTCCTGTAATTAGTGTGTCTCCTTCCTCCTGTACCTGCGTCAGGCTGATTGCTGCTACCAGGCTGAACTGAACTCCCCCGCGCAGGCGGGCCGGTCCGGGCTCCGCTCCTGCCGACATGTGCCCCTGCTGTGCTGGCTGGTGGTATCCGGCCATCCCTCGCACTCGCTGCTGTGTTAGTCCCCCGGCTCCTGCCGACATGTGCCCCTGCTGTGCTGGCTGGTGGCGTCCGGCCATCCCTCGCACTCGCTGCTGTGTTGGTCCCCCTCCCCCCCCCTGGCAGAAGCTCCGCTGACCCTTCTGTCCCCCCCCGACTCGTGCAGAGCCGCAGGGGGATTAGCTGTCATGGCACGTCTGGGGGCTGATACCCCACTCCTGGCCGTTGCCCGAGTGGCCCGTGAATCCCCACCCCCCTGCTCGTGTAGAGCTGCTGGGGGGGACGTGGTCCCAGAAGAGCCTGATGCGCCGGCCATCTTCCTGTCCCTTGCAGCCCCCCCACCCCCCCTCCCTCCATTGTTCCTACCGCCCCCCACTTCGTGTAGAGTTGCAGGGGCCGTTGAGGCTGTTGCAGCACTGCCACTTACTTCTGTGGATCCTCCATTTGCAAGGCCCGAAGTCCCATCCACCGCACACCAGGCCTGCGGCCTGTCTGTCTCCTGGACCCTCCAGCGCTGTCCCTCATCGCTCTTTTCACCGGGGGGGTGGACCGCTCCCCCTTTGGGCTTCTGACCAACCTTGAAGGGCCCGCTGTGGCCCCTCGTGAATACCGTTCCGGCGGCCTGGACATGCGGTAGCGCCGCACCGCGCCGCCATCTTCCGAATCCTCCACTGTTGCCCGATCTTCCGTGGCCCTTCCTGCCCCCTCGAGCACCGCCGCCATCTGTTCTCTGACCCACTTGGGTCCTTGCTGCGCCGCCGCCGCCCGCACTAAGGCCGCAAAATCCACGCCGTTGGCCATCTTGGAATTAAGTAAACGAGGAGCAGTGTAAAAAACCTGCCTCCTCGTGCTCTGTCTCTCCCGCACTGCCTCCCCAGCTCCGCCCCTCCGCTTTATATGGCCGCTCCCCCTGCCCATTACAGACACTCCCCTAACATTCTTAACTCTTTCAGGTGGTGTTCTATCACCAAGTGTCCGGCTGTCACTAGGTGTCCGAAGTCTACTGCGCATGCGCAGTCTGGATCCAGAAGATTTTCGGAAATTGTCGGAAGATGAGCGGCGCCTGCGCCGTGAGTCGAGGAGAAGCCCCCACCATCCAAGCGGACATAGGGTTAGTCAAATTGAGAGGGCCCCTCGCGGGCTCGCTTCGCTCGCCACGCATCGGGCACGGCCTCGCTGCGCTCGGCACTTTTATATTCTAACTCTATGTCCACTGGGATGGTGGGGCTTGAAAGTGGACTCACGGCGCAGGCGCCGTTCATCCTCGGCAATTTTCGGAATATGGGCGTCCTGTGTACTGCGCATGCGCAGTACACCTCGGACACTTGGTGATGGGGGACGGATAATGATACAACAGTGGCAAAGTGTGTACTTGACACACTGTCATGGGCGGCCCTCCATTACATTCCCTTTTAGTGCATTATATTACGGTCCTTTCTGGTATTTACACACTTGTGACATGGGGCAGCAGGACTTGTGGCATTCCATCTTAAAACTGGTAAAACAAGAAAGTTCATGGCCTGGAGTGAAACTAGGAGGAGGGCCAGCATGACTGGGTCCTGCAGAAGAGGTGGAGTATTAGTGGGTGATTTTGATATGCTGCAGTCTGCTTAACAGATTGAAGAGTTCAAGGCAGAGGGTGTGTCCTGTAGTGGGTAGAGAGGAGGGGGGTGTTGGAAAAGTACAACAGAAAAGTTGTTTATAAACTGACTATATACTGCATATGCATTAAGCCGGTCTTTTCACCAGGTGGCACTGTAGTATTATAGTGTATAGTTATGTTATCTATGATACAGGATGTTTGTCTATCCTCTCTCTATGTACTTGGATGCTCCTTGTTCCTGTGTTCATATTTCTCCATTCTGTAAAGACATGCATTGATAAGCCGTATTACTGCATACAACAAACTTCCAGCATGATTTCAATACTCTGCTAACAGGGGGATCGTGTCACAGCTCAGTCAGAGCTCATCACAGCATCAGACAGTTTTTTCCCACCCTCCCTCCCTTTTTTGTTTTGGTTTGGGGGAGCCTCCAGCTTTCTCAAGGTACTGGCATATTTGTAGTGAATGTAGCACCTTCTACTAATAGGTAGGTGTTAGTAATAGGATTTTTACTAGGAGACTGTCAGTGCAGGCCCATTTTGCCAGGCCCATGCTGCAAGCTAGGCCTGACTGTTTTGATCTGGGGGCTGGGAGTGGTTAGAGTAGCAGTGAGTGTGGCCACCTGTGCTCTAGTTCTGAGGCACCTCCACTGCTTCCAGGAAGACTATTCTGGAAGAGGGGCAGGGCCTGGAACTGGAGTGGCAGGCAGCTCATGTGGGAGCCCTGACCAATCCCCAACTGGTATTGGCAGAGGGCAGGCCTCCTATATATGCTGAGGTAACATGCCACTTGGGAGGTTGTCGGCTGAGTGAAGTGGAGGATGGAATACTAGACAGCAGCAAGAGGGCACCCCCATCTGGGGGGGGGGGGGTGCACCGATCACAGGAGGAGGCCCAGGGAGAGCTGTGAAGGAACTTTGCCATTACACAGTCATTGGCAATGTCTTTACCATTACATGGTCATTGCTAAAGAACTCATGGAGCATAAGGGCGGTTGAAGCAGTCGGAACGTATGGTAAAGTTCTCCATCAAGGACTCAGGGCAGAGAAAGGTTGGTGAGTGTACCACAGTGAGGGGTTGGATGCGCCAGGAAGTCTGTGAGGGAACTTTTGCTTTTACATGGTCATCAGCAAAGTCTTCATCATTACACGGTCCTGGATCAGAGGAGAGACTGTGGGGATATGTTTCAAATCGATGTGGCCCGAGGGCACAGGATTTGCAAGAGTGATGTCCTCATCCCTTACACGGTAATAGATGGGGAATGCCTGGAAGCAATAGTCTGCAGGAGTTAAGCAGAGGAGGAGCAACAGTCTGCATGGTGATGCAGGAGAAAGATCATAGTGACTAAAAATGTGCATCAACTCTTCTGTCTCTAGCTATGTGCTAAACCAAAGATCTTTAAAGTATGATGGCAAACAAACTATCCTATAGGCATCCCATATACCCTTTTCCCCAACCAAGTTGTACCCCCCAATAAACAAAAACCAAACCAGCAAAAGACTGTTCATCTCATCTCTGCAAGTAATGTATGGGAGTCTGGCAGTGGGGTGATTTGGTGGATGTCTGTTACTAGTGGCAACTACACCGCTACATTTGGAGGTCCCACCGAGATCCGTCTTCATGGTTAACCTGCTGGCCATTGCCCCTAGCAACTGCTAAAGCCAAGGGGACTTTGTCTGTTTTCCAAAGTTTGGGATACAACGAGGAAAATACTTTTTGCTCTAAAAATTGACTTTTGCCACATGCCGTTGCCCATAGCAACCGAATTCAAACTTGTCACCAATTGCAGTTGTCCATAGCAATCGTCCTGGATTAGCGTTGCCATCGCGCTCTGCATAGAGCGGGCATTTGTATACTGCCTTGCAGAGAAGAATTATTTTTTTTACTTTATTAATCCTGCTTAACACAGTGAAAGGAGTTGTGGATGTCTACTGTTGCCCCTAGTAACGTTATGCAACGAGTGGGTGTCTTTGACAGGGTACCACACAGTAGGCTATCGCATAGGAGAGACTTTACTAAGTTAAAAGGTGATCGCTGTATAGTTTGCCTGCCTTCAGTTCCAGCTTCTGTGACGCAGTTTTAAAACCTGGACAGTGCCTGCAATTCATCAGCGCCTGCCACCAGGTGTCACTACAGCGCACATTGCCTGAAGCCTGCTTACAGTTCCCTGCATGCTGAACCAATGAGCGTGTGGGCAGTTACACCCCGGCGGAGGACAGAAAAGAACTCTGCATGCTGCGCGCCAGACACGAGGCGGATGAAGATGGCGGAGGGTGATCGGAGGAGTGGAGCGGTTATGCATGCTGTGCCTCAGGTGCCACCTACCTACGATCGGAGTCAGCACCTGGGCCCGGTGCGGGCACTGTGGGGAGCCACTAACCCGCATAGGGCCAGTGCAGTGGGAATCAAGATACTACAACATCCACAGGACTATGCATGCTGCAAACGCAGGCCATTTGGAAGGCCGGAGAGGGCCAAGGATCACCTGCCAGTGATGGAGGAGAACAACCATCAGGTATGTCCACTTCAAGGGAGAAAGAGACTGCTGTAGAGACCAGGGGCCTGGAGGCTGCAGGAGTCGGTGTGCGGCCTCTGGTTGATATCCCTGAAGAGCCGGCTCCAAGTAAGACCCTTGCTGTGCCCATCCGGAGGGAGCCCATGCTGCAGGATGGAGTATCTTCAGGTGAGCTGGATAAGGTGAGCGAGGGCCGGGTCATAGACTGGGGTTCGCCCAGGATGCTGGAGTGGTTCGGATCAGTGGAGAAGCTGTTTTCGAGAGAAGGGCTCCAGTGAATAGAAGTGGGAGACCGGACGTTCCCCATCCGTAGATACCCCATCTGATGCAGTGGAGGAACCACAGTCCCCAGCATGGACCTCAGTGCAAACCAGTAGACTTTTCATCAATCAACCATCCACTACCCAGACCAGGGCACCCACATACAGGCAGTGGGTCATCAAGGCCCCCTTGCGTCCTGCCTGGAAAAGGAAAACTTAAGGAGTTACCCCGACTCTCACATTTTAAGCGGGAAGTACAAAGGAGGGGGGCTTAGATTACCCCCATGTCCCAGCCTCACGGGGACAGTGGGAGGATGACATGGTTTGGGACTTTTTGCACATTCCCAAGCCACTCCGGGTACCAGAAAGTGATGCCTGGACCTGATTCAAGGACATCAAGCAAGAATGGAGTTTGGGTTGTGCAATCCACAAAGACCGGGTCCTGGTTGTAGGGTGGGTCGGCCTACCAGGAGCCACTCGGTCTCAGTCAGAGGAGAAGGGGATAGCCGGAGGAGACTGCCGGATCCACGGTTTTATGTGTAGCGACGACTGCTGTGATGTGTAGCCCACATGGAACCGGCCACCAGGACTGCAAGGACAGGGCAGTGCCTGTGTGGTTTTCTCTAATGACAATTGAAATTTTTTCACAGGGACAGCTTTTGCCCGCCACCCAGGGTGCCTGATAGGAGGACAAGTGATCATGGACACTAGGGTGCACTATCTCTGTCAAACCTTTTGCTACTTAACTTTGGGGAGGGGCCCCTCCAACCAGGAGCAATGAGAAGGTTTTTTTTTTGATCATAGGCATGTCTGTTTTGACTGTACTCAGCAGGAGGTCCCCTTAGATCCCTCTTGCAGGAGTGACAGTAAAACAGATAACAACATGCCACCCCTTATAAAGTTCGAAAGAAATTGAACTTTTTTTCACCACGTGGAGGATTATATAACCCCCCTCTGTGGTAAACTGTTGTGTGTGTATATATAGTTGTGTAGATAGATTGTGTGTTGTTTTGTCTTCCCCGAGATACAGGGCCCCAAAGTCGGGTCAGAAAATGTCAAGCACTTTTCTGCAGCAGAGAATGACATTTTCCGTTTCCATTTTGGGGCCCCAAAGTCAGGTCGGAAAATGTCATTCTCTGCTGCAGAAAAGTGCTTGACTCGAGTATAAGCCGAGGGGGGCACTTTCGGCACAAAAAAATGTGCTGAAAAACTTGGCTGATACTCGAGTATATACGGTAGGTTGTATCTGGTAGTACATAAGTGGTTAATTGTCCCTGAGCTGGTGTAGTTGCGGCTGGGGGCCTTTGATTAGGTGGCAGTTACAACTGCTTAATCGTGTGTATATAGGCTCTCTAATGCCGCGTACACACGGTTGGAATTTCCGATGGAAACAGTCCGATGGGAGCTTTTCATCAGATTTTTCGACCGCGTGTATGCCCATCGGTCTTTTTCTGTCGGAATTTCCAACGGACTTTGGATTGAGAAGCTGAAAAGGTTAGGAGCCAGTTATTTAAATCCTCTGCCCAGCGCCTAGAACTGCATGTCTGGGGCATCGGGCAATAAGAATTGCTCATGCCTGATGCCAAGCAAAAAAAAGAACAATATTAAAAAAAAAAATCAAACTTTTGTTTTGTTTGTTATAAGATTTTGCAATTACGTTTTTTTTCTCCTTCACTGATGTGCTCTGATAGGCTGCACTAATGGGCACTGATGAGGTGGCACTGATGGGGCGGCATTGAGGTTGGAACTGATGGGCACTGACAGGTGGCACTGGGCACCAATAGGCAGCACTGAGGTGCCACTGAAAAGTGGCACTGGATTGCACTGGCAGGTGGCACTGGATTGCACTGGCAGGTGGCACTGGTTGGCACTGGCAGGGGGCACTAACTGGCATTGGCAGGTGGCACTAACTGGCATTGGCAGGTGGCACTAACTGGCATTGGCAGGTGGCAATGGTTGTCACTGGCAGGTGGCAATGGTTGGCACTGGTATTGTGGTGGCAGAGCATTGGCAGAGTATTGCAGTGTTGCACAGTATTGTGGTGGCAGAGCATTGGCAGAGTATTGCAGTGTTGCACAGTATTGTGGTGGCAGAGCTTTGCAGTGTTGCACAGTATTGTGGTGGCAGAGCATTGCACAGTGGTGGCACAGTATTGCAGTGTTGCACAGTATTGCAGTGTTGCACAGTATTGTGGTGGCAGAGCGTTGCACAGTGGTGGCAGAGTGTTGCAGGCACTGACCAGCGCTGTGGGCACTACACATCCAGCCCACAGCGCTGGTCCCGTCTCTCCCCCTTTCCGCTTCTCCCCTCTCACTGTACCAACGCCGGTTTGTGTACATGTGATCGCTCCGTCATTTGACTGAGCGATCACGTGGTAAACGGCCGCCATCAGCGGCTGTTTACCGTGATTCGTGATGCGCCGGGTCCTCGGGACCCGGCGGTCACGGATGTTCCCGAGTGCGTGCCCCAGGGGGCGCGTGGGAGCAAGTTTCTGGGAGGACGTCCACTCAGGATAAGCCGACCGCGCTGTACCCGTCTTTCGGCTATGGCCGGTCGGCATGTGGTTAAGAAAAAAAATACAATTTTTTTTTACTTTTAAAAAATAAATAAAAATCAAAGCTATTATAAAAAAAAAAAACCTATATGAATTCAAACCAGCCACCACCACACTCACCGTTAGGCAAAAGGCGCCATATGACGCCTGCAATCAGTTCCTTCTCTTCTCCACTTTAGGAAGGAGATGGGCGGGCAGTGAGAAACAGGCAGGGCTTTGAAGCTCCATTAACATTGCATTAGCAATGTTAGAGGTGTTGCAATATCAACGGCCACCACCAGATGGCGCCATATTAGTGCTTCAGAAGGCCGCAAAGCCGCGGCCAAAATTACTGGATGGCGCGGCCCGATTCGATCGCACGGCGGGGTCGGGGTCCACAGGAAGACAGGATACCCCAGCTGTGTCGCCCCAGGCGCCAGGACCCTAATTCTAGTCGCCATTGCGACCTGGTGACCGGGATTTGTCGAGGCCTGCTCTATACTATGCCGGTCCCTCAGTCATGCGCGTTTTTTAATGTAAAGCCGGTCATGGCCCTTATGGTGCCTATATATGTTTCATTGCTTTGTTATATCTCCAGAACAATTTTGCTTCTGGGATAATGTATAACCCCCCAAAACAAATTATAAAAACACGCAAAGCTGATAAAAGGTGCATTTACTACTTTGCCATGTTTGTTGGGCATAGGGAAGCCCACTGAAATCAAAAATGTGATTTGCCTACAATATTTTTATTTAATATTGTTAAGCTTGTTTTATTGGATGAACAGAGGTATGTGTACCTATACATTGGTCAATGGTATTGTCATATTTGTGTTCCCTTGTAGTTCCAGGGACATTGACTATAATGGCACAGATTTCATTGTGCATTTTGCATGCCGGTTCAAATGCATTTTACTGTACCAAAACATGTGAAAAAGTGAACAGGACTAAAAGTGGTTGTAAACCCTTAGACCAGGGGATCCTCAAACTACGGCCCTCCAGCTGTTGCAGAACTACACATCCCATGAGGCATTGTAAAACTGACATTCACAGACATGACTAGGCATGATGGGAATTGTAGTTCCTGAACAACTGGAGGGCCGTAGTTTGAAGACCCCTGCCCTTAGACTGAAGTGACCAACCTCAGATACACAGAGATGAAACCAATTCTCCTACATTAGTTGTACCTGTTTATATGTAGCCATCTGTTCTGTGTAGTCTTCTACAACACATAGATGAAAGGATTTTTCTCAACAGTAGAAAACGGGGGGTGAGGGTCTGACATCACACACACTGCAGAACTAGAGCGTAAAGCAGAGTTTTAGGAGACAAGCTCCATAGGCCTAGAGAAACCTAGATCTCCGGGTATCAGTCATCTGCTATAAGCTTGAAGGAGGTCTCCTTGGAGGCTGCAGTGTTTGCTTAATCCATTAGGGAGAGAGGAGAGATCAGAGAGAAACAAGACTCCAGAACAGATCAGAGCGATGCCTTGTGATGGCACTGACCAATCCAGAATCACTCTGGTCTGTCTCAAAGCACTGCACAGAAAAAAGGGAGAATCCCCGGACTGCTGGACTGGCAGCGTTGGCACTGACAGCTCAACATTCCCGAAGGTAAGTACAGCGGGAACGGGTGGATTGGGAGGTTGTACTCATAGGTTAGGGTGTGCACCCCATAGCTCAAACATATATGTGTGTGTGTGTTTACAGTATATATACTGACGGCAGGGGCGTAACTAGAAATCACAGGGCCCCATAGCAAAATGTTGTATGGGGCCCCCCCTGTAAACAGTCCCCCCCCCCACAAAAAAAAAAAATGAACTGTGCAAAACAGATGACAGTCTGTCTCCTACTCCCTTCCTACCTCCTGTCTAGACTTCAGAGCCTCCTCATGTGCTGAAAACGATGTCCCTTCACAGGCGCGCTCAAGAGTTCTGCCCCGCCCACTCTGCTCTGTGCTCCTGCCTCCTGCTGTATGCAGCTGCGTGTGTCGGGACACGGCCGGACTCGAGGGGCCCGGGAGGCTTAACAGTAAACTTACATTCCTCATCCTCACCTGGACAATTTTTTTGTCGGTGGGCGGAGTCTTATTAAAATTAGGGGGTGGACATTTGTTTGTAGGTGTGGCCTCGTGGGGAAAGAAAAATGCGGCGCGCAAAGCACGTCACGGCAAGGTATGGGCTTGGTTTAATCATACTATTGGGTGTGGCTTAAAGGGGTGTGGTTAGAGTCTGAGATGAACGAGGGATGGAGGGAGAAACAAAGAAAGAAAGAGAGGAAGTAAAAAAGTGGAATGAAGGGACAGCAGGCCCAGATCCTACACCACAATTGTGTAGCGGGGTCGTACCCCTTTTAGGGGAAGAGACTACATCCCCCATAATCCCCCAGGCTCCCGGGCTGCTTGTTTCCGCCCGAGAGGCTGCTGGGAGAGGTTATAAAAAGGAAGAGCGGAGACCGCCTCTTCCTCTTGGGACACTTCCTCTTCTGAGGCCGGACAGGACTGGCCTGCCTCTGCTGACAGAGCTTGTGACGCGGAGAAGACAGCCAGCAGAGACACCTGTGCGGACCGGAGCTGAAGGCCTGAAGCCTGGGCCTTGCAGCCGATGGAGTGAGACTCTCACCCCTCAGAGTCCACAGCAGCGGAGCGGAGACTTCCCCTTACTGTCGGTCGGACGGAGCTGATGACCGGAGTTCAGGGCTGTGACTGAGGAGACCGGACGCCGCCATTGAAGAGACCAGAGCCACCATTGGAGGGACCGGAGCTGAGGACGGTACCCAAGGATTGGTGAGAGAGCCGAGAGGCTCATCCTGCACTGACACACACGTTTTATGCCTATTGAACTGCCTAGGCGCAATTTACCTCAGAGCAGCAATGTTACTTTTTGTGGATTACAAAGACACCATTTAAAGCTACATGTGCACCACCTCTACAGATTCATTGCCGGTGAAGAACACTGTACTAGTACAAGGACTGAGCTCTATTGCTAGGGATCAGGCCTGGTCCATTAGGTAGGCGCAGATAGATTTATTGCACCTCAGGGGTGCATAGCAGACGGTCGCCACACTGGGCGCTCCGTTTCCCCACTGCCAGTTGTTACATATGTGTGTACATGTTAAAGTGCATATTGCAGGGACCTGCTAAAGTATTGTAAGTCATATGTTCAAACGCATGTTGCTATCTCTTTTCCTTACTGACAAAAGTAAAGCCAGTTATTCTTATTTCAGCAGTCTGCTTGTGAGTTCATACCAATTATACTTAGAGTATAAGCTAAGTTTTATGTGCATAGGGACGTACCCCTTTACTAACTGTGCCAGAGTGGGTAGAGCCAAATTGCCGGGGGTTGGTGGAGCTGTACTCAGGGACCCAAAACAAACCAGCGGCTCTCTTAACTGGGGGTAGCGCTACACGTGGGGGCTCGTCCGGGATCCTGAGTCAGCGGGAAAAGCCGCCAGAAGGTACCGGCATGGACCCAATAGAAGTGGGACGGTGGTCCGCAACATGGGCCGCTGACCCAGCCGCAGCAGCAGTCATTGAATTGCCAGGGATGTGGCAGAGAGAGGCAGTCAAGCAGCTCATAATGTCATTATCCCCATGCCAGAAGTCATGGATAATGGACATGAGAAATGATGCTGGGTACACATACGCCTTAATAGAATGGAAGGAAGAGACTCCAGAGCAGTTCAGGAGCCAGAGCATACAGGCACCGAATGGTCAGGCCTACCAATTGCTGCATGCGCTGCCGCGCAAGGGAGAAGGTTCTCCTATGAAAGCCATTCTATCCCCAAAGAAGGAAGAGCGGAAGGGCGCGGAAAGTCCCGCACAGACTACTCTTAGTGCAGAACTGTGTGCTGTCCTAGGGGAGATTGTGACTCAGTGCAGAAGAGACCCCGGGGACTACCCAATGTCGGGATACAGGAAACTCCGGATGTTTTCAGGGAGGACACCTGTACCCTCGGGAGAAGAGGGATTTGAAGAGTGGTTAGATGGTGCCACGCAGGCCCTAGAAGAATGGGAGGTCTCAGAAGGCAGAAAGAAGCAAAGGATTGTTGAGAGCCTAAAAGGACCTGCTTTAGAGGCCATACGCAATCTGAAGACAAGCAAAAAGGATTGCACTGCCCAGGACTACATAGACATCCTGGAAGGTGTGTTTGGTGGGACAGAAAAAGTCACAGAACTTACCTATCAACTGGAACACTGTTACCAGAAGACAGGGGAGAAGCTGTCAGAGTACATGGGACGCATAGACAAGATCCTGCATAGGATTATCCTGAAGAAGGGGATAGATCCAGGGAAGGTAGATGAAGCCCGTGCCCAGCAGGTGATGAGGGGAGCCCAACCCCTGGACCCTGTCGCACTAATTCTACGCACCCGCCAGGATGGGAAGAGCCTGGACTACCCTGACCTCATCCGAATGGTCAGAGAAGAAGAGGCCATGTTGGAAGAGAAAAGGGAGAAGCAAGTGATGGGGTCTACGAAGCTTCCAGTGGCCACGGTCAGGTCGGCCTTAACCCCTGAAAGAGACACAGAGGTAGATGCCCTGAAGTTGCAGATGTCCCAGATGATGGAGATACTGACATCTCTAGTGGCGAAAGAGACGCCCAGTCCCAAGAAAGAAACAAGCAGGAAGGAATTGTTTCCAGCTGTTTCAGCACCAGCATCCCCACCTGACTACGGTGAGATGATTTGCTTTAATTGTGGAGGAATTGGTCATATTGCAGCTGTATGTTCCAGTCCCAAGAAGAAGAAGGCAGAAAGCCGCCAGCCGGCGGGAAACGCCAAAGGGCCCCGGTGAAGGAGTCAACCGGGTGCCCATCACCTTCAGTGAGCTCCAAGAAGCACAACAGGAAGAGAAAGCGAGGAGACCAAACCCCTCAGAAGGGGCCCAGGGATCCTCAACCAAGGTGCACTCCAGAGAAAGGGGGCAAGACCCCTCCGGAGAGACACAGCACCCCCAAGCGTGAACTCTTCAAAGTGAGAGATAACAATGTCCCTCAACGGGTTCACACTCCCACTAAGAGGGAGAAAATTAATGCATACCAGGCTCAAGAAAGGAGCAAGCGCAAATCCAGTGAGAAGGACCTGAAGAAGGCTAAAGGAAGAGTCCCTGTCAGTGTGAGGAACCCCACGGAGCAGCCCGTGGAGATCCCTGCCAGGATGCTTCTGGGACAGGTGAGTCCTGCTGTCCCAGTTGGCTGGTCAGAAGTGAAAGGAACGGGTGAAGGAGAAGATGTTTGGAAGAAACTCTCCATGGAAAACCCAAACCTACCTGGAGCTTGGAAAGAGAGCCAAGGCCCAGCTGACCAGATGGGAGAAGATTTTCTCCAAAGATGAGTTTGATGTGGGGTGTGCGAGGAGTGCCACCCATAGAATCCGCATGCAAGAGGACAAGCCATTCAGAGAAAGAGTGAGGCGAGTCCCGCTAGCAGATCTGGAGGATCTGAGGGAGCAGCTTGCGGAATTGAAGAAGACGGGAGTGATTAGGGAGTCCAGAAGCCCCTATGCCTCCCCAATTGTGGTAGTCAGGAAGAAGAATGGGTCATTGAGGCTCTGCATTGACTACAGAACTCTCAACAGGAGGACCATTCCTGACCAGTACACCACGCCAAGGATAGAAGATGCCTTACAGAGCTTATCTGGAGCTAAGTGGTTCAGTGTGATGGACCTCAAGAGTGGGTATTACCAAATCCCCATGCATCCAGAAGATAGAGAAAAGACTGCCTTCATAACCCCAGTAGGATTCTTTGAGTTCAACAGGATGCCTCAGGGCCTATCTGGAGCTCCTGCTACGTTTCAACGCCTAATGGAAAGGACAGTTGGAGACATGAACCTCATAGAAGTCCTTGTGTACCTGGACGATGTCATTGTCTTTGGAAAGACTTTGGAAGAACATGAAGCCAGATTGGAGAAAGTACTGAAGAGGCTCAGTGAAGAGGGACTTAAACTTTCTCCAGAGAAGTGTCGGTTCTATCAGTCTTCTGTGAACTATCTGGGACACATAGTGTCCGAAAAAGGAGTGGCTACAGACCCTGAGAAGTTGGAGGCAGTTACTTCGTGGCCAAGACCCACAACAGTTACAGAACTTCGGTCTTTCTTGGGGTTCTGCTCCTACTACCGCAGGTTTGTGGATGGATTTGCCCGCATTGCCAAACCCCTCAACGAGCTGCTGAAGACAGAAGGAGAGGAAGATGGAATGGGGCCTAGGAGGTCTAGTGAGTCGGTCCAAGACCAGTGGAATTCAAGGTGTGAAGAGGCTTTCAGGACCTTGAAGAGAAGTCTCACCACAGCCCCAGTTTTGGCCTACGCTGATCCCACTAGACCATATGAGCTACACGTTGATGCCAGCCATGAGGGCCTAGGTGGAGTACTCTACCAGGAGTATGAAGACCAGCTACGACCAGTGGCCTATGTGAGCCGGAGCCTGACCCCCTCCGAGAAGAACTATCCCACCCACAAGTTGGAGTTCTTAGCCCTCAAGTGGGCAGTTGTTGACAAACTGAGAGACTATTTGTATGGGGCCGAGTTTACTGTAAAGACAGATAACAACCCCTTGACCTATCTATTCACCACCGCCAAGCTGGATGCAACTGGACACAGATGGTTGGCGGCGTTGTCTGGATTCAATTTCAGTCTCAAGTACAGACCAGGGGCTGGAAATAGGGATGCAGATGCCCTGTCCCGAAGATCCCATGTCATGGTCGATGACTGGGAAGACTGGACCCAAGTGGCACCAGATGGAGTGCGAGCCCTTTGTCAGGGGGCTGAACTCCAAGCCAGAGGAGGATCCAGAGCTGAAGAGATAGGAGTTACCACAGTGGGAGTCCCAAAGTGTTACTGTGGGGTAACTCAGCTAGCAGAAGAGTGCCTACCGAAGCTGTCCAAGAAAGAGTTAAGGTGTGACCAATTGGAAGACCCCATGGGGAAATTGGTCCTGGAAGCCCTGGAAGACAAGAGTCCAGAGGGACTTCGCCTTCACCCTTCTAAAGAAGCTCGTCTACTGAGGAGAGAGTTGGACAAGTTACAGGTGCATCAGGGGGTAGTCTACCGAAGGGGCCCCTCTGATGGACCAGAAGACAAGTGGCAGTTGTTTCTCCCAGAAAAGCATCGAGAGACTGTGCTGATTGCCCTACATGACCAGCATGGTCACTTGGGAGCAGAGAGAACCTTCCAACTTGTCAGAGACCGGTTTTATTGGCCCTGCATGAGGGCCGAAGTAGAGGAGTATTGCCATTCCTGTGCAAGATGCATTCAGAGAAAGACTTTACCCCATCAAGCTGCCCCAATGGGCCACCTACAGAGTCAAGGCCCAATGGATCTGGTATGCATTGATTTTCTCTGCCTTGAACCTGATTTGAGTGGATTGGGAAATGTTCTGGTGGTAACCGACCATTTCACTCGTTATGCTCAGGCTTTCCCAACCAAGGACCAGAAGGCCTCTACAGTAGCCAAGGTACTTCTGGAGAAGTACTTTGTTCACTATGGACTGCCACAGAGAATCCATTCAGACCAAGGAAGGGACTTTGAGAGTCGCCTGATCAGGAAGCTACTAGATTCTCTGGGAGTAGAGAAGACTAGGACCACACCATATCACCCTCAAGGTGATGCCCAGCCTGAAAGGTTCAACAGGACCCTATTGAACATGTTGGGAACTTTGGAAACAGAGAAGAAGCAACATTGGAGTCAACACATATCAGCTCTAGTGCATGCTTACAATTGCACCACAAGTGATGTGACAGGTTTTTCCCCTTACCGACTTATGTTTGGGAGAGAAGCAAGATTGCCAGTGGATTTGGCCTTCGGCATTTCTTTAGACCATGCCTCTGCTGCCTCCCACAAAGGATATGTGGACAGACTGAGGCGCAGTCTGAAGATAGCTTATGAGAAAGCTCAAGCGGCCTCTGACCAGAGGGGGGCCCGAAATAAGAGGAACTTTGATTTGAAGGTTCGAGTACAGGACCTACAGCCTGGGGACCGTGTACTGCTACGCAATCTAGGGATCCCTGGAAAACACAAGATTGCTGATAGATGGAGATCAGAGCCATATATCATCTGTAGGAAACTTCCAGGATTGCCTGTCTATAAGTTGAAGCCAGAAGGAAGAGTGGGGCCATTGAAGACCTGGCATAGGAATCACTTGCTCCCACTCACTGAAGCAGTCAGAATGCCTCCAGCAAGAGGCGTACCTGAATCTGTTTCCATTCTGGATACCCCCAGGCCTAACACTAGGTCCCAGACCTCCCAAGTTAGGGGTGGACAGGACCCCCAACCAGAGGAAGAAAGAGGAGAACTTGAATGGCTATGGCCTTCCTCAACCCCAGGGAATTCTGCCATAGATCTTCCACCTACTGAAGATGTGGAAGATAACACATTGAACCCAGAAGCCACAGAGTTTGTGCCATTCAGTGATGTGCCTGAGTGCTGGGAAGATATCCCTGGTCTCTACCCAGAACAAGAAGTAGATGTTCCAGAACCAGAGATGTTGCCAGAATGTGTTCCTGAAGAAGTTCCAAGAGAACAGAGAGCTCGCAGGAGTGTGAAGCCTCCCAAGAAGTTAACTTACCCCAAGATGGGAGAAAGTTCAGAGGACTCTGTTACCACAGCAAGGAGAAGTGCTGAAAGCCCTGACCCATCCACTGTTCATTTGGTGGAGGGCAACCCCAGCTCACTCTCTGGCACAGTTAAACAGGTCACCCACACTGAAGTGACCTGTAGACAGGACAGCTCCCCATCTTATGCCAATTGGTGGGAGGCTCCCCTGTCTAAATTATGTGAAAGTGTTGTTCCTGAGAAAGCTTGTAATTTGAACACTGTCTTTGGGGACCAAAGATTCAAAGTGGGGGGAGTGTGTAGCGGGGTCGTACCCCTTTTAGGGGAAGAGACTACATCCCCCATAATCCCCCAGGCTCCCGGGCTGCTTGTTTCCGCCCGAGAGGCTGCTGGGAGAGGTTATAAAAAGGAAGAGCGGAGACCGCCTCTTCCTCTTGGGACACTTCCTCTTCTGAGGCCGGACAGGACTGGCCTGCCTCTGCTGACAGAGCTTGTGACGCGGAGAAGACAGCCAGCAGAGACACCTGTGCGGACCGGAGCTGAAGGCCTGAAGCCTGGGCCTTGCAGCCGATGGAGTGAGACTCTCACCCCTCAGAGTCCACAGCAGCGGAGCGGAGACTTCCCCTTACTGTCGGTCGGACGGAGCTGATGACCGGAGTTCAGGGCTGTGACTGAGGAGACCGGACGCCGCCATTGAAGAGACCAGAGCCACCATTGGAGGGACCGGAGCTGAGGACGGTACCCAAGGATTGGTGAGAGAGCCGAGAGGCTCATCCTGCACTGACACACACGTTTTATGCCTATTGAACTGCCTAGGCGCAATTTACCTCAGAGCAGCAATGTTACTTTTTGTGGATTACAAAGACACCATTTAAAGCTACATGTGCACCACCTCTACAGATTCATTGCCGGTGAAGAACACTGTAGTAGTACAAGGACTGAGCTCTATTGCTAGGGATCAGGCCTGGTCCATTAGGTAGGCGCAGATAGATTTATTGCACCTCAGGGGTGCATAGCAGACGGTCGCCACACTGGGCGCTCCGTTTCCCCACTGCCAGTTGTTACATATGTGTGTACATGTTAAAGTGCATATTGCAGGGACCTGCTAAAGTATTGTAAGTCATATGTTCAAACGCATGTTGCTATCTCTTTTCCTTACTGACAAAAGTAAAGCCAGTTATTCTTATTTCAGCAGTCTGCTTGTGAGTTCATACCAATTATACTTAGAGTATAAGCTAAGTTTTATGTGCATAGGGACGTACCCCTTTACTAACTGTGCCAGAGTGGGTAGAGCCAAATTGCCGGGGGTTGGTGGAGCTGTACTCAGGGACCCAAAACAAACCAGCGGCTCTCTTAACTGGGGGTAGCGCTACAATAGAAATGTGTATTCTAGAAAGTTTAGCAATCAGCAGATAAAGATACTCCAAACACCTGGTGTTGGCGCTTTAATCATCACTACACCATGGTTGTTATGGTGTCAGGGTGATTGAAGCGCATTATTTCTATTATAACATTGTAATATAAAATGAAATACTTCAACTCACCATAATGCAGAATCAGAATCAGTGGGAGTCCTGAGTGTGTCACTTGCCACGTCGCCTGCCACCAGATGCCATCAGGTGTCCCCAGCGGAGTTCTTCCTTACATCTCAGGTGTCCCCAGCGGAGTGCTTCCTTACATCTCAGGTGTCCCCAGTGGAGTGCTTCCTTACTTCTCAGGTGTCTCCAACGGAGTGCTTCCTTACATTTCAGGTGTCACTGTCCCCAGCCAGCGGAGTGCTTCCTTACATCTCAGGTGTCACTGTCCCCAGCCAGCGGAGTGCCTCCTTACATCTCAGGTGTCCCCAGCCAACGGAGTGCCTCCTTCCATCTCAGGTGTCACTGTCCCCAGCCAGCGGAGTGCTGCTTCCTTACTTCTCAGGTGTCACTTCCCCAGCCAGCGGAGTGCTTCCTTACTTCTCAGGCGTCACTGTCCCCAGCCATCGGAGTGCTTCCTTGCATCTCAGGTGTCACTGTCCCCAGCCACCGGAGTGCTTCCTTACTTCCCAGGTGTCACTGTCCCCAGCCAGCGGATTGCCTCCTTACATCTCAGGTGTCACTGTCCCCAGTCAGCGGAGTGCTGCTTCCTTACTTCTCAGGTGTCACTTCCCCAGCCAGCGGAGTGCTTCCTTACTTCTCAGGTGTCACTGTCCCCAGCCAGCGGAGTGCTTCCTATAAATTGATTGAACTCAGTTCACAAGGCACAATTCTGTTGCCATCATCCCTAAAAATTGTATAAAGTGAACCTCTAAAGGTGGGACTTTACTGGCAACCATAGTAGAAAAAGTATATGCATAAAAAATACATTTTTAAAGATTTATTATACAAAAAAACATAGAATATTGAAAAACACATATACAAATACAAATTTCCAGATAAAAACAGAACCGATATTTCGAAATGATGTATATAGAGGTAGGTGAGAAATTCCAACGCGTTTCCAAACGGCTAATGATATGCCTATCTTCCTCAGGGAATTATAATCACCATCTACAGAATATCAAAACAAACTGATTACATAATTATCATGTACAAATTTAAATGCCAAACTCAACATAGAGTGGAATTTTATATAAATAGCAAAAAATTGATGCCAAGTACATAACATACTTACATCATCATACAAAACATCCTATATATAGCATTGCCTCCCATTCACTTTAAGGAAAAAATCCCCAAGATGGATGTCCAAAATAGCAAAGGGGGAAAACCGCATTCCCGAACTCCCTACAAGACGGCGTAGAAAGAAAATCTCTATAAACCCAATGGCGTAGAAGTCTAAAATAACCACAAATGGAGAAAGAAGAGGGGAGTCATAAACAAGCCTTGATATGTAATTGGGGGGGCCGAATACACACACCCCCCAAAAACCAAAGCAAATGAAACTCACCCAAATAGTTCTATTGAGAAGGTCCCAGATACAGAGAAAAAGTCCCAGAAGGGGAACTCCAAAAAACCGTCCCTATAGTGGAGAGCAGCTCCCACAGCAGTGACAGCACCATGCTGTGGAGGGGAATGACGCCATATGCCATCTCAGGCGTCCTTATGAAGGTGTGCTCGGATCCGTCCCACCCCAAGGGGGTGTTCCCAATGACGTCAGACGCAAGTAGCGTCCGCAGTCATTGGATAATCCCCCGCCCATAGGGCTGCGTCATGTCCTAGATGGATCCATAGGACCATCGTGCAAGATGGACGCCGTTGGTATGTCCGCCCGGCCGCCCCCAAGAACTCCCTCGCGCAAGGCGCAATGCGCATGCGGGACGTCAACCACCACGTCATCGCGCATCGCAAGGGTGCGCGTGCGCAATGGATGACCCGGACCTGCGTGACGTAGTCCGCCACGTCGCCGCACAGCGCAGAGATGCGCATGCGCGATGGATGACCCGAGCGTGGGTGCAATGAACACCGACAAGCACAGCGCCCATGCGCGAGAGATCCAGGGGCCGCAGCGTAATCAGACAAAACACCGGCCGAAACCATAGCCTCCCGTTCCCCCTGGTAAATACCAGGGCAGGTACGGGCAGGTGCAATCCCGGTGCAATACAAATGGAATGCCCAGGAAGAGGTCAAAAAAGGGGGACCTCTGTGCACAATGGGAACAGACACCCGGGGAGATGGAAAACCTGGATACTCCCCTATGGATCAAGTCCAAAAGGTCTAACCCATGAAAACCATGGGATCGATCAGGGGTCCAGAAAAAAAAAGGGGAGGGAGCCTATTGTTATTCGGAGGAAATGGAATAACCCCAGATAGGAGCCCATAAATTCCCTGAGGAAGATAGGCATATCATTAGCCATTTGGAAACGCGTTGGAATTTCTCACCTACCTCTATATACATCATTTCGAAATATCGGTTCTGTTTTTATCTGGAAATTTGTATTTGTATATGTGTTTTTCAATATTCTATGTTTTTTTGTATAATAAATCTTTAAAAATGTATTTTTTATGCATATACTTTTTCTACTATGGTGGCCAGTAAAGTCCCACCTTTAGAGGTTCACTTTATACAGCGGAGTGCTTCCTTACTTCTCAGGTGTCACTTCCCCAGCCAGCGGAGTGCTTCCTTACATCTCAGGTGTCACTTCCCCAGCCAGCGGAGTGCTTCCTTACTTCTCAGGTGTCACTGTCCCCAGCCAGCGGATTGCCTCCTTACATCTCAGGTGTCACTGTCCCCAGCCAGCGGAGTGCTGCTTCCTTACTTCTCAGGTGTCACTTCCCCAGCCAGCGGAGTGCTTCCTTACTTCTCAGGTGTCACTGTCCCCAGCCAGCGGAGTGCTTCCTTACTTCTCAGGTGTCACTTCCCCAGCCAGCGGAGTGCTTCCTTACTTCTCAGGTGTCACTTCCCCAGCCAGCGGAGTGCTTCCTTACATCTCAGGTCCCTCCCCCCCTTCCAATTGGAGACCTCCTATATATATATATATATATATATATATATATATATATATATATATATATATATATATATATATATATATATATATATATATATATATAAACAGCAGTGTCTCTGCTGCCATTGCTGAAAGCCGAGGGGGGAACAAAATAGAGACGGAGCCGGCTGGCTACAATAGAAATTTAGCTGCAGCACCGCCCACCCCTTTCCACAGCAGGTTACAGATGACAGACAGACCGGGCGGGGTGTGGGCGGAGCCACAGGTCTATTTCTATTGTAGCCACTCGGCAGGCTCCCCTCTCGTCTCTTAACTCTGGTCTTCTGGAAAATGGCGGCCGGCGGAGACAATATCTCTGCCGGCCGCGGACCTCTAGCGGCGGTGGCGCGGGCAGCGAAAAAGAGAAATGTTAATGGCAACTAGGACCGGACCGCACCTGGCTGCGGGCCCTACTAGGCTGCGGACCCCATAGCGAACGCGTGTGTCGCTATGGCGGTAGTTCCACCACTGACTGACGGTGCCAGCAGGGCAGAGGTTGGTGTCAGTAGGGCAGTAGAAGGTGTCAGTAGTTTTTATTTTTATAAATTTTTATTTATTTATTTTAAAAAAAATGTAAAGAGGGACTGTACTGAAAATTATTTTTTTAAAAGCCAGCAGCTACAAATACTGCAGCTGCTGACTTTTAAAAAATGGACACTTACCTGTTCCAGGGTCCAGCGGTGTCGGCAGCAGAGGCCGATCGATCGTTCGGCTCTCTGCTGTAGCCGGCGCCATTCTCGGTGAGGGAATCAGGAAGTGGCTTCACTTCCCGATTCCCTACTGCGCATGCGCGAGTCGCGTGGCGCAATGAGAATCTTCAGCGCTGTCTGCCGGGACACGTGTGTGTCCCGGCAGACAGCGCGCCGGGACAGGAAGCTGCATAAACTCCCGTGGGAGTTTATGCCCAGAAGTGGGTGCAGATACCTGTCTTAGACAGGTATCTGCACCCCCCTCCCCCCTGAAAGGTGCCAAATGTGACTCCGGAGGGGGGGAGGGTTTCGAAAAGCGGGAGTTCCACTAACTGTGTTAGTTCACCTTTACAATTTTTTTCTGCTTCTTTTATATAATCTCTCATGTACAGCAAATTATAGTCAATCGTTGTAAAAGATTAATTGAGCACACTTTTTCTATACAGATTGCAGATTTAACTGTCATAGGCGGTGTGTGCCAGATGTGCCCGATGAATGTCTTGGAGAAGTGTCAAATACTGATGGAGAAGGTAATGTTGACAGAGTTGTTGAAGGTTAGGTTCACACTGGCCCACACTGTTAGATGCACCATTTTACTGTTTAAGCAACTGCCAGTCAGATCTGGCAAGGAGTGGTGCAATGCGTGTTACAGCGCATCACACTTCTTTTTTTTTTAACTTTATTTGAAGTGTCACAGTACATGGCACTGCTGCACAGTGCGATCCACTTTGCCGCAAAAAAATGCAGACATGCTGCAAATGGGAATCAATTACTTCCTATGTGCCCTAGAGGTGACCTGTGTTTTTCCAGTGTGGAAAAATTCAGGGCACTGCACATAGTATGAACAAGGCCTAGTAGTATTGTTTAACAATATATATCAGATATGCTTTCTTTTCAGGCTTGGTTTACACTACTGCAATGCGACTTTGGTGAGATTTGCAATGCGATGATGTGGTGCGACTTTGATGTTCCTTTGATGCGACTTTGCATATCTTTCTATGGGGCAAGTTGTACTGTAAATCGCACCTAAGTAGTGCAGGAACCCTTTCCAAACATGCACTGTACAGAGTCGAATTGATTAGAACAGGCACCTTTGAAAACAATAACATTTCCCTTTTCATGCGATTCTGTTCGACTCAAGTCACATCAGAAGTCGACCCTAGTGTGAACAAGGCCTCCACAGTGTTTTTCTTTACCAAAAATTGCTGTAATGAGCAATAGAGATGGGCCGCACACCCCCTGTTCGGTTTGCAGCAGAACTCCCAAACGGGAAAAGTTCTGCCCCGAACAGCAAACTCAATTGAAGTCTATGGGAGCCAAACATGAAAAATTAAAAGTGCCCAGTTTAACCACTTCCCAACCGCCCCATGTACATATACGTCAACAGAATGGCACGTACAGGCAAAAGGACGTACCTGTACGTGCCATTCTTCAAGCGGTTGGGGGGTCCGATCGGACCCCCCTCCGCCGGCGGGGACGGTCGGGATCGTGTCAGGAGCGATGCGGGAAGAGGGGACGGCCAGTGGTTTCTGGCCACCCCCTCCCGATCGCTCCTGGCGAATCACATTCTCCCTTGCCTGTGTAATTGTAAACACAGGCAAGGGGAAGTGACGTCACGCTCCTCGTGTCGGTCTTTCTGACCGGGACGCCGAGCGGAGAAGACGCAGAAGTAAGTGCACAACACTACACTGGCACCAGTCACACATAGGCACACAATCCACCCCCCTGTCACCCCCAGATCACCCCTGCCCCCCCTGTCACAGTGTCACTGATTGCAGTGATCATTTATTTACTGATCACTGCATTTAGTGTCAGTGTGACTGTAATAACTGTCAGGGCAGTTAGTTTTAGGCCCCTTTAGGTCTAAGGTAGCCCCCTACCCCCCCCCCCCCCCATAAAGGTTTAACCCCATGATTGCCCCCTAGGTAACCCTTTCACCCCCTTTTGCCAGTGTCACTAAGCGATCGTTTTTCTGATCGCTCTATTAGTGTCACTGGTGCCGCTAGGTAGCCAGTTTTTTTTTTAGGTAACCGCCAGGTTTATATAGGATTATAAATAGGTTTATAGGTCAGGTACCCCCATATTACAACCTAAATAAAGGTTTTAACCCCTTGATTGCCCCTAGAGTTAACTCTTTCACCAGTGATCACAGTATAAGTGTCACTGGTGACGCTGGTTAGCCAGTTAGTTATTTAGTTATTTAGGTTCCCCGTCAGGTTTTTATATATCGTCAGGTACCCCCATATATTACCTAATAAAGGTTTTAACCCCCTGATTGCCCCTAGTTAACCCTTTCACCAGTGATCACCGTATTACTGTTACGGGTGACGCTGGTTAGATAGTTTGTTTTTTATACTGTCAGGGCACCCGCCATTTATTACCCAATAACGGTTTAACCCCCTGATCGCCCGGCGGGTGATATCAATTAGGTTTTAGGGACAAATAAGGTCTGCGTCGCCCCAGGTTAGTGCCAGCACCGCAAACACCCACGCGCAAAGCATACACCTCCCTTAGTGGTATAGTATCTGAACAGATCAATATCTGATCTGATCAGATCTATACTAGCGTCCCAGCAGTTTAGGGTTCCAAAAAACGCATTGTTAGCGGGATCAGCCCAGATACCTGCTAGCACCTGCGTTTTCCCCCGCCGCCCAGCCCAGCCCACCCAAGTGCAGTATCGATCGATCACTGTCACTTACAAAACACTAAGCACACATAACTGCAGCGTTCGCAGAGTCAGGCCTGATCCCTGCGATCGCTAACAGTTTTTTTGGTAGCGTTTTGATTCAGTCGCCAGCAGCCTAGGAGCTTTTTTTCCTGTGAATCTCACTAGTGTACTACTAAATTTAGAGCCCAAAATGGCAAATCGCAAGTACACTAGTGAACAGGCCTACTTGTTTCTGAGTATGTCAGATAGTGAAGAGGAGGTCACTCATCTGTCAGAATCAGGCTCAGAATACGACCCAGTAGACGACAGCGGCTCCATGACAGATAGCTCTGGCGACGGAGGTGAGGTCCCTGCTAAGGTCAGGCGTACCCGATCCCGATCTTCTGCTGTTGTTGAGGTGCAGGAACCGCAGGTCTCTCGTATGGAGCAGAGAAGTACTAGCGCCGCTATTCCTTCTGGTGAACTGGCAAGCACCAGCGGCCTAGTACACCCTGGACGTAGTCAAACCAGCACTGCAGTAACACTTGGTGACGTGGCGAGTCCCATAAATGCAGTTCAAGCTGGCGAGGTGGCAAGCACAAGTAGTGTCCCGCTGCCACCAAGAAGAAGACAAAGGCAGGCCCGTCGATCACATAGTGTCCTTCCTGCAGAATTCGCCAATCCTGATTGGGTGCCCACCACTTCTGCAGGACCCGTACTTCCCCCATTCACTGGCCAACCCGGTATTCAGGTGGAAACAGCTGATTTTAAGCCATCCGATTTTTTATCGCTGTTTTTCACGGAAGATCTCTATAGATCTATTGTGGACCAAAGTAATATATACGCTGGTCAATACATCGCCGCTAATCCCCAAGTGCCTTCCCTTGCCAGAGATTGGAAACCAATTACGGTTTCCGAATTTAAGTCCTTTCTGGGCCTTTCCATCAACATGGGCATGCATAAATTCCCGACGCTGAGGTCTTATTGGTCCACCCTCGCGCTCCACCATATGCCCGTGTTCTCTCGCTCCATGTCCAGGGCACGATACGAACAGATCTTGCGGTTCATGCACTTCAGTGACAATGAACTCTGTCGTCCTCGTGGAGACCCTGAATTTGATCGGCTCTACAAAATTCGGCCCCTCATAAACCACTTCAACCAACGTTTTGCAGCCTTGTTTAATCCCAATCAAGTTGTCTGCGTTGACGAGTCCCTGATTAAGTTTTCTGGCCGCTTGTCTTTCAAACAGTTCCTTCCCAGCAAGCGTGCCAGATACGGGGTCAAGCTCTACAAGCTCTGTGACAGGGCAACAGGCTATACGTGGAGCTTTTCGGTTTATGAGGGAAAAGATAGTCACGTAGAGCCGGAGAACTGTCCAGATTACATAGGGAGCGCTGGCAAGATAGTGTGGAACTTGGTGTCACCCTTATTCGGAAAGGGGTACCACTTGTACGTGGACAATTATTACACGAGCGTGCCACTGTTTAGTCACTTGTTTGATCATCAGATTGGAGCATGTGGCACCGTGCGACCTAATCGCCGGGGCTTTCCCCAGCGGCTTGTAGATTCCCCTCTTAGGCTGGGGGAGAGAGCCTGCTTGAAGTGTAATAATTTGCTCGCTGTGAAGTGGAGGGATAATAGGAATGTTTTCGTTCTTACCTCCCTTCATGCAGACACGACAGTCCAAATTCGTACGGCGGCTGGTGTTGTGACGAAACCCCTCTGTGTCCACGAGTATAACCTTAATATGGGAGGGGTGGACCTCAACGACCAGTTGTTGGCGCCGTACCTAGTTGTCCGTAAGGCTAGACGCTGGTACAAAAAAGTGTCTATTTATTTGTTCCAATTGGCTTTTCTGAATGCTCATGTGCTATACGGAGCTTCAGGCGGGAGGTTACCCTTCCTTGAATTCCTGGAAGAGGTTCTCACAGACCTTCTGTTTCCAGACGGTTCTGCACCTCACCATTCCGAACCAAATGCAGTTAGCCGGCTGTATGAGAGGCATTATCCTTATGTCCTCCCGAGTACCCCTACCCAACGAGCCCCCCAAAAAAGATGTCGTGTCTGTACCAAGCGCGGATGTAGGCGTGACACCCGTTATTATTGTCCACGCTGTCCTGACAATCCTGGTCTCTGCGTTGGTGAATGTTTTGAACGCTACCACTCACTAGTGAGGTTTTAGCGTAGGGTACAGCATTTCACAGGCTAGGATACACTTTCACAGGGTCTCAAGAATGCCATCGCATTTTGAGACCCGACCGTTAGTTAAAATTATAGTTACAGGGTCTCAAGAATGCCATCGCATTTTGAGACCCGACCGTTACAGTTAAAATTATAGTTATAGTTTAAAAAAAAAAAGTGTAAAAAATAAAAAAAAAAGTACAAAAAAAAAAAAAACCCCCAAAAAAAATATAAAATAAAAAAACCAAAAATAGTTGTCGTTTTATTGTTCTCTCTCTCTCTCTCTCTCTCTCTATTGTTGCTCTTTTTTACTCTATTCTATTCTGCAATGTTTTATTATGTTTTATCATGCTTGCTTTTCAGGTATGTAATTTTGTTTACTGTGTTTTATTGTTAACCATTTTTTTGTTTTCAGGTGCGCCATTCAGTTGCAGCGCGGATTTATTTATCTTGACAGCAACAGCGTTTGCTCCCACGATACATAAAGCCACGACTCCAACGCTGTAGGAGGTGATTTCACCACCACAGTTAAAAAAAAGAGCATATATGCCGAAGCATGGGGGCAGCAGAGGGCGGAGGAGCGATTTTGCTCCTAATGCCACGTACATACGGTCGAAAAAAGTCCGACCATGTGTACGTGGCATAACTTTTTTGCGGGAGGATGCCCCCATGCTTCGGCATATATATATTTTAGGCACCGGTTGCGTTAACAAAATGTTTTATTTTTTACTATGTTTTTTTTTTTTTTGGTATTTGCTTTGCAGGTATGGTATGGTAAGGTCTTACTGTTATACTGTAATGTTACTTTGTTTTAATGTTAACCATTATTTGCTTAGCAGGTACGCCATTCAGTTGCAGCGTGGATTTATTTATCTTGACAGCAACAGCGTTTGCTCCCACGATACATAAAGCCGCGACTCCAACGCTGTAGGAGGTGATTTCACCACCACAGTTAAAAAAAAGAGCATATATGCCGAAGCATGGGGGCAGCAGAGGGCGGAGAGCGATTTTGCTCCTAATGCCACGTACATATGGTCGAAAAAAGTCCGACCATGTGTACGTGGCATAACTTTTTTGCGGGAGGATGCCCCCATGCTTCGGCATATATATATTTTAGGCACCGGTTGCGTTAACAAAATGTTTTATTTTTTACTATGTTTTTTTTTTTGGTATTTGCTTTGCAGGTATGGTATGGTAAGGTCTTACTGTTATACTGTAATGTTACTTTGTTTTAATGTTAACCATTATTTGCTTAGCAGGTACGCCATTCAGTTGCAGCGTGGATTTATTTATCTTGACAGCAACAGCGTTTGCTCCCACGATACATAAAGCCGCGACTCCAACGCTGTAGGAGGTGATTTCACCACCACAGTTAAAAAAAAGAGCATATATGCCGAAGCATGGGGGCAGCAGAGGGCGGAGGAGCGATTTTGCTCCTAATGCCACGTACATATGGTCAAAAAAAGTCCGACCATGTGTACGTGGCATAACTTTTTTGCGGGAGGATGCCCCCATGCTTCGGCATATATAAATGGTGCATGTATGCCCATCATTAGAAGTGGGTGGATGAAGGGAGGTATTCTAATGGTGGGCATACCCACCGCACCATTGGGAAAGCATTTTATCACACCGATCTTGGTGTGGTCAGATGCTTTGAGGGCAGAGGAAAGATCTAGGGTCTAATAGACCCTTTTTTTCAAAAAAAGAGTACCTGTCACTGCCTATTGCTATCATAGGGGATATTTACATTCCCTGCGATAACAATAAAAATGATAACTAAGAAAAAAAAATGGAAGGAACAGTTTAAAAATAAAATAAAAAAGCTAAATAAAAAGAAAAAATAAAAAAAAAATAAAAAAAAAGCACCCCTGCCCCCCTTCTCTTGCGCAAAGGCGAACACAAGCGTTGGTCTGGCGTCATATGTAAACAGCAATTGCACCATGCATGTGAGGTATCACCGCGAAGGTCAGATCGAGGGCAGTAATTTTAGCAGTAGACCTCCTCCGTGAATCTAATGTGGTAACCTGTAAAGGCTTTTAAAGGCTTTTAAAAATGTATGTAGTTTGTCGCCACTGCGTGTTTGTGCGCAATTTTAAAGCATGTCATGTTTGGTATCCATGTACTCGGCCTAAGATCATATTTTTTATTTCATCAAAAATTTGAGCAATATAGTGTGTTTTAGTGCATTAAAATAAAAAAAAAGTGTATTTTTTCCACAAAAAATGCGTTTGAAAAATCGCTGCGCAAATACTGTGTGGAAAAAAAAAATGCAACACCCACCATTTTAATCTGTAGGGCCTTTGCTTTAACAATATATATAGTGTTTGGGGGTTCAACGTAATTTTCTTGCAAAAAAAAAAAATGTTTTCATGTAAACAAAAAGTGTCAGAAAGGGCTTTATCTTCAAGTGGTTAGAAGAGTGGGTGACGTGTGACATAGGCTTCTAAATGTTGTGCATAAAATGCCAGGACAGTTCAAACCCCCCCCCCCAAATGACCCCATTTTGGAAAGTAGACACCCCAAGCTATTTGCTGAGAGCAATGTTGAGCCCATTAAATATTTTTTTTTTTGGTCCCAAGAGATTGAATAATGAAAAAAAAAAAAATAAATATTTTTTTTTTTACAAAAAGTTGTCACTAAATGATATATTGCTCAAACATGCCATGGGCATATGTGGAAATACACCCCAAAATACATTCTGTTGCTTCTCCTGAGTACGGGGATACCACATGTGTGGGACTTTTTGGGAGCCTAGCCGCGTACGGGACCCCAAAATCCAAGCACCGCCTTCAGGCTTTCTAAGGGTGTAATTTTTTTATTTCACTCCTCACTGCCAATCACAGTTTCGGAGGCCATGGAATGCCCAGATGGCACAAACCACCCCCAAATGACCCCATTTTGGAAAGTAGACACCCCAAGCTATTTGCTGAGAGGTATGGTGAGTATTTTGCAGATCTCACTTTTTGTCACAAAGTTTTGAAAATTGAAAAAAGAAAAAAAAAAAATGTTTTTTTCTTTACTTTCTTCATTTTCAAAAACACATGAGAGCTGTAAAATACTCACCATGCCTCTCAACAAATAGCTTGGGGTGTCTACTTTCCAAAATGGGGTCATTTGGGGGGGTTTTGTGCTATTTTGGCATTTTATGGCCTTCGAAACTGTGATAGGTAGTGAGGAGTGAAATCAAAAATTTGCACCCTTAGAAATGCTGAAGGCGGTGCTTGAGTTTCGGGGCCCCGTACGCGGCTAGGCTCCCAAAAAGTCCCACACATGTGGTATCCCCATACTCAGGAGAAGCAGCAAAATGTATTTTGGGGTGCAATTCCACATATAACCATGGCATGTGTGAGCAATATATCATTTAGTGACAACTTTTTGAATACATTTTTTTTATTTATTTTTTTTGTCTTTATTCAATCACTTGGGACTAAAAAAAAAAAAATATTCAATGGGCTCAACATGCCTCTCAGCAAATAGCTTGGGGTGTCTACTTTCCAAAATGGGGTCATTTGGGGGGGGGGGGGGGTTGTGCCATCTTGGCATTTTATGGTCTTCAAAACTGTGATAGGTAGTGATAGGTAGTGAGGAGTGAAATCAAAAATTTATGCCCTTAGAAATCCTGAAAGCGGTGCTCGGTTTTCGGGGTCCCGTATGCGGATGGGCTCCCAAAAAGTCCCACACATGTGGTATCCCCGTACTCAGGAGAAGCAGCAGAATGTATTTTGGGGTGTAATTCCACATATGCCCATGGCATGTGTGGGCAATATATCATTTAGTGACAACTTTGGGCAAAAAAAAAAAAGTTTGTAATATTCCCGCAACTTGTGGCAAAATATAAAATATTCCATGTACTCAACATGCCTCTCAGCAAAAAGCTTGGGGTGTCTACTTTCCAAAATGGGGTCATTTGGGGGTTTTTTGTGCTATTTTGGCATTTTATGGCCTTCGAAACTGTGATAGGTAGTGAGGAGTGAAATCAAAAATTTGCACCCTTAGAAATGCTGAAGGCGGTGCTTGGGTTTCGGGGCCCCGTACGCGGCTAGGCTCCCAAAAAGTCCCACACATGTGGTATCCCCATACTCAGGAGAAGCAGCAAAATGTATTTTGGGGTGCAATTCCACATATAACCATGGCATGTGTGAGCAATATATCATTTAGTGACAACTTTTTGAATACATTTTTTTTTTTTTTTTTGTCTTTATTCAATCACTTGGGACTAAAAAAAAAAATATTCAATGGGCTCAACATGCCTCTCAGCAAATAGCTTGGGGTGTCTACTTTTCCAAAATGGGGTCATTTGGGGGGGTTTTGTGCCATCTTGGCATTTTATGGCCTTCAAAACTGTGGTAGGTAGTGATAGGTAGTGAGGAGTGAAATCAAAAATTTATGCCCTTAGAAATCCTGAAGGCGGTGCTTGGTTTTCGGGGTCCCGTATGCGGATAGGCTCCCAAAAAGTCCCACACATGTGGTATCCCCATACTCAGGAGAAGCAGCAGAATGTATTTTGGGGTGTAATTCCACATATGCCCATGGCATGTGTGGGCAATATATCATTTAGTGACAACTTTGGGCAAAAAAAAAAAAAGTTTGTAATATTCCCGCAACTTGTGGCAAAATATAAAATATTCCATGTACTCAACATGCCTCTCAGCAAATAGCTTGGGGTGTCTACTTTCCAAAATGGGGTCATTTGGGGGGGTTTTGTGCTATTTTGGCATTTTATGGCCTTCGAAACTGTGATAGGTAGTGAGGAGTGAAATCAAAAATTTGCACCCTTAGAAACCCTGAAGGCGTTGATTGGGTTTCGGGGCCCCGTGCGCAGCTAGGCTCCCAAAAAGTCCCACACATGTGGTATCCCCATACTCGGGAGAAGCAGCAAAATGTATTTTGGGGTGCATCTCCACATATAACCATGGCATGTGTGAGCAATATATCATTTAGTGACAACTTTTTTTTGTCTTTATTCAATCACTTGGGACTAAAAAAAAAAAATATTCAATGGGCTCAACATGCCTCTCAGCAAATAGCTTGGGGTGTCTACTTTCCAAAATGGGGTCATTTGGGGGGGTTTTGTACTTCCCTGCCATTTTAGCACCTCAAGAAATGAGATAGGCAGTCATAAATTAAAAGCGGTGTAAATGCCAGAAAATGTACTCTAGTTTGTAGACGCTATAACTTTTGCGCAAACCAATAAATATACGCTTATTGGCATTTTTTTTACTAAAGACATGTGGCTGAATACATTTTGGCCCAAATGTTTGACTAAAATTGAGTTTATTGGATTTTTCTTATAACAAAAAGTAGAAAATATCTTTTTTTTTCAAAATTTGCGGTCTTTTTCCGTTTATAGCGCAAAAAATAAAAATCACAGAGGCAATCAAATACCATCAAAAGAAAGCTCTATTTGTGGGAAGAAAAGGACGCAAATTTTGTTTGGTTACAACATTGCATGACCGCGCAATTACCAGTTAAAGCAGTGCAGTGCAAAATTGAAAAAAGACCTCTGGTCCTTTGGCTGCCAAATGGTCCGGGGCTTAAGTGGTTAAAGGCTTATATGCTAGTAATTGGCCATAAAAGGGGTATGGGGGTCCGGGCACTGCCCTGGGAGACACGTATCAATGCAAAAACATTTTAAAAAAATGATAGTTTATTCAGGAGCAGTCATTTTAATGATGCTAAAAGTACAACAATAAAAATGAAAAATTCCTTTAATTATATAGAGCCTGGGGGTCCCCTAATGCCGCGTACACACGTTCGGACTTTGTCCGCCGGACCTAGTTCAGCGGACAAACCGCCGGACTTTCCAGCTGGGCTTCGCCGGACTTGAAAGCGAACGGACTTGACCACACACGATCACGCTAAAAGTCCGGCGGTTCACGCGATGACGTACAGCACGTACGACGGGACTCGAACACTAGACTAGAGTCCGTGACATACTTGCTACTGAGCATGCGTCCTTTTTGGTCCGCCGGACCATACTACAGACGGCCGTATTGTCCGCCGGACTGCCAAGTCCAGCGGATAATTTTAAAACAAAACTTAAAACCTATTCCCCCGACTTTTGGGAAAAAAAGTCAGTCGAAGGCCCACACACGATCGGACTGTCCGGCGGGCTCGAGTCCATCAGACAATCCCGCGGGAAAGTCCGTTCGTGTGTACGCGGCATTAGTCTGCCTGTAAAGTGGCACATCTGTAGCATATATAGAACATGCTGCAGCAAAAAAATTTATTTCGAAAAAGAAAAAAAATTAGTACGGTCTAGTGATAATTTCGTCTACTAAAACGACTAAAACATTTTAGTCGACTAAGATAAGACTAAAACTAAAATGGCATTTTAGTCAAAAGACTATGACTTAAACTAAATTGAAATTTGACTTCAAAATTAACACTGGTCTGTAGTGCATGTTCATACCTCAATACCATAAAAAATAACATATTAGAATTTTCACTCCAGCAGTATATAATGAGTTTGGAAATTGTAGAGAAAGGGTTAACTAATACATTACAATTTAATTACACCCATTCGATTTTAGACGACTAAAATGAGTTTTAGTCAATAAAAATGTCCTGGAGATCTAGTTGACTAAATACGACTAAAACTAAAACAATTGCAGAAAATGGGACTAAAACTAAAATGGCATTTTAGTCATAAGACTAAGGCTAAATCGAAATTTGCTGCCAAAATTAACACTGGTAAGGGCCTGGTATGGATTTTAAGGGGAATCCCACGCAAAAATGAAAAAAAAAAAGCGGTGTGAGGTCCCCCCCAAATTCCATACCAGACCCTTATCCGATCACGCAGCCTGGCAGGTCAGTAAAGAGGGGGGACCAGCGAGCTTTAGGACCACTATCCTGAACCATACAAGGCCATATACCCTCAACATGGGGGGGGGGGGGGGGGTGCTTTAGGGCAGGGGATAGGGACAAGGGTCTCTTCCCCACAACCCTGGGCTGTGGTTGTGGGGGTCTGCGGGTGGGGCTTTTGGAATCTGGAATTTATCGTCAATCACACCGCACAGAAAAAGAAAATGCTCATGCGCCATTTGACAGTTCTTGTATAGGTAAGGGCAGTGCAACCCCCTTGTGATGTCACGGGCCAGTGCATGCTGGGTTCAAGGGGGTGTTCGCTTGTCCCCCCCTCTTTCCTGACCTGCCGGGCTGCATGCTCAGATAAAGGTCTGGTATGGATTTTGATAGGCACGTCATTATTTTTTTTTGCTGAAATTTTTTTGGGGAAGCCCATTGACAGCTGATGACTCATCGATTAAGGAGGCAGCGGCCAGCTTCCCGGCCCCGCTCCTTAACAACCAACTTTTACGCTGTGCAGTTTTTTTTTCTTTTAGGCCATCAAGTCCAACCTATGTGTGTGATTTTATGTCAGGATTACATTGTATATCCCTGTTTGTTGTGGTCATTCAGGTGCTTATCTAATAGTTTTTTTGAAATTATCAATGCTCCCCGCTGAAACCACTGCCTGTGGAAGGGAATTCCACATCCTAACCGCTCTTACAGTAAAGAACCCTCTACGCAGTTTAAGGTTAAACTGCGTTTCTTCTAATTTTAGTGAATGGCCGCGTGTCTTATTACATTCTCTTTCACGGAAAAGTTTTATCCCTATTGTGGGGTCAACAGTACAGTATTTGTACATTGAAATCCTATCCCCTCTCAAGCGTCTCCTCTCCAGAGAGTTCAGTCCTTGTAACCTTTCCTCATAACTAAGGTCCTCCAGTCCCTTTATTAGTTTTGTTGCCCTTCTCTGGACTCTCCAGTTCCAGCACATCCTTCATGAGGACTGGTGCCCAGAACTGGACAGCATACTCCAGGTGCGGTCGGACCAGAGTCTTGTAGAGTGGGAAAATTATTGTTTTAGCTCTGGAGTTAATCCCCTTTTTAATGCATGCCAATATTCTGTTTGCTTAGCTTGCAGCAACTTGGAATTGCATGCCATTACTGAGCCTGTCATCTACTAGGACCCCCAGGTCCTTTTCCATCCTAGATTCCCCCAGAGGTTCTCCCCCCAGTGTATAGATTGCATTCATATTTTTTCATCCAAATGCATTATTTCACATTTTTTTACATTAAACCTCATTTGCCATGCCATGTAGTTGCCCACCCCGTTAATTTGTTAAAATCTTCTTGCAAGGTTTCCACATTCTGCAGAGAAGTTATTGCCCTGCTTGGCTTAGTATCGTCCGCAAATACAGAGATTGAGCTGTTTGTCATGCTCCAGGTCGTTTATGAATAAATTAAATAGGATTGGTCCCAGGACAGAACCCTGGGGGACCCCACTTTCCACCACGGACCACTCCGCATACTCTCCATTTATCACCACCCTCTGAACTCGCCCCTGTAGCCACTTTTCAATCCATGTACTCATCCTATGGTCCATGCCAACAAACTTAAGGACCCGAGTTCCTTAAGGACCCTCGGGTGCAAGCCCCGGTGACTTATTAATGTTAAGTTTTTTCAAGCCTATTTCTAATTCTGTCCTCTGTTAGCCATGAGGGTGCTTCCTGTGACGTTTCATGCGGACAACATTGCAGTTTTGGTTAGGCCCCTTTCACACCTAAGCGTTCTTCAGGCGCTACAGCTAAAAATAGCGCCTGTAATGCACCTGAAAAAAGCGGGTCCTTTAACTCCAGTGTGAAAGCGCGGTGCGCTAGCAGGACGGTAAAAAAAAGTCCTGCTAGCAGCATCTTTGGATCGGTGTATTCACCGCTCCTATACCGCTCCTACCCATTGAAATCAATGGGACACCGCAGGGATACCACGGTAATACCGCTGCAGCGGCGCTTTGCGGGGGGGTTTAACCCTTTTTTTCGGCCGCTAGCGGGGGTTAAAACCACCCCGCTAGCGGCCGAATACCGTGGCTAAAACAACGGTAAATATAGCGCTGCTTTATTGCTGCTGCCCGCACCGCCCCAGTGTGAAACCGGCCTTACTGACACCCGCCGAACACCCTGCAAATTCGGGTGTTCCCCAAACGGGCTGAACAGCCAACGTTCGCCCAACCTTAATGAGCAACATTGTATAAGTGTCACAGCAAAAGCTTGTCTCTCTCTCTTTCCCAGGTAAACTAAAGACCAGATCACACCAGGAATCGCACAGAAACGCGTTTGTGTTCCTGTGCGATGTGAGTGCAATGCATTTTCAGCCCATTAATTTTAATGAGCTGAAATCGCACTGCATCGCACCAACAGTAGTGCATGTACTACTTTTAAAAATGCACTGCAACCGGATCGCAGGGAAGCGCACTGTGATTTTCTACCTGAGTTTGGGGTGTTGTTAACTTTACACTGGTTTACATGTGGCTCGGGAAAGGTGCACCAAACGTGGGTTCCTGCACCGCATCCCAGTGTGAACCAGCACCAACACCCTACCCATCCTGCCACGCCAACCCCCTCCCCCCCCCCCCATCTTTGCACTTACCTTTTGTGGGTGATACAGTTTCACAGTACACTGATCCTGGGGTTTGAAAGCCATGCTGGTCTTCCCCTTCTTTCCCTAGGGACAAAGGGACAGATCAGAGCGGTTCTGATTGGTCCGTTCTGCATGTGACTGCATTAGCAATACACACAAAAAACTGAGCATGTGCAGCTTTTCCCTAGCCTCTGTGCTATCCGGAGATGGATTGGGGACTCTGGAAGAAGGGGAGGATCAGTGGGGACAGAATCAAACAGAGGATTAACCCCTTATTTTCCACAGTGGAGTAACAAGCATGCTTTACTGCATATACAGACTGATTTTACTGTTGTGGGATTAGTAAAACTCTTCTTTTGTTTGCAGAGCCACAAGTGTTGCTGCTCTCTGACGTATCCAGATCTGTTGGCTAGTGTGTTGCCTGCACTCTGTGGCTCCTCCCATTGGCTACTACATTCCTACTGGACACAGTATTCACAAAAGGGCTGGTAGAATGAACCATAAATCCCAGCAAGGGACAAACAATCTATTACACCTTTAAGTATTGGATATTAGCAAAACCTGTAGTTATGCAAAGAAATAAATAGCCTCAACACTTGACAGAAAAGTAAATATTTAACGTTTTTGTTTTATGGGGTGCTTGGATCCCAAACTTTTTATCTGGCAAAAAAAAAAAAAAATGTGACAGACATTACTCGTATTTGAATGTTCTTTCTGTGTTGTACAGATGGAGAAAGCTTTAGTCAAGAAGGTGACGATGAGTCTGAGAATGACAGGCCAGTCAGTATCAGCGGAAGTACGCATGATGAAGAGGAGACTCTTATTAAGAGGGAGAGCACTGTTAGTCCATGTGAAAACCCAATGTTTGATAGGTAACTATGAAACAAAGTGACCCTTTTTATTATTTATTTCAATATTAGAAATTATTGTATAATAATAAGCTGTGTTTTTAAATATATGTAAATGAGACAAGTAAATTATATAACTACAGTTGTCAAGTGTTCCTTATAAAAGTGAATTCCCAGATATGCAAATATTATCTAAACACGAGGCATGTGTATTTTTACTTGATGGTTACTCTTTATGTGATATGTAGAATCCTACCATCTGTGTAGGTTTCTGTAATCCACACTCCCGTAGCTTTTTGCAGACAGCCTGTAGTAGGTGGGCATGTTGGGTCCCTTTCATAGCTCGGCTCTCTGTACAGGCTTTATGCTGCATAGTGATGTCACTGCTCATTTTACAGGGTAATATCTGGATCTACAACGGCATTTGGTGCAAATAAAGTGGATTTATATCCTATGTGGCTATTGCAAAACATATTTAAATAAAGGTTTTTATGCCCAGAGTTCAATTTGAATTTTCTGATTCTGCAGAGTAAAACACCTTCGTCTTACCCTCCTGAGGTGCCATGAATAAAACAACTGCCATCTGATCTTCCTCCCCTACCCATTACTTTCCAAACTAAACTATGCTTTTGGGGCAGATTCACAATGTTGAGGTGCTGCTTTCCAGCAAAACGCACCTTCCAAAGGAATAATACTGCATTGAACATGCACCTTGCATGTAAATGTCTTCTACTAATTCCCCTAACATGTGAAGTAAAAATTTTGAGGTTTTAATGCAGCCTTACAGGGAGGAGAACATTTTTTTTTTCTCTTCAATATTAATTTTTGTGATACCTAGGTAGACATACATTATATTATAAAAATTAACAGAAAATTTCTGTATTGAAAACTGGGGAGTGCAAAATCTGGTACAGCTCTGCATAGAAACCAATCAGCTTCCAGGTTTTTTGTCAAAGTGCAATTGAACAAGCTGAAGTTAGAAGGTTTCTATGCACCAGATTTTGCACTCTCCATTTTTAGTAAATCAACCCCTATGATAGACCTTCCTGCCTCCAAAGTAGAATTAGCCAGGTTTCACAGATTTCAACAGATTTCACTATGCAGAAGCAAGATGCTCTACCCTCAATAGACTAGTTGCAGGCATAGGACAGTGAGTGTCATGGTTGGATCTAGTAAAGAATAGCACAATTGGGTTTCCTGTTGATTTGTAGAGCATATTAGTAACCCCATTGTATGTGGACTTAATTGGCAACAGCTGAAAAGATGGCAAAAAAAAATCGGTCTAATAATCTATAATAATGTATGGCCAATACATGGGTTGAATTTTGAAAGAACTTTCTTTCGAAAATCTTATCTAAGAATTTTTGGTCAGATTTCACACCATTAGTGGGCTGCTGCAACAACCGATTTTCGTGCGGCCATCGAATTTTAATAATCGGACATGTTGGACATTTTTTGAAAAACAAACGATTTTCTAATCAATGATGGGAGAATTGTGCGAGAAATGTAATCAAAAAAGAAAGGCGCATGTTAAAGAAAATTCCCGGAAAGAAAAGAAGATTCCAAGACACGTAAATTCTTTTCTGTAGGGACATGAGGTGAAATTGAAGGTTTGGTTGGTCGAATTTCGAAATCAATGGTGGTACCATCGGATCACAAAACGCACAAATTTCTGATTTTCAAAAGAGAGTTCTTTCAAAATGTGACCCGTGTATGACCAGCATTAGGAAGCTATTTAAGTAGGAACATTTTGATTTGAGGACATCTTGTATAGTAATCCAAAATATTTCTCTCAAAATATTGAATTTGTAAAGAGTTTCAGTTATTGCATCTTTGCATCAACTGTTCAACATTGTCTGATCATGATGTGGTAATTACCAGTTATTCTGGGAGAACTTCACTAAAATTGTCTCTTATTCATTTAGTAACTTCATTCCCCTTATGAGAGTTGTACAGTCGGTGCGATATAACAAAAAGAAAAACAGCTGCGTGTTGATGGAAGGCTGGCTTGTCCATTTCACCAGCAAAGACAGTATGGTGAGTAAACATACAATTACAGCTTTATAGCGTGTTCCAACACACAGCTAATCCATACTGTAGGATATTCTGGCCTTTTGTTACAAAGTACAAATGTACATATTGTATTATCCCACAGTAACCAACAACAATGCATCTTATAGCAACCTAACAGCACTTTATTTGAAAACTAAAAAGTAAATATTAACGCAAAATGATTAAAAGAGAAGTATGGCCAAAGCTTTTTTGGCTATACTTTTTTTGTGGGTCACAGGAGTGGAATTACTTGTGCTCGAGCCCACTGTCGACTAACGTCACAAAGCCGCTTCAGGCTCTGGAAGGATTTCGAACATATTGTCAGTATCCACACAGATGCTTGATCAGCAGCTGGCTCATGGCTGAGAGGTGGAGCCAGTCACTCCCGCCCCCTCCCAGCCTGGTCCAATGAGTGCTGGAGAGACAGAACAGGAAGCGGTGACTGACAGTCACCGATCTCTGCTCAGAGCTGACTGAGAAAGGAGCGATCAGTGGTAATGTGATCGCTCAGTTCTCTGGCTTAGAGCTTGCAGGGGACAGTTGCAGCATCAGAGAGATGTTGCAGCATGGAGTTTAGTACTTCTTCTTTAAACAATTCCATAAAGGTAAAAATATATATTTATTTATTTTCGCTATGATGATTGCTATATGTAATAACAATGATTTTTGACAAATATCATGTTATAGTGAATGGAGCACATGGAGTGTTACACTTTTTTATTTTGTGTACTTCTGGTCTTCCAAAACTTTTCCCAGCATAGAGTGGTGGTTGCAGCTGCAATCTTTCTTAAAAGGGGATCTACTAATTTGCTAAATTAACTCCAAACCAGTTTGATACTAGATCATATTCTCTGGAATAAATTTAGAGGATCCCAACTGTGGATGCTTTACCCACAATAGGCAAAAAGGCAAATGACTAGTCACCAGTATTTCTGCGGTCTCTTTGCAGCTGATGTTTTTTACTTTTAAAGCATACTTCCCAACTTTCTGAAGTGATAAATAGGGACACATTTGAGCACACAGTATGTAGCAAAGGACACATCGCTGTTACAGGAACTACAGAAAATAATTGGCTAGCCCACAAAAGTTATTTTTTTTGCCTCAATTTTTCTATATTGGGTTTGCAAATAACAAATGCAGTAATATAAAAGTTTGATAAACACTTTAGTGCAGCTTAACACTTTTGGTAGTAAAATAGTACATTTTGTATAGGGTTGTGTTCATCAGACTTAAAAGAGGGACAACTAAGGCTGCAGAAGGATTTTATCTCAAAAGAGGGACAACCCCTCCAAACGAGGGGCAGTTGGGAGCTATGTTTAAGCTACCTGTGATTGCCATTAGGTTGAATGGGCCATGTAATTAGTTGAGTACTGATTCAATTGTTGCTTTCAAGATAAGAATGTAGTTAGAATTGTGTGTGATGGAAAGATGCTCAAAACTTCAAATATCTTCCCATCTAGTCACATTCTGAGTTCCAAAGTATGCTTTAAAAGTGTGGAATGACTTGATAGCATTTGATAATTGTCAGGTACTGTACTGGGGAGATCTTCCCACCAGACTTCCCAGTTCGGTCACATCACAGCAATTATTTGTGGGTCTAGTGCTAAAGTGTATCTGCAGGCAAACATTTATTTTATTAGTTTTGACTAGAGTTGTGAAGGGTTAGATTGCCTGTCACTGGACTTATTGGGGAAGTTCTACCTCAACATTGTGACCAGGACAGGAATTGAGGGGAAATTTAAGAGGGACACAGATTACATTTGGCTGAAGAGGCACTTTGAGGTTGAAAAGCCTAGCTATGTACATTGTCTACCTGCTAAATTAGACAAGAATTGTGTGTGTGTGTGTGTGGGGGGGGGGGGATCTGGTACTTTATTAATGTGTTGTCATTTTTCATCAGTTGATTTTATTTTACAGAGGAAAAAGCATTACTGGCAACTGGAAAGTAAATGTATTACATTATTCCATAATGAGACGGGTGGCAAATTTTACAAGGTATGAACATGTTATTATATGTACAATACTATTGCTGCATACCTAGTACAGAACAATTATATCCCTGTATTTGATTACACTGTTCCAAGATCTATGAATGTTTATACTTGATAGCACAATACCAGACCCTTACAATTTCACACTTGACTATACCATGCCAGATCACTGTATATTTGTATGTACTAACACCATGCCAGACATGTAACACCATTACATGTCTACACTTGAGAACATCATATTAAATAATTGTATGCACCTAACAACACCATATAAGACCACCTGACCTTTTCAGCCTCTTTCTTGACCTTTACTCAATAGAAGATCATGTTACTACATGTCCCTATACTGGTTTATTACATAACAAATGCCATTTCATTCAACTTCCAACTTAGGTTTGATGCTGGAAAAACAAGGGCCTCATTTACCTTAAGACGAATATTACCATCCAATTTGCTATCTACCTAGCATACAATGTTACTCAAATATTGGTTCGTGTAACAGCCTATTCTTTCTGAACCATATATCAATGCTGGATTTGAATTGTCCTTACTGGTACACAACAAAAAACTTTAAATGATAAACAAAAAAAAAAAAGAAGACTACTGAATATTGCTCTAATGAACTTTTAAAAATGTGTAAACCTTGCAATTTCTCTACAATTGAAATAAAACCTAAAAAAAAAAAACCTAATCACAAAGCTCACACTCTCCTGTTTTCCAGTCTGCTGGCTTCTGTGCTTTTTTTTATTTATAAAGGAAATGAAGAGGGAAAAAAAGGATGGCTGATCCAAATCAAGCAAACATAATTGTATAAGCAGATTGAGCAAACTAAGTGGGTATTTAATGGAATGCTGTTTACCTGTTTTATTTTGTAGTGTGTCAAAAAGATGCAAGCTTAAATGCATGCAAGTTATTACTGATAAACTTTGAAGGCTAAACATCTAAAAACATAAAACCCTTAGACTATGGGTCTTATGCATCAGGTTGGTCCAAGAATGAATAGGTAAAGTGTGCTTTGCTTTCTTCAATCGATTTGCCCAGACAGGAAGAGTACTGGGGGTACTAGGAAGACATTATGCCTCATGTATCAGCAAGGACCTTTCTCTATGATTAAGCCTATTGGGTGAAACTTGTCAGAGGAGTGGTCCTGGAAGTGGGACCATGTGCTGAAGCGTGTCTGTTGATTAAAATGTTGCCTGTGAAGACATCATCTTTGGATTATACTATGACATGTGCAGGAGTCATGGACTCCAAACCAGCACTTGGATCCAGCATATGTGGGGAGCATTTGGAGGACTGGAGCAGTGGAGTTTGTCTTTTGACTCTCTATAAACAGCAGTAACCTTGCTGTTTTCAATTACAGTGCCTCTCCTTAATATGGATTTTAATAATAGAAGGGGTACTAGGGCCCAGGGCATATTTTTACAAACTAAATGCAATTTTATTGACCATTGCAGGCCTGACACTTGGGGTATGCTGCAGGAGATCCAGTGTACCTGTCTCAGGTTCCAGGTCCTATAATTGATACTGGTACACTGATTGCTAATTCTTCATACCAAGCTACACCATTCTTGACCTCTGAACAAGTACCTTGATATAATCTTTTTACCCACCTCAGACATTTCATAACCAGTATCAATCTTCTTCATATTTCTACATCTGCACACCTGACTGCAACACAGGGCCGTTTTAAGGCAGGGCAAAAGGGGCAGCTGCCCTGGGCCCTGTCATTGTTGTGGGGCCCAAATCAGCGGCCTCATACTTGCCAACTATCCTGGTTTAAATTCCCTCGTCCCTTGAGGTTTTAGTCCTGTGCTGTGCCCCGATATCTCAGTGTGAAGTGCTGCTACTAATGCTGCCCAGCTCTGCCCTATTGTTGTGTACAGATGACTCACCTGCAGACCCTGTGTTTACATGTAAATTACTGGCATTCATATGTAAATAGCAGCGGCCAGCGGCATTGATATGTATATCATGCCCCCCTGAGGTCATGTCCACAGTAATCTCTAGCAACCAATCAACAAGCAGAAATCAGGTGCTGTAACCTCTAGCAACTAATCAGTGAGCCGTAATGTGTGCTGTAGCCTCTAGCAACCAGTCAGTGAGCGGTAATAATACACTGTAACCTCTAGTAAGCAGTCAGTGAGCGGTAATAATACACTGTAACCTCTAGCAACCAGTCAGTGAGCAGTAATAATACACTGTAACCTCTGGCAACCAGTCAGTGAGCAGTAATAATACACTGTAACCTCTGGCAACCAATCACAATAGCTGCCTGATTTGATTCAGTAAACTGATTTTGAGTCTAGCTGCTATTTATTGTATGTCTCAGAGCAGGGGGAGAGCGAAACTGCATGGGGGGCCCCAAGAAAAGTTTTGCCCAGGGTCCAATCAATATTAAAGACGGCCCTGCTGCAACACACTACTTTACTGCATTTCCACACTTGTATACACAGCAACATTACAATTTCTCTTTCTGTTTTTACCAGACTGCAATGGATTTCTATATCACTGCATCTATTTAGACCAGATCTGATTGTTGCATCTCCATACTGTATCTCTTACTTACAAATCCATAACTTAAGACTTCAATTCTCTGCATCCTTTTTGCCTGTTGACAGTGTATATGCAGGCTTCTGTAATACAACTGCCATAACTAAACCTAGTTATATCCCATATTGATCATTAAATCTCTTAAACATGATGTGCTATGCGATTGTTACTCCAATGCCGCAGTTACCAACTTCCCTTTCACATTAAAGTATACTCATGCAAATTACTATTATGACTCTTTCTTTATATCTGTGTCATACATGATCACAAATTTCACATATCTAACATATTTATGTATAGAAAATTATATACATTTAAATCTAGTTGCTAACCAGAATTGCCAGCAAAACCTCAAAATTTACATTTCCCCTAATTGTATTTCAGGAAATACCCCTGTCTGATATCCTCCACATTGAGGCATTTGATAGTAAACCCAATGGGCTTGCAAAAGATGGGGAGACCCCTCATTGCTTTGAGTTACTGACAGACACTTTGGTGTATTATGTGGGAGAGCGACGTTCTACTCCACAAGGTGGGCATTTTAGAGCAGATTCTGGAGACACCTGGTACAGAATGATCCGAAAAGCCCTGATGCCAGGCATGGATGAGAGCAGCACTCCAAAGAAGTCCTCTCAGTCAAGTATTTCAGGTGAGATGTTCTGTGCTCATAACCAATTCAATTTGTTGTCTATTGTAAAACTGCATTCCAGCTTTACAGCATGGGAAAGATCAGAGCCAACAAAATCGGAAGTGACATCGATACGGGCAAACACGCAGCCTAAATGCATTTTGTGATCAACACGTCATCAGGAAGCTGTTGATCATGAAATGCATTCAGGCTGCGTGTCTGCCCGGATCAACGTCACTTCCGGTTTTGTTGTTTCCGACCTCCGGTGTCTTGGAACGCACGCCGCAACCTGGAGAGACAACGAGCGCACTTGGTTGGCTGTACATGTTGGTGCTGACATACAGCAACTGTAAATGTAAGTGCGCATTTGTATATACTTGTTGGAATTGATGTTTTAATAAACTTACTGCACTAGGCTACTCGATATGCTTCTCCCGAGCTTTTATGGTAGACCAATTTAAGGAGATACCTCTGGAGCTGAGAACCATCCCCTTCAGGTATACTGCTGACCAAAGGAGTCTAATGCCGCGTACACACGATCGGAATTTCGGCCAGCAAAAGACCGATGAGAGCTTTTCATCGGGAAATGCGACCATGTGTATGCTCCATCTGAATTTTGCTGGCCGAATTTCCGCTAGCAAAAAATTGAGATCATGTTCTCAATTTTTCAGACGGATAAGGTTTCTATTGAAAATTCCGATCGTCTGTAGCAATTCCAACACGCAAAATTCCTACGCATGCTCGGAAACAATTTGACGCATGCTCGGAAGCATTGAACTTAATTTTTTCTCGGCTCGTCGTAGTGTTTTACGTCACCGTGTTCTTAACGGTCGAAATTTGGCGTGACCGTGTGTAGGCAAGACAGTTTGAATGGAATTCCATCGAGAAAACCATCAGAGCTTTTTCCGTCAGGAATTCCGATCGTGTGTACGTGGCATAAGTGGTACAAGGCGTATTTATTCTAGTTTTTTGGTGAGTTTGTATTTCTCACACACAATTGATGGTGGAGCACAGCTAAATTGTGGACTGGATAATTTTATACGTATGATTAATGTTTTTTGGAGTGATTATTACTTTTATGTTAGATTATGAATTTTATCAGTGCTGTAAATAGAAATGTCTTTATTGTAAAAGATCTAAACAAAAGTCAAAAAAATCCGCGATGAGTGTGCCAGCAAACTAAAAGAATCAAAAACGTACCCTTGTAGCTGTGTACCCGCCAGGAACTGATATGGAAGAAGGCTGGCTGGAGTCCATATCCAGTGTCGGGTCATCTTCAGGGTTACAGCCGACGCATGTCATTTCCTGGGTTCAGGGTGGCCGCGTCACTTCCGGTCTCTTTACAGAGCAGCGGTCAGCGGCAGAGCTCTTGTGGCGGTTTTTCTCCCGGTGCTTATGCCGGGCTTCATTCTGAGGGACCGCCCGCCCGCCACTTTTCTCAGGCTCACGTCAGGCTTCATTCAGGGTGGGGCACCCACTCGCCCGCTTACTTCTCACGGTACTCACGCGGGGCATCATGGGAGCACTCACTCCTCCTGCACCCTTGGGCATCTAGAAGCCCGCAGGGGTTAGCCACGGTTAGCCACGTTTAGTCCTGGTATGCTGGGTGGTGCCAATAACCGGGGGGCTGCTCGGGGGGGCGAGAGAGCCGGGAAAGCAAAACAGCTGAGACTTGCTTGATAGTCCAGGCCACTTAGGGTCACAAATCACAGGGGGGGGGGGGTGCAGACCAGCAGGTTCATCGTCAGCAGGTCTGTTGCAGCATCTCTCCCTATAAGCTTGGGGGGGGGGGGTCACTGAGGACTAGTACTTGAGAAGGTGGGCTGATTGGTGGGGTAACCACTCCCATGGTCATTTTATGATTCCATGCCTCACAGCGTAGCATGTTCTGTCATAGCATGTTCTGCCGCAATGTGTTCTGCCATAACGGTTCTGTTGTAGCGTGTTTCTGTCGTAGTGCATTTCTGTCATAGCATGTCGGTGCCATGCAGTTACAGCATTTGTTTCCATGTCTCATCATACCTTTCATTCAGGTTTCTTCGGATTTAGTTAGCTAGTACTCGCATCTCAGGATCTGTCACGTCTACAGGTCAATACGGGCTGATGTTTAATTTTTAAATGATTTTTGACCCCAATCTTCTCGACCGTATACCATACGTCATACATTGCACGTTCATTTCTTTATACCTGTACGACTACCCACTACGGTCTGTGAGTACATTAGCCCTGAGTATTCAGTTTTAATTACCTGTCTTTGCACTGCAGGTTACTTGGGCTCACTTACTACATACACTAGGGTGGGGGATTCGTCATCAGGTTCATTTACGCACTGTGGTCTTGTCATTACTGCTTACGTCCTAATACTTAGGTAGGCAGAGATGGGTGTTGTTGTTCTCATGTCTGGTTGTCTCTAGTTTGTGTTTCCTTGGGTTTGGGCATGCCGCACATTTTGGAAGCGACTAATTCACGTTCATCCATTCAACCCCATGGGGGGGTTCAGAGCATGGTAGCACGTTATCATTTAGGAGTTGGTCTATACACAAGCACACAGCGGAGCTTTGTCACAGGGGTTTTCCTTTTTTTTTCCCCGCCACAGTGGGGAAGGCAGAACGCTTCTGATTGTTTCCAATTTCCATCCCAGCTACTCCCATCCACCAGCATGGAGCATTATTCTTTAACTCTGATTCATATGGGCTAAATATGCTTTCCACGGCTTGTTATGGTTGCTAGACAGGATGGAGGTGATCGAAGCTCGCTCGTTCAGAGGCAGGGTGTCAGTGCACCCCCAGCTCCTGCTCTTCCTACATTCCTGCAGGCAAGGTCGGCATCCCTTAGTCCACCAGTCTTGTCAAGGTTTCTGGTTCAATATGTCTGAGCCAAGTAATGTTCCTGGTCAGGGGCTGTGTTGGACACTCCCATCCCCGGTTTTCAGGAATTTTCAGGCCTGCACGCAGGCCTCATCACTATCTCGTGGAGCCTTTCGTATGTAGTATCTTGGCTTCAGCAGACAGTAATGCTTTCGTTGTTAATCAAGTTACTGGAGGCAGTAACTTCCAAGGGGTGCTGGGTCTGGTTCTTCACCTTCGTTCTGAAGGTGGTGGGTCAGCCCACCGGGGTGTCCAGGGGCAAGTTTCCGCATCTCAAAGCGAGTTTCCCCATAGAAGTCAATGGAAACAAAGATAATTTGTTCCACATTGACTTCTATTGTATGTGGCCAGGGGTGGGGGGGTTGCCGGAGAGACTCGGAAATACTCAGAGACCGTTCGGAGCTGCTCGGATGTACTCAGAAACCCTCAGAGAGGCTCGGGAAGGGAGTGTTTCTGAGTATTTCCTAATGCATCCGAGTAGCTCCGAACGAGTGTAACTGGCACCCCTGCACCTCTGGCCAAATACGGTACTGCACACCGCAGGGGCTTGAACCCTGCTCGTTTTGTGAGACAACACTCGCAAACCGAGTCAGGATTTTTTCAAAATAATAGCTCGTATTGCAAAATGCTCGTTAACCGCGTTACTCGCAATCCGAGGTATTACTGTAGTTGATTCCATTGCCTGGAGACCCCGGTTACCACACAGGAATCTGCAGTCTCTCTTATGCCGCGTACACACGAACGGACATTCCCGCGGGATTGTCCGCTGGACTCGAGTCCGCCGGACAGTTCGATCATGTGTGGGCCTTCGACTGATTTTTTTTTCCCAAAAGTCCGGCAGACTAGGTATTAAGTTTTGTTTTAAAATTATCCGCTGGACTTGGCAGTCCGGCGGACAATACAGCCGTCTGTATGATGGTCCGGCGGACCAAAAAGGACGCATGCTCAGTAGCAAGTATGTCACGGAGTCTAGTGTTCGAGTCCCGTCGTACGTGCTGTACGTCATCGCGTGATCCGCCGGACTTTTAGCGTGATCGTGTGTGGTCAAGTACGTTCGCTTTCAAGTCCGGCGAAGCCCAGCTGGAAAGTCCGGCGGTTTGTCCGCTGGACTAGGTCCGGCGGACAAAGTCCCTTCGTGTGTACGCGGCATTAGGGTGCTGAGCCAATGTCCCCTTGATGGCCCACAAAGTGGTAGGTCCGGGCCATATATTATCATTTGTTCTGGGTTCCACTCTTGGCTCTAATGTCTTGATTGCAAGGTTGCCATGAGAGCTGGTTTATCTAACCAGCTCTCCAGGTCACAATGATGATATAGGGCCCGGACCTACTATCTTTTGTCCGATCCCCAGCCTGTTTAAAAGGGGGGCTTACAGTCACTTGCGTATACTGAATCATGCCATGAGAATTATTCCTCAGGATGGAGTCTGGCCCTCCTTCCCCTGGTTCAGGACTCTGACTCGGTTGTCAGGTTACAAGCAGAAGCACAACCTGATTTAAATCATGTGGGACCACTTTTCTGTGTGTCCGTTATTATTTTCTCAATGTTTACTCCATAAGCAGGATTCTCAGAGTGTTTCAGTCGCTGCTGACTCAGTTGCTTTGGCCCCCGGAAGTTTTTCATCTGCCCTAGTTTGCGCATATTTCGTTCGTTATTTGCCCAATACTGGCAGTTACGGTCACATGGGGATCGGTTGGTCAAGGAGCTCAGTGTTATGAAGGGTTGGCCATAGCCTAATTTTTAATAAGGTGGATCAGGGGGTTGGAAGATTTCTAAGGTTCCTGACTCTGGCTTTCAATGCATATTGCCACAGCGTATTGGCATTATCCACCAACACTATTAAGCAAATCTATCAGGTGTCCAGCACTTTAGACCCCTGCAAACTTCTGTCAGTTTGTCCATTTTTGCGGCTCACCCTCTCAAACTTCCCCATACCAAGAATAGATGGACAGGCCAGGGGTTCATGGGAATTTTACAGAGCTACTTAACTGGTGTCCGTTTTGAAGTGTTCAATCTTCTCTGCAGTTATTTCATAGGGGCTCCTCGGGTCAGCCTTGCTCCCTTTCCCCCACATATCCTCCCCACTACAAGCAGTTGGTTCTCATGTCTGTGTTTTTCTCAGAAATTTAGGCTTAATCCAAGTAATTTACGGGACATATTTTTGGGTTCTGGGCAGTTTTGCAGGTTCCAAACAGCGTGTCCCTTCTTATCATCAATTCATGGGACGCTGGTATTCCTCCTGTTATAGCTGATACATACCGGATCCGTATACTGAAGCCATCTGGGCGTTCGCTACTCTACTAGATGGATTGTTACCTACCCTTCATCAAGCTTTCTTATTACACCTATTTTCGTGTCTTTTTGCCCTCTTTTAGGCGTACTGACCAGCTAGGCCAAGGCACACCTCAGGTCTTGGTAGTTAGGGTATCGCATTTCCAAGTGAAGACTCTGACTACAAGTAAGAAGGCTGTCCGGAGGCTAGCCTGTATTTGTAGGAGGGGTCTGAGGGGTTTATATCCCTCCTCCTCTGATTCTGCGTCGGCTCATCTTCAGGGTTCCCACCCACCCGTTTCCCTCATATATACTTATACACATCATACTTTTTTAATTTTCATACATTCAGGGTATGCCCTCTTTTATGTGTACTGACCAGCTAGACCAGGGCACACCTCAGGTCTTGGTAAGTGAAAACTCTGACTACAATTGCAGCATTAGAAATATTATACAGCTAACTAGGGAGGGGAATGGTGATGCAGCTTAAAAAAAAAGTTATTTATTTATCATTAATAAATCTATATTTTTCTACTTAATTTTCCATAGGAGCATTTCCTGAACCACAGCCAAATTTGGTAAGTCAATTTATATTACACAAAAGTCCACATAATAGCTTTCTACTTTCACAGAATTCTTTAATATACAACTGTAATGAGTTGTATATAATTGCCACTCTATTTTTAAACATGTGGAAAAAATGCAAAATCAGCTCTGGGGGCAGAGCCAAGCTGGAGTGCAAAATATGTACTTTTCCTTTTAAAGGTGAGATTTTGCACTCCAGCTAGGCATTCCTTTAAATCTACAGAATATTGTATTTTACTGAAAATTTCATACACTTGCTTACATTTTACATAGTTAGTCTGGTTGAAAAAAGACCATCTAGTTCAACCAATAAAAGGGAAAGTAAAAAACTAAATTACAACTATATATACACTAGCCTTTACCCACAGTTGATCCAGAGGAAGATAAAAACTAAAAAAAAAACAAAAACAAAAAAAAACAGCAAAAGCATGATCCAATTTGCTCTAGCAGGGCAAAAATTCCTTCCTGATCCCCCAAGAGGCAATTGGATATGCCCTGGATCAACTTTACCTATAAATATTACTATCCAGCTACGTATATTATATACATTTAGGAAAGAATCCAGGCTTTTTTTTGTTTACAATCTTTTTTTATTAAGATATGTAGCGTCGACACTTTTCTAAAGTGTGCGCTATATGTGTAAATTTCGTTTTTTCAGAACTGTAACTGAGTTCTGGGGGTTAATTATTTAGGTCATTTACTTTGGCGTCAGTTTGACTGGGCTGTACTGGAGTTCTGCCTGGTCATACGTGAAGTGAGCAGGCTGAGAACGCAGTCTGGTTGGACGTGTTAGGTACCCATTTCTCGGAGCCAATCAGCGGGCGCGTCTTGTCCCGCTGTGCATTCTGGGGAGGGGTACTTAAGATGCTGGAGTCACGTGTTCAGGTTGGGCTTGCTCTTTGATTCCTGGTTCCGGCCCGGACCAGCGCCGTGAGGGGTCCCGGACCCAGGAGTGTCTGATGTCCCCGTAAGCATGGTCACCCTGACCAGCCCCAGAGGCCCTCATGGTCTGGGGTGGGGATCCGCCCGAGCCTCGGAACTGGCTAGTTCGAGGCCCAGTAACTGAAGGAGGATTCTGAAGTATCCCGTTGTGCTCTCGGCATTGGAGAGGCACGGCAACTCGTACAAGCGACCAGGGGAGGACTCTTCGGAGGAGGGCCAAAAAGCTGGCTTTTCGGTAAGAGCCCGGGAGCTGAGATTGTATGGACACTGACTGAATCTGCATTTCCTACGGTATGGCCGAAACGGCTGGAAGATTCAGGTACCATAGTAAAAGTTCCTAAACCGATCCTTCGGTTACAACATAGTCTGTGGCAGAGACTTTGCAAATCTTTGAATCACTTGTTGGCTGCTAGATCCACAGACAAGGGTTTATCCAACAGTGAAGTGCCCAGTTGCAAGTGGCTACTCTCTGGGCTATCTAAAGAGACATTCATTTGATGTCAGCAGTTCTTAAGTGCCTGAGCTTTATCACCCATGCCCTCTATTCCCAACCAAGAGACGGTGTTATATTTGAACGTTACTTTTTGCAAATAAAAATCCTCAAAAGGACATTGAGTGTCAGCTTCTGAAATTACTGGGTACTAACCCTGGGAACCCCTAGACAACGAACGACGAGCTACAAGGAGGAGGTAATTGGTAAGCCTAGAAAATACATAGCCCCGCAGGGGTTATGGCACTACAGGTATATAAAATATACATTAGTGTGACAAGACACAAAAGAGAGTAAATGTCACAAGTACAATCTTGAGTCAAAAGATAAAACAATGCAGAAGCATACAAAAAAAAGGAACCTTAAGAAAACATGAATCAACAGTTGTACAAAAATAGATACATGAAGGATCAGAAAGATATACCTAGGGCTATTGATCCTATAGTACATGGTAACTTAACAGGTACTATATAAGTTCAAAACAGTAGAATATATCTATGAGTCTTCCAAGGAATCCAGGCCTTTTTAAAGCAATCTGATTAACTGGACAGAACCAGCTCTTGAGGAAGTCTTTTCCACATTTTCACAGCTCTTACTACAAAGAAGCCTTTGCGTATTTGGAGATTACATTTGTTTAATGCATGCTTTGCTGTGATTGTCGTGCTACAATTTAGGCAAAAATCACATTGCGTTTGAAGTGCCATTAAGGCCCCTTTCACACCGGGGCGTTTTTCATGCGGTACAGCGCTAAAAATAGCGCCTGTTCACCGCCTGAAAAAATCCGGCACCTTTAACTCCAGTGTGAAAGCCGGCGGTCTTTCACACTGGAGCGGTGCGCTAGCAGGATGACAAAAAAAGTCCTGCTAGCAGCATCTTTGGAGCGGTATAGGAGCGGTGTGTTCACCGCTCCTATACCGCTCCTTCCCATTGATTAGAATGGGACACCGCGGTAAAACCGCGGCAATACCGCCGCAAAGCGCCGCTACGGCGGCGCTCTGCAGGGGTGTTTAACCCTTTTTCGGACGCTCGCGGGGGGTAAAACCGCACCGCGAGCGGCCGAATACCGCGGTTAAAACGACGGTAAAGCAGCGCTAAATATAGCGCTGCTTTACCGTCACCGCGGCTCCCCGCCCCAGTGTGAAAGGGGCCTAAGGCTGACTGGCACCCAAATGCCCATAGGGGTTTTTTCCACAATTGCTGTGTGATTTGGAATCACAGCCAGAATCGTGCTAATTCCGCTCATGATTCCAAATTGCTAGGTGTGAATAGGGCCTTTGGGTAAACACTTGCTTCTATGAAAAACCAATGGGCTGTGAACAAGTGGACATGTCTGCCTTATCATGCTGTTCATCATTCACAGTATGATTGGGCTGAGACTCAGCAAGTTTAGAATGGAAGGCCTGAAACAAAATGGGCAAACCACATTATTTACAGTTTTATTTTTTATCTTCTGTTTGTATAATAATGTAATTTTGGAGCCATTTTCAAGATACAATGGTTATAGAAAAGATTCACCCCCCCTATAAAATAATCACATTTTGTTGCTTTGTAGCCTGAAAAAGTTAGTAGAAACATATATCCCAACAAACCTAAAGGCTGTAATTAAAGCATATTGTGATCCAACAAAATACTGACATAGGTTGGTGATTTTTTCTCTGATATGTTGGTGTTATATCTTTCGCTTGGATGTTATAAGTTACACTAGTAAATACAGCTGGATAAAGCAAAAACTGTGCCTGTCTTCATTTCAGGCTACAAAGCAACAAAATGTGATTATTTTAAAGGGAGTTGAGTATTCTCTATACCCACTGTATGTCACTTGTTTTAGAAGTCCTAGATATTTATCATATATAATTTATAAACGGCTGTTTTTTGTAATTGATTTTGTATTGGGGCCAGTTCACTCTGGGAGTGCATTCCAGTGCGTTCCCATGCAGTGCGATGTTACAGCCCATTCATGTGAATAGGCTGAAATTGCACTGGAATGCGTAAAAGTAGTGCATGCAATACTATAATAATAATAATAATAATAAATACTAATAAAAAACACACTGCACCAAATTGCATGGTTGTGTTTGGGGTGCCATTAACAATGATTGCCATCTGCTACAGATCGCAAAAGGCAGTACGTTTTAGCGCACTGCAAAGAACCTCGCACGCAAGGTACCTTTCCTGTGTTGTAGTATGAATGGCCCTAAATCTTATATCTATTTTTTTTCGTTTCTCCAAGGATATCAGTCATATGTACCAGATCTTTCCAGATGAAGTTCTGGGTTCAGGACAATTTGGAATTGTCTATGGAGGTAAGATATTTAATTAAACCCTTCTTTTTTTTTTTTTTTTTAATTAAGCAATGTCAATGCTTTCTATTTTAAGATAGCAGTGTTTATACTCTCAATATTTAAGTAGAAGCATTTTTTCTCTAAACATAACCTTGTTGGGTTTTTTATGACCGATAGATTGTTATCCAGATAGCTTAGGAAGGAGTGGAAGGCATAAAGATCAAGTTGGAAAATGATCCTCGAACAGCATTAGCAATCAGCTGCTGCCAGTGATCAGTGTATTCCAACAGTGGTGGATGACGTTGTCAGAATACAATGCGATTCATCCATCCAGCTCCTTTGTGTGGATAGAGGAATGTTACTTTTCATACTACTTTAACTACTTCCTTAACCCTTGATTGGTCCTATCCCACAGATTATTTTTTATCATGTTGGTAAATGTGCTCAATGGCTAGGAACTTGTTACTGCCCCCTAAATGAGTACTAAGTGCACAGTCCTCGACTGAATATAATCTTTGGCCATCAAATTGGGAGAGTTTTGTGCTGTTTATGGCCAACTGTAGAGTTTTGTTTTAAATTTGTTTAAATAATAGGAATCTTTAGTATAATAGGTTAAATTCACAAAGATAACAAACTAGCATGATGATTCTTATTTTCCAGGTAACAAATGACAGTTATTTTCAGCGGTGTCCAATCAGATTTGAAGATTAGGCAAGCCATAGATGATGCGATTTTCTTTCCTGTAACCACAAATGTTGCAGGAAAGAAAATCACTTGATTCCCACAGCAACACATTCAGTGTTGATGAAGTCATTTCTCCCACGACGCTATTGTGTTCTGCTGGCAGATAGCCTTCCCTGCCAGCAGAACATAATGGTTACTGCCAGCAGCTATAACCGCCGGCAATAGTCGAATGCAAATCATTCCGACAGGCTGGCTGTACTGAAGTAAAACTAGCCTGGCCATAGGTTGGTCGAATCTCAACCTGTCCCTGCTGAACCGGCTGATAGTTGATCCATCCATGGCCAGCTTTATACTCACATGACTGAAATGCAGAGGCGGCTCTTTAATTAGGCAAATTAGGCGGTCGCCTAAGGCCTTGCGCTCACAAGGGCCTCGCGACCACCTAATTTTCCTACTGAAGAAAGGGGAACACTGGCGTAGCGTGGGCCGCTGGTGGACCCATGCTGTCCCTGGGTCCGATGCCCCAGCCAGCCGCGGGAGTCGGGATACTACTGACAGCGGCACAGCGCTGCCTGCACTGAACAGGTAGGGGGGTTGGATCGCTGCAGCGGGTAACAATTACAGGAACCAATGCCATGCCCTGTATCTGTGTCCATCCAGCAGCTAAAAGCCCTGCCACCCGCGGCCGCCGCCCCCCCCCCCCCCCCCTTCTCCGCTGGACAGACACAGATACAGGGTTCCTGTAATTGTTCCCCGCAGCCTTGTCTCTGTCACGTGTCAGGCAGAGTCTTCTTCTCTGCCTGACACATCACATCAAGTGCTGCTGATTAAGAGAACGGGACCTGCCGGCGGAGGTAGCGGGACTCGGGAGCAGTGATGGCACTAACGCCGTTAAAGTAAACGGCGTTACGTAACGCCGTTACTTTAGAGGGTAACGAGTAATCTAACTGATTACTCTTCCCCTCGCGGTAACGCCGTTCCCATTACTGGGGCGGCGTTACCGCAATTACCCGCCGCGATCGCGGAGCCGTCCTCGGCCTTAGGAAAGGCCGCGGCTTCGGCCTAGCTCCGGAGCGGCGGCCGACGGGTGCACCAAGATGGCCGCCGCTCCGGCCTAGCTCCGGAGCGGCGGCCACCTTGGTGCACCCGTCGGCCGTTTACAATGTGATTGCTCCGTCAAATGACGGAGCGATCACATTGTAAACAAACCGGCGTCAAGATGACGCTGGTCTCCCCTCTGTGTACAGATCTGTACAGTGGAGGGGAGAGATCGGATGGCAGCAGCCATCCCTCCATACCCTGCCACTACTCTGCAACACCCTGCTAATACTGCGCAATACTCTGCAACACCCTGCTAATACTGCGCAATACTGTGCAACACCCTGCCAATACTGCGCAATACTCTGCAACACCCTGCCAATACTGCGCAATACTCTGCAACACCCTGCCAATACTGCGCAATACTCTGCAACACCCTGCCAATACTGCGCAATACTCTGCAACACCCTGCCAATACTGCGCAATACTCTGCAACACCCTGCCAATACTGCGCAATACTCTGCAACACCCTGCCAATACTGCGCAATACTCTGCAACACCCTGCCAATACTGCGCAATACTCTGCAACACCCTGCCAGTGCCACTACTGCGCAATACTCTGCAACACCCTGCCACTACTGCGCAATACTCTGCAACACCCTGCCAATACTGCGCAATACTCTGCAACACCCTGCCAATACTGCGCAATACTCTGCAACACCCTGCCAATACTGCGCAATACTCTGCAACACCCTGCCATACCCTGCAACACCCCGCCATACCCCGCAACACCTGGCCATACCCCGCCACACTCTGCAATACGCGGTAATACCCAGCCATACTCTGCGATACCCAGCCATACTCGGCGATACCCAGACAATATTACAGTTGGGGAGATGACGTGGATATTACAGTGGGGGCTTTATGGTGGTGGAATTTTCAAAGGTTTTTGCAAATTCAATTATTATTTGCTGATCCGAAAAATGATCCGATCCGTGACTCTGCAACGATCCGATCCGTGAGTTTGGGGGGGACAGATGTACAGGGGGGGAACAGATATATGTGTGGGGGGGGGACAGACGTGTAGTGGGGTACAGAGGGGGAACAGATATATGTGTGTGGGGGGGGGGGGACAGACGTGTAGTGGGGTACAGAGGGGGAAAAGATATATGTGTGTGGGGGGGGACAGACGTGTAGTGGGGTACAGAGGGGGAACAGATATATGTGTGTGGGGGGGGACAGATGTGTAGTGGGGTACAGAGGGGGAACAGATATATGTGTTGGGGGGGAAATAGACGTGCAGGGGGGAACGCGCCCCTTGCTTACAGTAATACTAGACCCGCCCCTAAGAATATTAAAAAAAAAAGTCAGTTACTTTGCTGAGTAACTAATTACTTTTCCAATGTAGTAACTGAGTTACTAACTCAATTACTTTTTTGGGAGAAGTAATTTGTAATGTAACTAATTACTTTTTTAAAGTAAGATGACCAACACTGCTCGGGAGCCCTGGAAGAAGTACACGCACGGTGAGTAGAGGGCTGTGTGTGATAGAGGCGGAGGCTGGGTGGGACTATGGGACTACAATTTCCAGCAATGTCTATGGAGGAGGAGCTTTTGGTATGAGGCTGGAGGTGAAAGCATGGTGTATCAGTCCCACTTGCAGTCTGCAAGTGAGACTGATACACCATGCTTTTACCTCAAGCCTCATACTAAGTGCTCCTCCTCCATGGACATTGCTGGAGATTGTAGTCCCATAGTCCCGCCCAGCCTCACAGTGTAGGTGAGATCACATGTGTCTGGATGGCAGGAGGAGGAGCTCAGAACACTTCGATATATATCTGCAATCAGTGATGGCTGGTATTTTGTTTGGGGGGCGCGGCAAACAATACATTTCCACCAGCCCGCACATACCCTATCCCACGGGTAGCGACAGCGGCTTCTCTCAGGGCTGCGGGCATCTCGTCCCTCTGTTCCCCAGCGTCTCTTCCCTCCTCTTCCTTTCGGCCAATCTGGTGATGGGTCTCATGACACGCTTCCTGATTGGCTGGGAGGAAGATCAGTGTGAGAATAGCAAATATTTATTCGCTATTCTCACACAACTTGGTGGGCTTGGAGCGCATTTCTCTGTAGCCTATTCTCTGTAGCCTCCGGCTCTAATCATGTGCTTCAACCCCCCCCCCATTGGAATCCATGCATTCAGCTCCCAGTATGTAGATCAGGGGGCCGGGCACACGGATTGGGGGGTGGTGCCCCTGCACCATTAATGGATGGGCCGCCACTGTCTGCAATCCTACAGTGGTACAACACTGCCCACATATCATAATTAGCAAATCATCCCCTCCCCCTCTTCTCCTTCTACCGCCCCTCTATCCCCCCCCATTATTTCCATCACCCCTCGTCTCCTCTCTCTCCCCCTCCCTCTCTCTATCATTCCCCCCCTCCCATGTCCTCTCTCCCCCCTCAGTCCTTTCTGCCCCCTCTCTCTGTCCACATTCCACTCTCCCTCTCTCTGTCCTCTCCCCCTCCCGCTCTCCTTCCTCTCCCTCTCTCTATCTTCTCCCTCTCTATCCTCTTCCCCCTCCTGTCCACTCTCTCCTCCCTCCTCTCCCTATCCTCTCCCCCTACCCTCTCCCTATCCTCTCCCCCTTCCCTCTCTCTATCCTCCCCCCTCCCTCTCTCTAGCCTCTGCCCCTACCCTCTCTCTAGCCTCTCCCCCTACCCTCTCTCTAGCCTCTCCCCCTACCCTCTCTCTATCCTCTCCCCCTACCCTCTCTCTATCCTCTCCCCCCCTCCCTCTGTCCACTTTCTCTACCCCCTCTCTCTCTCCTCTACCCCCTCTCTCTATCCTCTTCCCCCTCCTGTCCACTCTCTCCTCCCCACCTCTCTCTATCCTTTCCCCTGTTCCTTCTCTCTGTCCCCTCTCCCCCTCCATTTCTCTGTCCTCTCCCCCCCATTCTCTCTCTCCCCTCACTCTCTTTGTCCTCTCTCCCCCTCCCTTTCTCTCTCCCCTCTGCTCTCCCTCCCGGTCTTTTCTCCCCCCACCCTCTCTGTTCTCTCTCTCCCCCTCCCTCTTACTTCTGTGTTCTTTTTCCCTACCCATATCCTCTCTACTCCCCTTCCTCTGTCCTCTCCCCCTCCCTCCCTCCTCCTCCAGGGTCATGTATTGTGTAAAGACCACAGCCCTCTACACCTTGAGCATGGGGTTTCATGGGCACTATGAACAGCAAGGCCCAGAGGGGTGGCCAGGATACTGGGAGTTAGTTCAGATTTTCATTTTTTGTGAAAATGTGAACTTACCCTTTAAGTCTTCCAAACTATTTCAGGGCATAAAAGAGACCCTATAGGTGCTGCATTCCTCTTACCAACCTGGTGGAACATTCAGGAGACCTGAGTCCCCAAAAACTATTATATACAGCTCTAGACCAGCCAGAGGAAGAGGTAAGGCTCCAATGGTTGTTATTGGCTTCTAACTTTGATGGATGGGCCTCCTTTATCAGTAGGGTGGAAAAGGCGGGCCCAAGCTTTCTACAACAGTGGCTGGTCAAGATTTGCATAATGGAGCACCCAAGGTTTAGGGGTTCTGAGGTATGTGACCTTAAAACCACCAACAACAGATGGAATATGGGAACCTGTGGGTGATTTTATCGTTCCAGGCTTTACCATCCAATGTCAAGTGCTCTTTTCTCTCCCCTGCAGCCACTGCTGACTGACACAGGGGATCATGTGACCAGACCACAGGTTAGAGGGTGCAAATTACTTGCCTTGCCCCAGGCGCTGACAACCCGTCTTATGTCACTGGAGGTGAGAGCTCAATATTGAGAAGAAAGATGGGGCTGCCACATTGATCTGTCAATGTTATCTCTTTGTGTCACTCACAAATGGCAATCTGCTGACAAGACACACCCAGGGGAGAGCAGAGCACAGCCCGGAAAAGGGGGGGATGGTCTGGGTGAGCTCGCTGGTGTGATATAATACAATAACATGCTGGAATCCTTGAGGACTGGTCATGGGTGGATTGCCATCAGTTTATTGTACATTGCAATGTAGTATTCATTTTTATCACTTTAATTTTTCATCCCATTATGGGCGTGAGAGGGCCTCATGTCAAAGTTTTGCCTAATCCTCACAAAGCCTAGAGCCGCCTCTGCTGAAGTGTGGATCCTTATCTCAATGTTCATGCTTTGTGAACTGAGCCCTTTGTCTGTCATCTACAGCTAAACTTTGCCTTGTAAGCTGAAGCTGCCAATTATTTAGCTATAGGAAAGGTTAATCTCACAATAACATAGTTTGAGCACACTGGTTATAAACGGATCTCATATTTATGAATTACCACAATCAGATATTGAATTAGAAAAGCACAAAAATGGAAAACACGAGCGATGACTTCAGTAATACACTTCTGCTTGGTATGAAGGACGTGGGAAAGGGATCTGATATACTGTATATACGCGTTTCCCTACGGTCCTCCCCCCTGCTAATGGATTTTTACATACAGTGTACACAAAGCTATACACTGTGGGACAATCCCCCCTTAGCAGCCAATCCACATACACATATATATCCCATAATAAGTTTATCTTAAGCCAGACAGAACAATGTGAAGTCATTAACATTTAACAATGAGACAGGCACAATCCACATTCCCTCCCAACACACAAACAATAGGGAAGTCTGCCAATGACATCTGTGTGTCTCTCTCACAGACAAGCACATGGAATACACTGTGTAAGGTGGTATTAAATCTTCATATTTCTATATGAAGACATTGCTGACAAATATTACTGACCCACTTGAAGAATATTAGAATATTTTTTTTTTTTTTCTTGGCCCAAATAAGGCAAAAAATGGGCAAAATGTGGCATTTTAGTTTGGCGCCTTGGCAATGTGGCATTTGAAGGTCTCTGTTCATAACTGAAGCATTATGTACTGTTTGTATTGTAAAAAATAATAAAACAAAAAAAAAAATGACACCGTCATCTGCCCTACTGACACCAGCATGTCACTATAACCAAAATTTTGAAATGACTATATTATTATTACCATTTTTTGGCTTATTTATTTATAACATTAGAACTTCTCTCTCTGGGCAGGGGGCTGGGGCTGGGGGTGAGTGGATGAAGAACTTCTCTCTCAGGTTTTTGGGAGGGACTGGCACCTAACTGGGTCTTTTTCCCAGTTGAAAGAATGACTCGCTTCTGCACTGTTGGTATGGATGTATCTGTGTCTCTAACTGCTGGTGAAGACTGTGGCGTTGGGTATTTGGCGCTGGGATGTGCAGTGTCCCTGCAACTCTGGCCGCTTGCATAGGACAGTCACTGGAATGCTGGGTGCAGAAATACTGTGGTGCCGTATCTCTCTGCAGCAGCTCACAAAACGGCAACACCCGACTGAACTCTCCAACGTCCCCAAGGCAAGTCCGGGAGCCTGCCAATTACAGTTACATTTATAGACCCTCCCTAAATCCCCTGTTGATCTGGTTTGCATGGAAGTTGTAGTCTCTGGGCTGCTTCACTGTTCAATAAGTGTTAGCTGAGGGACTATGTGTCCCAAGATCCTCTGCTTTCAGGGTCAGGAAGGGCGACCTCCATCTAGAGGCAGGAAGATGATGCAATGATCGTAACAAATACATAAGGGGGGAAATAAACAACCTGTTGTGTACTCAGTAATGTCTCCTGTTCTCCATCACTTAGTAGCCCTGCACCTGGCTACATTGTAACTCAAAATGATATATGTTATCTATGTATTTTATTTTTTTAAAGGAAAGCATCGGAAAACTGGGAGAGATGTTGCAATAAAAATTATTGATAAACTCAGATTTCCTAGTAGACAAGAAAGTCAACTCAGAAATGAGGTGGCCATATTACAGGTAATAAGAGATCATTTTATTAGACTGATGAATGTTGTTTTATTTACGGTAAATTCCTTAACACATTTGTTTATGGGTTGTGTGTTTCTAGTAGACAACAGTCTCATTGTAATTTCAGTATTTTCACCAATAATTCAAGGCTAGAATAATTAAAAAGGAATAGAGTGCCACTAACAACATAACGTTACATAGTTGTATAGTAGTTAAGGTTAAATAAAGACAATAGTCTATCCAGTTCAACCTGTAGGTGTCTGTGTGTCAGGGTCTATAATTATTTCCCATATCCCTGTATGTTGTGTTCTTTAAGATGCCTGCCCAAGAGTCTCTAAAAAATATCAATACTCCCCGCTGACACCACCAATTGTGGAAGAAAGTTCCACATCCTTATTGCCCAGACAGTGAAAATCCCCCAGCGCAGCTTAAGATTAAACCGCTTCTCCTCCAATCTCATTGTGTGGCCCCGTGTCCTCTTACGCTGCGCTTTCCTATGCTGGATCACCATTGAGGTATTTGTAGATCACTATCATGTCCCCTCTCAAGCGTCTCGACAGGTTGAAACTGGATGGACTGGTGTCTTTATTCAACCTTAATAACTATGTAACTATGTCTCTTCTCCAGTGAGAATAGATTTAGTGCTTGTAGTTGCTCCTCATAATGGAGGTCTTCCAGCCCCCTTAATAATTTTGTTGCCCTTTTTTGGACTCTCTCCAGCTCCTGCACATCCTTTCTGAGGACTGGTGACCAGAACTGAAAGGAATACTCCAGATGTGGCCTGACATATATCATATAAACATGATATATTTTAAAGCAGTTCAAAAACTATATGTATATAAAGTACCTATAAATATTATATAACTTCCTTAATATTAAAGGGGTTGTAAAGGCAATTTTTTTATCTTTTTTTAAATAACACACATGTTATACTTACCTCCACTGTGCAGCTCGTTTTGCACAGAGTGGCCCTGAACCTGGTCTTCTGGGGTCCCTCGGCGGCTGTCTCGGCTCCTCCCTGCAAGAACTAAGCACCTTCATGTGAGCTCTCTCGCATGGTGGTTAGTTCTTGTGGGCGCGCTCCCGTGATACAGCCGGCGGCTATAGCCGCTCACTGTATCACTCGGCCCCTCCCCCCGATGCGCCGCATCATAGAATGTGATTGACAGCAGCGCGAGCCAATGGCTGCGCTGCTTTCAATCCATCCACTCTAGCCAATCAACGGCCAGGCTGAGCGGCGAAGAGGAAATCGGGGGCAAGCGCGGCAGGTGAGCGGGCTCAGGTAAGTAAAACGGGGGGCTGGGGGGGCCGGTATTGTCGGATGTTTTTTCACCTTAATGCATTAAGGTGAAAAAACGCAAACCTTTACAACCCCTTTAAGGGAAGCTTCAATCATTTTCAACTGGTTTGCCCATGGAACATGGGCCTTGAGGCGTGGATCATGGGTCTCGAGGTCGGAGTTTGGTTTCTATTTATTGCATGTACCTATAAAACATCTTTGTACTGTAATGCCTTTGACAGCGCTATGCACACCGTTGTGACCTCTGCCTTGTGGTTATGTGTTATTAAATGACTGATGGAAAACTCTTTAGAAAAAGACAACTAAAACCTGCATTCTGCATACCCTTCTGCAACAATATAGGCACAAAAAGCCAGTGAGATCGAAAGGCAATCCACTTGCCATCTGATGTAGGCACAATGGAAATTGAAAATCGGTTTAGAATTCATTGTTTTGATGACTACTTATAACTTTCATATACACCATGCCTACACTCTTTGCACAGAAACCCTTATAACACAGTGATTCCTTGTTTCTTCAGAACTTGCGTTCTCATGGGGTTGTTGACCTTGAAGCTATGTGTGAGACTCCAGAGCGCATCTATGTGGTTATGGAGAAGCTACATGGGGACATGTTGGAAATGATCCTCTCAAGTGACAAGGGGAGACTTCCTGAGCGAATCACCAGATTTATTGTCACACAGGTAAATTCTGAAAGGGGAAGACTGAACTGCCTGCAAACATTAGTTATAAAATCTATTGAGAAATTATAATCTTTATATTTTGTGATGGAAGTGACTGGCATACCACACATACAGATTTTTATTCATGTAGCCAAAGGGCTATGAGTATTTAGACATTGCATGGATGCTTTAAAGGCTAAGTTCACCTTTTATGTAATTTTTTATAATATTTTTGCAGCAAAAAAATGTGCATTTATTATCTTTTCCCTCAGGAGCTTGCAAAGCATTGCACCCTTGATTAGTGAATCAGGGGTGCAATGTCAGGCTCCTGCAGACAAGCCCTGCTACTTTCAGCCCGTACCTACATATGGGTAGACTGTTTGCAAGCTGCAGGGCTAGCAAATTAACTACGAGAGCGCAAATCAGTTTGTTCAGCCACAGTGGCCGACTGTATTTGCAGCTCTCTCATTCACTGATCACAGCCAAGCTATTTTCAAAATGTGACAGCAGAGAGGATCCCCTGCTCGCTATCACAGGGAGGGAGGGGATTGGGGTGTGGGGGGCAGGTTTGGAGCATGTTAGATATTACACCCAAAATATGGGTGTAACTTGTAACATGCTCAGAAAGGTCAGCTTATACTGTACGAGATAAAACAAAAATTATTGTCTCCCACTCAAAATATGAGCCTATTTGTTATGCATAAGGGTCTTTTTAAAGTCTATTTACCAAATTGCCCTAATCCAAAGAATAAATCATACATTTAAGAAGAGATACAGAAATTCACAGGTTTGTAAATAAATAATAACATGGACCAACAATGATAAAATATAGCTATAAGCCACATTCCTGACAAATATCTAGTACTATGGAACTATCTAGAAGTATTGAGCACTAAGAGACTTTGATGTATAAGCAATTGTGCTTATTTCTATGGTTGTGTATCTTTATGGACTTTAGTGGTGAGATCTATGTGCTTAAAGTGAACCTGTGCCCAGACTATACACAAAAAAGTATTTTGTATAACAAGTTAGGATTAATGGCTGCCAGCAAAAATGGGTAGATATACACAAACGTAAACAAAACAAATCTACAATACATTTTTTCAGCACAAATATGATTAGATATCACGTGGAGAAAAGAAAAGTGCAAATAAATATAGAGCAATTTATATATAAATAAATATAGGTCCCAAATATGTGATATAAATAGTTCATCCCAGTGAAATAAACTTCTGCCAACACACCTAATCATAAGTAATGTCTTCCCATCTTTGGAGACAATCAGTATAGCAGCAAAAACAGCCTGATTAAACATAGGAGATGGTCTCCTTTATTACACCAGCTCCCACTTGCAACAGGTGGAATGATCTCTTTTTCTCACCTTCGCTCTACCACCAGAGGGCAGTAAAACCAACCAGCAGCCAAAGCTCACAAACCGGTGCAGACACAGGGGACCACAGTATAGTGATTTTATTAATATCCAATTAACAAATACAACATTAATAAAACAGCCAAGCAACCGCTAAAAAAAAGGCGCTGCTTGGGTGGCAATGCAGTGGTGTGACATCAGCATATAGGCTCCACCCAACACGTGTTATGCAACAGCGATTCTTCAGGGGCCTCTATTTCTGACTAGTAGCCATCTTTTTGTAGCCTACTGAACTTCTCCAATAACTGGTCATAAAACTATACTGATGATCAGCCATATGTTTTAAAAAAGGCTGTGCTTAACGCATTTACCAAACCTTATATATCAACCATGAAACGTATTGTTAATGGCGATATAGATGGTCGATTATATATGTTTTTTAAATGTGTAAAACACAGCCTTTTTTAAAACCTAATTGATCATCAATATAGTTTTGCGACCATTTATTGTTTTTTGATTCTTTTTTTAATTAATATTTTGTTAGTAGCAGTCTATAGTCTACATACATATGGTCAGTTATACAAGCTAAGTTTGTTTTTTATCTACACAAACATGGCTGAGGTTTCTGCCACTTAAACACCCTGATTGGAGGAGTTCAGTAGGCTACAAAAAGATACCAGTCATCACTAGAGGCCCCTGAAGATGCACTGTCACACAAAATGCATTGGGCAGAGTCTACGTGCTGACGTCACGCCGCCACCACATTGGTACACTAGGGGCAGCTTTACATGTGAGTGGTAACTCTGTATTTTTAGTGGTTGCTTGGCTGTTTTATTCTTGTGGTATATGCGATTTGGATAATAATTAAAATGACTACACTATAGTCCACCTTGTCTGTTCCGGTTTGTGATTTTTGTTCAGCTTTCTACTTGTGTTACAAACTACCTCATGGTCATCTTTCTACTGTGCTTAATTATTTGGTATCCCATATCACCCCAAACCCTATCCTGTTACAAGTTTTACAAGCAAATAAACTTAAAAAAGACATCCTCTAGACCATTGATGGTGAACCTTGGCACCTCAGATGTTTTGGAACAAAATTTCCCATGATGCTCATGTTTACTCATGTTTACTCTGCAGTGTAGTGGAGCATCATGGGAAATGTAGTTCCAAAACATCTGGGGTGCCAAGGTTCGCCCTCACCTCCCCAGACTGTTCAATTAGACTGAGTGAATGGTGCTGTGTGCCTGACTGCCTCTGCACTGTTTTTGGGAAAGAACCTACAGTGGCCCCTCCGGGGGTAGTTTTTATATTTTATATACACACACACAGTATATATTATTTACACTATTAATGTTTTCAGGGAGGTGTAAGTAGCACTACACTCATTGGCTTTTTTACAGTATTCTTTGTATTGTGTGAATAACAAAGGAGTTGCTGAAATAATGATGGGTTTTTTACTAGCAGCGTGGAAGGATTGTTTTTTATTTTTCTTGTATTTGGTGCCTCAGACACACTTTACTATTGAGCTTTAAATGTAAATCTACACTTTAGCCTTGGATGGATGAATAAAAGTACAGTAGGATTTTAAAGTTCAGTGCATGGCTTGCAAATAATTTGGGGCTCTTTTTTGCCATGATGTTGACAAGTATGGAAATTGTGCTAATTATCCTTATTGCTCCTATGTTTAGTATTTTGTACGAGAGAAAACAAACAAGCTGCGCATACCAATAAAACACCTTAATGAGTGAAAATTCACTGTGACTTAGACCCCTTATAAGGGGAAAAGCCTGCTTAAAATAAATACAAATATAGTATCTATTCAATCTGCCAGCTGATAATGGTTCATATATATTGGCATACAGAACACCCAGTGATAAACCTATCACAGGTAATACTATCTTGAGTAAGCCACACAGAGTAAAAAGTGAAAGCATATGTTAACTAGATAAACAAAAAACATCCACACAAAAACATTCATGTGATAACAAAGTTCAAGTGAACAAAAATTGATAAAAATTAGTAGTTAAAACGAAAAACAGTCCAATAAAGGGTGTGTAATAATTCAAAAATAATAAACACTTGAGATCGTGTTTTTTAAAAAGTTCCCAGAAGTGACCATCCAATGGTGAAATATTTTTCAAAAATGTGAGGCTTGCCAAAAGTACCACCACCAGAGAAAATTGGCCGCTTACCAGAGATAAGGGACCCTCCGTCACAAAGGGTCAAACAAGCATTGGAATGGATTATCTGTTAGGTTGGTCTCCGATACATCAGTCTCCCCCCGCTTGCTTCAGACCCTGGTTTCAGGATAGGCCTCCAAGTCTCCCTCCAGAATGGTAACCACCAGTAAAGGGTAGGTGTGTATGAATCCCTCCAGATGTCAGCAGGACATGAGCATCATGTAAAGGAATTAAAAAACTCCCATAGTGTAACAACGTCACTGTTTATTTAAAAAATAACATAAGAACTTACATTGAGATAAGAATAATCGACCAACGATATCCAGTGCACCGGCCGGTTGCACTTAAGGACAAGAGTGATAGATCAGAACAAACTGCAGCAAGTAGTGGAATCGAGGTGGTGACAGTGCATCGCTCGCCCGAACGCGTTTTCGTGATACCTCACGTCGTCTGGGGACTGATTTTAGTATTTTGTACACATACTGCAGATGTACTGTTAAATTATATAATTTTATAGAGCATTATTATCAATTTTAATATAAATATCCTTTTCAAATTAATGATTTGTATAGCGCTGCAATTGTGAACTGAATCGACTGAAGGCGCTATATGTATTATTCCAAAAGTCTTAAAATATAATTAGATTATTTTTTTGCAGATATTAATGGCCTTGAGGCACCTTCATGCAAAGAATATTGTTCACTGTGACCTTAAACCAGAAAATGTCCTCTTGGCTACAGAGGATGCCTTTCCACAAGTAAGTCATCAACTGGCAAAGCTTGAATTCCTTCAAGGAGACACGGCATAACAGTCTGCACACAAACTCCCTTGCATTACACACTGGACATTGTGAATTAAAAAAAGGATACAAATGCACAAATACAGTAAGACACTCACAAATGGAGCTTGTTGTGGAAAATATTGAAGGTTATTTGACCTGACAGGGTTGCTATAATTATTCTAATTTCATCCACTCAGCTGGAGGCTCATTAACTCCTGTAACAAATGTTTCTTACTATAATGCATGCAAAAATGCAAGCATGCTTTGGATTGCTGTGTGCCGACAATGTTTTCAGATGTGTTGCATTTTGTAAAGAACAGTGTTGACATTTTAGTACATGAGAGAAGCCTGGTCAAGACTGAACATAAAGCTGGAGGTCAGGTTTAACCCCCCTGGCGGTAATCCCGAGTCTGGCTCGGGGCGGGAACTTCAGTACCAAAAGCGGTAACCCCGAGCCCGACTCGGGCTTGCATTGCAGGATACAGGAGAAGTTACTTACCTTGTCCCCTGGATCCTGCGATGTCTCCCCGCTGTGTGTGAGAACTGTCTGCTCGCTCGATTCACACAGTGCCCTAGTGCCGCTGATCTCCGTTCCCTGCGACGTTAGGACGCACGGGAGCGGAGATCGGCGCTAAATTCAAAAAAGTTAAAAAACACAATACACATACAGTACTGTAATCAGATTACAGTACTGTATAAAACTGTATAAAAAAAATACACCCACCCTTTGTCCCTAGTGGTCTGCCCAGTGCCCTGCATGTCATTTTATATAATAAATAGATTTTTTTTCTGCCTGGAAACTGGAGATTGTCCATAGCAACCAAAAAGTGTCCCTTTATGTCAAAAGTGATTTTAGATCTGCTAAAAAACACCGATAATAAATTAGAATCACTTGCAGAATTGAGCGATAGCGATTTGTGGGGAAATTCGTCGTCAAACACTAAATCTAATGACAGCGACAATTCTGCAACTGAGCAAATTTCTGTGTTTTTGATTTGATTAAATTATTTAATAATTTTTGTAGTTATTTATTATATTTTAATTTATGATTTTGTGTTTATCATACCCGGGATGTCTACTAGACTCTGGTTTGGACAGATTTAAGTGAGTTATTCCTAAGAATTGCAGGTCTACAATATAAAACGCCAAATTTCCCTGCAAAATAATTGTACCGGTTTCAGCACCTAAAACCAGAAAGAATCATACCGCCAGGGAGGTTAAAGCAGAACTCGGGGATAGGCAAAAAAATCCCCCATTAGTGCACCCCTATACAAAACACTAAACAGTTAATACATTTGTGAAATTCTTTACTATTGAAGAGAAAAGTCTAACTGAATTTTCAGGAAGTCATCTCTTTAATTCAAAAAATAACAGCATCTGGTCTACCAAGGAGGAGGTGTTACAGCAGTGATTACATCATATCCTCTCCTCTCTCTTTACAGGAATAGGAACTACATTTCCCATGAACCTTTGGGAATTGCAGTGAATGTGGGTGGGTACACCAAGCCTGTACATGTTAAATTCGAACTTGCCCACCTCAACATAAATCACACCCCTCTTTCTCCAGTCACACTACTCAGCACAACACAGACAGTGAGGTGAAATTCTTAAAAATGTAAAACATGCATGTACACAATGTTTAGTTCATTCTATATAGTCTACTTTCAGTAAATATTGAATTCTCCCTCCTCTAGGTTTTCTGTTACTGGCTGTAGCTGCAATTTTCAAATGTGATCTCCCCATCTCCAGACAGAACAGCAGATAAACATATTGCCCTTACATGCTTTCTTTAACCATTACTGAATGGTAGACACATGCCCATAATAATGTAGCGCCAATAACCCTCTGAGGGGCGGCTATGGATTTCTGGGTTTACCGATTACCTCCTCCTTGTAGCTCGTCGTTTTCGTCTAGGGGTTCCCAGCGTTAGTACCCAGTAATTGCTGAGACTGACACTCAAAGTCCTTTTGAGGATTTTTATTTGCAAAAAAACGTTGAAACAAAACACAGTCTCTCAGTTGGGAATAGAGGGCATGGGTAATAAAGCTCAGGCACTTTAGAACTGCTGACATTCAGATAAATGTCTCTCTAGATGATCCAGGGAGTAGCCACTCACAACTGGACACTTCACTGTTGGATAAAACCTTGTTTGTAGATATAGCAGCCAACAAGTGATTCGGACTTAGAAAAGTCTCTGCCACAGACTTGGTTGTAACCGAAGGATGGGTTACTAACTTTTCCTATGATACCTGTATCTTTCAGCCGATCCAGCGATACCGTAGGAAATGGGGATTCAAATAGTGTCAATACCTCTCAGCTCCCAGGCTCTTACCGAGCAGCCAGCTTCGTGCGTGACCCTCCTCCAAAGAGTCCTCCCATGGTCTCTTGCCGAGTTGCTGTGCCTCTCCAATCATGAGAAGACACCGGAACACTTCAGAATCCTCCTTCAGTTACTGCGCCTTAAACTAGCCAGTTCCGAGGCTCGGAAACGGATGGATCCCCACCCCAGACCATGAGGGCCTCTGGGACTGGTCAGGATGACCAGGCTTACGGGGTCAGCAAACACTCCTGGACCGAGACCCCTCACGGGGCTGGTCCGGACCAGAACCAACGAGAAGTTGAGAGCCGAACCCTGACACGTGACTTCAGCACCTTAAGTACCCCTTCCGGGAATACACAGCGGGGCCAGACGCGCCCACTGATTGGCTCCGGGAAAAGATTGGTACCTAATGCGTCCAACCAGACTGCGTTCTCAGCCTGTCACAGGTGCTCACCTATGACCAGGCAGAACTCTAGTACAGCCCAGCCAAACTAATGCCAAAGTATAACCTAGAAAAATTAACCCCAAAACAATTACAGTTCTGGTAAAAACAAAATTTACAAGAATAGCGCACACTTTGAAAAAGTGTCGGCGCTACATAATATTTATACCTACTATACTCTGCTGTAATTCAGTATTAAGTTTTAAAAAAATATTCTCCTTTTGATGTGTATTACACATGAAATCACATATCACTGGAATTATTGCACTTTAAGTTAATCTGTATGGCAAATATCTATAGAAGAGGTTTCCACCATTCCTGCTAAGTTAAAAACATGTATGTCTTGCTTTCAGTTTGATGTGTACTATATGCAGGGCCATAGATGATTTTTTTTCCTGGGAGGGGGGTTCAGGTCTTTCAAACTTAAAGGCATCATTTACACTTTTTTATAGAAATAAAAAACTGCGCCAAGGTTTAAAAAGGACTACTACAAGAAGGAAAAAATTTAAGGATATCCAATTCACACTGGCAATAAATGTATCCAATCATTTGACACTTAAACCAATACAATACAATAGATGTTCCATTTGCATTCATAGTGACATTGGCATAAGCAAAAAAGAGCTCTATAAGTCAATAAAAAGTGCAGATCAAAATATTCTCAAAAGTGTCCAGAGAATGTGACTAAAGATGCTTTAGTAGGTGGTCCTAATTACGATAAGATAAATCCTTATGTGCATGACACTTTTCACCACACCACTGTGCTCCACATCTAACGGGGTGCCACCACCTATATGTAGGCTCCTTACCAGATGAAAGGTAAAAGAAAGCACTGCGATTGAGCCCTGGACCAGGATCAGGACACCTGAGGGGAGCACACCTCCAAGGATTTCTTCCGAGGGTCAGCTGTTTAGAACTTGAACTTCCAGAAGGGGCACAATACCAAATATGTATGGACAATCACAGAACTCAGCGGTGCATCCAGATAATGGGCATGTAATGTTGTCCCCAGCTGCTTCTAAGACCAATAACAGAGCGATCAAAGACTGCTGATCACTCAGTTCTCAGCATCCAGTGAGCAAAGAGTGGTGACTCAGGCCTAGGATCTGCTGGCTCAGAGTCTCTGTGGCTCACTGAGAGGCTGAGCGAGCTGCTGGTCCAGGCATCTGGGTGAATTCTGACTTTAAAGTTAGGATCTTTCCACAGCCTGGACCTGCTGAGCTATATTAGCTGACAGCGGGCTTTAGCTGGCTGTCGGCTAAACATGAGTCACAAAAGTGCAGAACGAACTGCACTCTTCCCAAGGAGAAGTACAACCAATCGGTATGCCGTCCCTTCAGAGCGCATGCACCAGTGACATCACCGGCTGCTTTCTATGTGAATATCTCCTAAACACCACAAGTTTAGGAGATATTCACTGTACCTACAGATAAGCATTATTATAGTCTTGTAGGTACAAGTTCAAAAGCTGGGTTTACTAAAGTTTAGGACTGAATAAAAGCCAACCATATTGACCAGGTGCAAAGCGCGCCATCCTTTTAAAACATTTCATAAAATTTCTTAGAACACAGTTTTTGAGGTTTAAATAAATCACTGAATTTACTGCCTACCACAATATGTTGCCCCTTGTACCTGCTCAACTTGCACAGTAAGGTTAGATAAAATCCAGTCTTGGGTCTCATTCATACATCCTACATGACCATGGTGCGGCAAGTATACTGCAAATACCTGCACCCGGGATCTGAGATGTTCCAATATCTGCTCAACCTGTACACCTGAGTGATGGGCTGAAAAGAGCCAAGGCTGTAAACATGTATCCACATGTATCTGCACATCCAGTGGTTACCTGCAGGTAGGGATACATTTTTGCCCTTGGATAAAATCTCTCTGCATCCAGGGTCAGAAATTTGTCCCCAACAGCAGGTAACCTCTGTGACCCACGGTTTGTTAGTGTGTCGCTCAGGCTCAATCGATGTTGGAAATATTGTAGATGATACCGAATGTGCTGCAGGAGTGCCGGCAAGGGATGGAGCTCATCCCAGCTCTTGTAGTCACCGAAGGGAAGAGAGAGAAAAAAAAAATCCCTGGTGCCACACATCCACGGAGTCCTATGGTAATGTAGTAGTGATGGTAGAGACTACCTCAGCCCGGGTTCCTGCCAGGCCACACCCCGATGTGTTTTGCTTTGTCAGCTGGAGCTTAAACATGGGGACCACTGGATGTGCAGATACATGTTAACAGCAGTGGCTCTTTTCAGCCTATCACTATATTTGCCATTCTATGGCCATTTAGAACATATAAATGAGATCTAAAGCCTGGTTCACACGGTAAGTTTTTTTTTAGTTGAACAAAAACAAAACTAATTAGCTTAGGAGGAGCTTGCTGTACTATTGAATACACTACCTGTTAAAGCTGAATTTCTAGCTTAATTAAATGGTTATAGATACAAAGATGTTAAAGTGAATAACGCAATTAAAGTGATTAAACCTTTGTCTGTATAAGAATATAAACGTACGATAACAGTGCGAGAAAGATAAACAATCACATTTATTATGACAGAAAAGAAACGTCAGAATTATTTAGAGCTTAACATAAACTTAGGTGTTGGTACATGTACAGGGTTATCTAGGCTTTAGGAGATATTTAAGGCCACATGGTTTACAACAGATATACACTGATCAACAAGGTTATCAAAACATATTAAAGTCCTAGGAGAAAGATTAAAGTTTAGAGAAAGGTTAGAGATACACAGAATACATTACACTTCCATCCGTTGGTATGGGAATCCAGAGAAGGACTGAAGCATCCAGCTCTACACTTATTTATATGCCAAAAATGCCCCTTCTCCAGTCTCAATGTTCATTGGCTCCCGGGGGTAATTCTCTGAATGGTTAATTTCTTATAACTTAATTTCTCATCAATAGCACCTCCCCTTTAGTTAATTCGTTTGAAGGCAACTTAATCAAACAGGAGATCTTCTCGTGAATAGGGGACTTATGTATGCGCAATCATAGCTGGGTTAGAGTGTCCGTCCTGATGCATATCAAACACCCTTTGAGATGAACAACCAGTTGGTTAACATGGAAGAGTACAAAAGCCTCTATTAGCTAATGAATTCGGCTCCGCACCGACTACCCCTGCTCCTTTGAATATTAAGTTTAGGTGAACAACACCGGGCAGTTCTACAACACACCTTCAACCGACCTGTACACAAAAGGAGCTGTCAATTGGATTACATATTCCAACTGACAAAAGTCCCTTAGCTAAATTAACCCTTAACAGAAACAAAGTACCAGCTAAAATCATATACACCTCCCCGCACATAAATCTCCATAAATATATATAAATATCTATACACATGTATGTATGTATGTATGTATATATATATATATATATATATATATATATATATATATACATGCACATATATACACATCCGATGGGGCATGGCAATCCAATTCCATTTTAAATATTCAAAATCTCCAACACAGTTCCCCCTGAAGTTCATTCTTGAACTTAAGTAGTCCTTCAATGATTTTGTACCCACCCACAACAGCCCAGAAGTCCCAACCCTTCCCCACCACCACCACGGCCTCCTCTTCCTTTCTTGAACACGCCGGAACTCCTCAAGGTAGGCTTAAGACAGGAAACAAATCCAGATGCCCTTGAGGCTTCACATCTAAACCATGAGTGTCTGTACTGCAATGTTTCATCGCCCCTCTGCCTTGGAAGAGCGGAACTCCAACATTGATGGCGGGATCCTGGCATATCTAGTCCTGTAACTTGGTGAGACCGTGTAGTGGTTTCTCCGCTTGGATCGGACCACGAGACAGCACTTTTCAGCATGGTGAAAAACAGTTCAGGGTAGTCTTACTTGTCATATTTGTCTCAAGAGATGACTTGATTGTCTTCAGGTGGTGGTTGGGCGGGCCTCCAGACCGTTGTGCATGAATACATAAAACAAACAAAAAAAGGAGAATGTCAGTGTACAGATATTGGAGGAATGCCAGACAGGAGCAATGGTCATCAAGACTTAATACTTATAAGGGGTGCAATGGGGATGAGTAAAGTGGGCTCCCCACAGGGAACGGAGTCCAAGCAACAGACAGTATCATCCATGGCCCTTGATGGTAGGGATAGTCAACACTGCCTGTTATTGCAAGGTCCCGGGGTCCACCACACTTGCTCACGGGGCTCAGGTTAAAGCAGTAGGTAGACTAAGGGGGTAGCATTACATTAAGACATAAAAACACGGGATGTCCAGGGATACTTTTGGTTCAAAGTATGGTACACTACTTGCGGGCAGGGAAAATCCTTTTAAACAGATACATTATCTTGAGAAGATGGATGATGAAAACCCAGAGAAAAATTTAGAATGAAGCAAAAGAAACGGAAGAGAGGTGAGTAATGAAAATGAACGAAAATGGTGGAATTAATAATGGAAAGGGAAGAAGAAAAAAAACCTACAGATTTAATGCTACTCCAACCAAGACGGTTAAAGAGCATGGAATCTGGGTTAGACGAGAAACAAATATAATGGTTGGAAAAAATAAAAAGAAATAAAAAATAAAAATGAAAAATAAAAAAATAGCACCAAAAATATAAATAAAAATATAGTTTCTAAAAAAAAAAATTTCTCCCATACTAGCAATTAGCAGTATTTTTTCCAGGTCAGGTACACAGATATTAATAATGAGGGGGAGGAAAAAAAAAATAAAATAAAATGAAAAAAATAAAAAACATGATCAAAACTTTTTTGGAATTTAGGTAAAACCTGACCGCATATTATTACTACAAATTGAAAAGGCTTGTCTCTAGAACCACAAAAAGAAAAAAAATATATATATATATAGTTCTAGGGTCCTTTCTTAAATGCTCAAATTCTTGGTACTGGTCGGGATTGGATCAGGCTTCCTCCGAGATTTGTTCCTGAGTTAGTGGCCTTTTCTGTTTCTTGAAAGAAGATACCTCGTTGAGGTACACATTCTCATAGCTTTTGCGTTCATTCTCCTGATAGTAATGCACATTATTACTTGCATCAGGAAAAGCAATAAGGCTACACAGATTAGGACAACAACAAGGTGGAGTAAAATGTTTAGGAAAGCTGTAGCGTTAGGACTGTACCCAAATAAACTTTCCCACCAGGAAACCTTAGCGTCTGCGTCTAAAGCGTGGGATACTTGGATCAATCTATTTTGATCATGGGTGAGACGTATGGTGGCTTGTTTCTCAGCATCCTTTAGCACATTTAATATTTCATCCTGTTGTCCGAAATCTACCAGCCAAGCTTTTAACTCCGCCCCAAATCCCAGAGGAAGTTTCTGTAAATGTATGGGGGTATCAGGCTTGATATCAAGCCTTTTCTCGGGGGTAATAGGGGTCCGCCCTTGTGTCCCTGCTATATCTATTCCCAGGACAGGGGAAGATGTGCAGTAGACTCCCTGAGGTAGGGTACCCCGCTGAGTACAGTTCAACCCGTAGACAGAGTATAGAGTGTCACTGGACGTCTGATACCAGCACCAATATCCTTGCCCCAAGTATTTTACATAGGGCTGGGACATTTCCTCGGCATCCATGAGACATGACCCTTCCTTGTGCCAGCATTGTTGCCCATAGCACCACACCTTCCTTTCTCCAGCACTCATTAGTACCAGTCATCTGAGGCTGTCCGGACTCAAACCATCAGAACAAGATGGACTGCCGGGTGTAACACAGTAGAGTCTGTTAAAGGCTAGTACCCAGATTGACCGAGATATCTGCACAATGTTCCATCCCTGTCATTAGGGATGAGACCAGTGTAAGTTAGATTTTAATGATCCTGGAACTGAGTCATCTACCAATCTATTATGATTCATAGGCAACCAGGATACTACCCTCACCTACCCGGTGCCCCCCCTCCAGCTCCAACGGCAGTCTCCATTAAGCCTCTCTTTATCCTAAGTATGGGAAATAGTCTGAAAACCCGTATTGAAAACCACCTGCCAACAAGTACACTCGCTCCCTCCTTTCTCAATTCGGTAATCAGACCATGTTATCCTTCACCCATACAAAATTAACTGATACTATTCAGACAGGACTCACATGAATGACAGGGGCATAGCGTATCACTGGGGCTCTGGGCTTCCTGGCCTGCAGGACACAGATTAACTGAGGAGAATCAGTGGAGCACAGAAACTCGTTCTTTATACAGGTTGGATTAGAAAATACCACACCCACTTAGGTAGTTCAAAACACAGCTGAATGGGCTGACAAATAGGAGCACAAACCACATAATGGTGCTGAACCCAGGGAAAATAATAAAAAAATTGTCTATGATTTCCTTTTGGTTCTGAGAGCCGTGAAACCCAATTATCATCATCTGAGGAATAAAACACAAATAAAATTTAGTAATAATCATTCCATTCTTTTCGCCTGAAAAAAACAATGGTTAAATACCTGTAACAAGACATTAGCACATGACACAAATATACATTTACATTACATAAACAGTGCACCTTATTTTAAAATAGCAAAAATTGTTGAGCTCAACTTATTATTAATATGTATTACTTAATACATATTAATACCACGTGGATTTTTGTTTTATGGTATACCAATAATTCCCCAAAAAAAAAAAAAATATTCACCATGGTGAGAAAAAAAAAAATCAGCAACGCGCAATAGATCTTATAACGGTACCATTTATCAACAAATTATAAATAGCTCACCACAAACCTCTCACAGACCTGTCTTTTTCTGGAAAACAAGCTGAGTTTAGTAAAGCACCTTTCACTACATTATTACATAAAGTTATCTTGGCTCCGGTCATTTGCATGTCAACACAGTTCCTTTTGCATTCTCACAGATCTGGTCAGAAAGAAGGGGGTACATTTGGGGGGGCTGTCAGCAGCTGAGACATTACACAAGACAAAATATATGTGGCCTATTCCACACACTCACCCTCACACGATTAGCTGGGTCAAAGATGACCTCTAGACGTCACACATAATTCATACTCACCCTCACTCACCCTCACACGATTAGCTGGGTCAAAGATGACCACTAGACGTCACACATAATTCATATTCCACACATACTTAGCTGGGTCAAAGATGACCTCTAGACGTCACACATATCAGCATGTTTTTACCTGAGGTCTCTTCGTGGTGGCCCACCTCATCTTGGAGCTCTACACGCCCTCTTCAAGTGACCAGGTTTGTGGCAGTTAAAGCAAATCGGTTTCCCTCTTGCACCCCAGTTTGTATTGTAGCTTGCCTGGATGTCCAGCAGCTCTTTGGCAAATTTAGTGGGATCTGTCCTTGGATGGGGGATAACACTCAGAAATCCCTTCATCTCGGAGGGAGTCCACGGCACATGATGTGTCATCTTTCCAGTGGATCTCCCATGGTTCTCATACCCCACCTGTTCTCTTACAGGATAGACAGATATACTATCCGAAAAAAACATCAGTTGTGGATTGGTCTTTTGGGATTCTGTCCCAGGATCCCAATACGACGGGGGAAGATTGTTGCTGCCAGGTGGGGGCATTTTATCCACCTGAAAAGAGCCCTGAAGGGTGGCATTAACAGTCCCATGGTACCCAGGTGTGTCTACATTTGGTGATATGCTTTCTGCATGGGAGTGACACCACCCAGTTCCTTGCTGTTTAGTTACTTGGGGGTATGAAGGTACATAGGCTGTGTACTCTGTAGCATAACTGCCTGTATTGCTTAGAGCAGCGGAATGGTTTGTTAGTTGCCGTCTAGGGGAGAATGCTGGCTCGCAGCCAGGAAATGGGGAAGTACCATATTCCGGAGGTTCTTCCGTCAGAGGGGAAGAGGCTATCCCTTTTGATGGTATATGGCCTCCGGAACTGGGGAGACTTTTCTCCCCTGATTCCAGCATTCCCTTTCCCTGGCTTGCTGCCCTATCTTTTTCCTCTTGGTTCAATGCTCCACAGGAAGAGTTGTTCTGTGGTTCATTGGGGGTCTTAATTGGGGTACTAAACTCGGCAGCCAGTTGTGGCTTCCCCTGTTTGTCATCTGCTGATAGATGACCATTCCTATCAGCTTCTGAGTATCTTGCCCACACGGACTGGGCGATTGTACAAGGCCCCAATCCCGGCAGTTCCTCATTGTCCCCCTGTTCACTACTCTGGGGATGTGGCTCTCGTGGCTGTCCCCGCTTGTCCCTACCTCTCAGCATTTGGTGCGTTTTCTCCTTACCTCCCCCCGTAACATCAGTTCTATGCATGGATTCTACCATCCATGCGCTCCATGCCTCTCTTTCATTAGTTCGTGTCATTTTCCTGCGGTGATTGTACCACAGGGCTTCCCAAGTTTTTAGCTTAAAAGTACCTCTTTTAGAATAAATCTTGCCAGTCCAGCAATCCCACTCTTACATCCCACTCATGTATTTCACAACCCAAGACCCATATTTATCTATCATTTCTTCCTTTGGGGTCAAGTGGGGGGTTTCCCCATGGTTAGACGCCCACTTTGAAGTGATTCGATTACCCATCCTTTACGGACAATGGACCTTGAACTGATCCCCCAACCTCTTTAGAGGTTGCCTTCTTCAGAGGTAGCGACCCTCTGGACAAGAAGTGGGTAGATAGGCCCCTCCCCTATCAACGTTGCTGCCTTTTTTTCACTATTTGCCAGAACAATATTCTCTGTCCTGGCTACAGTCCTTCAAAAAATTAGCCTAGAGATTTCCTGAACCAAATAATAGTCCAATCCCTTCCGTGAACTTTTCTGAAATATTCCAAAAGAAATGCCTAACAAAAGCTTATTACTTCTGTTATCTCAAGAATGTTTAGCACAAATTTGGATAACCCGGACCTTATGCGTATTATTACAGGAGGTAGTTAACTGATGCACACCTTTGCGATATGAGTTATAGTAGTTACAACAGGTCTAAGTACAAAATTTAGGATCCCCAGTTAGTAGTTTACACAGAAAGATAGATCCATGTACAGCAAGATCATTCAGTGTGTCCTAGGCCCACAGGTGCATTTCAATCTCAAAGATTGGGAAGCGTCTTGACCTAGACTCATGCAAGGGTCAATCAGAAGCGCTTGTTGGCAGAAAGGCCCAGATCCTAGTTTTTTTTCACTGCCTTCAAGCGTCCAATCAGAGCCCATATCATTCACTCCGACACCCTCCTGCAATCTTGGCCTAATTGAAGCAGGATGTCTTCTCATACACTCTCAGTACAATTTATTTCACTTATACTGTTCATATCAGTCTCATCAAAGTATTAGTTCAGACAAAAGGTTATATACCTATCAACAGTGTTCAAAGAAGCTTGCTAGTTTTGAATGTGAAAGAAAGGGTAGGCAGATATATAAACAAGGCTTACCTTTTTTGTAGTTCCCCACATATAAAATCGCCAAACCGCTCAAAACGTCAAGCCTCCTCACACACGGGCAACATCTGTTAAAGCTGAATTTCTAGCTTAATTAAATGGTTATAGATACAAAGATGTTAAAGTGAATAACGCAATTAAAGTGATTAAACCTTTGTCTGTATAAGAATATAAACATACGATAACAGTGCGAGAAAGATAAACAATCACATTTATTATGACAGGAAAGAAACGTCAGAATTATTTAGAGCTTAACATAAACTTAGGTGTTGGTACATGTACAGGGTTATCTAGGCTTTAGGAGATATTTAAGGCCACATGGTTTACAACAGATATACACTGATCAACAAGGTTATCAAAACATATTAAAGTCCTAGGAGAAAGATTAAAGTTTAGAGAAAGGTTAGAGATACACAGAATACATTACACTTCCATCCGTTGGTATGGGAATCCAGAGAAGGACTGAAGCATCCAGCTCTACATTTATTTATATGCCAAAAATGCCCCTTCTCCAGTCTCAATGTTCATTGGCTCCCGGGGGTAATTCTCTGAATGGTTAATTTCTTATAACTTAATTTCTCATCAATAGCACCTCCCCTTTAGTTAATTCGTTTGAAGGCAACTTAATCAAACAGGAGATCTTCTCGTGAATAGGGGACTTATGTATGCGCAATCATAGCTGGGTTAGAGTGTCCGTCCTGATGCATATGAAACACCCTTTGAGATTAACAACCAGTTGGTTAACATGGAAGAGTACAAAAGCCTCTATTAGCTAATTAATTCGGCTCCGCACCGACTACCCCTGCTCCTTTGAATATTAAGTTTAGGTAAACAACACCGGGCAGTTCTACAACACACCTTCAAACGACCTGTACACAAACGGAGCTGTCAATTGGATTACATATTCCAACTGACAAAAGTCCCTTAGCTAAATTAACCCTTAACAGAAACAAAGTACCAGCTAAAATCATATACACCTCCCCGCACATACATCTCCATAAATATATATAAATATATATATACACATGTGTATATATATATATATATATATATATATATATATATATACATGCACATATATACACATCCGATGGGGCATGGCAATCCAATTCCATTTTAAATATTCAAAATCTCCAACACATACCGCACCACAACTTTTTTGCCTCATGGCCCCACTCTGCTGTAACATGTTTTTACTGTACCTCCCCAACATAAAAGTGTAATTGATGCCTTTTAAGTTTGAAAGACCTGAACCCCCCCCCCCCCCCCCCCCCCCCCCCCCAAGAAAAAAAATTATCTACGGCCCTGCATATAACTGAAAGCAAGACATAACATTTTTTAACTTGACAGGGGTGGTGGAAACCCCTTCTTTAGATATATGCAATACAGATTCATTTAGAGTGCAATAATTCCAGTGATATGTGATTTGACGTGTAATACACATCAAAAGGAGAATATAGGCAGCACTGATTAGCAGCACTGACTGGCACCGATTGACTGCACTGATGGGCAATTATTGGCAGCACTGATTGCTACTGATCAGCACCACTGATGGGCACTGATAGAGGGCACTGATTGGCAGCACTAATAGCCATTAATTGGCAGTACTGATGGGCTCTGATAGGTAGCACTGATGGGCACTGATAGGCGGCACTGATGGACAATGTTTGGCACTGGTAGCACTGATAGGCAGCACTGATGGGCACAGATAGGCAGCACTGATTGGCACTCATGGGCAGTACTGTTGGCACTCATGGGCACTGGCACTGATAGGCAGCATTTATTATCACTGATTGGCAGCACCGATGGGCACTGATAGGCAGCCATGATTGGCAGCAATGATGGGCACTGGCAGCACAAATGGGCACTGATGATCAGCACTGATGGGCACCGATGATCAGCACTGACGGGCACTGATGAGCAGCACTGATGGGCAGCACTGACGGGCACTGATTGGCGGCACTAATGGGCACTGATGGGCAGCACTCCCCCGACATCACCACTCAGTTTTGACAGCTGGATTTCTCTCTGCAAGCAGTTACATTACCTGTCAGTTTTACACACTGAGCGGCTCTTGCCATCTGCTACATGTTAAAGAATTTCACAGGCAGCATGGGTTACTCACAGATGCAGCCTTTCAGAGCAGCACAGGGAAACTGTAATTTTTAGGACAAGGTCTGAGTCCTGTCCTGCCCACTACAGCAAGCAGGGATGGAGGTACATCCTTGCTTGCTGGATAGAACTACAAATAGTCTGTGCCGAGACCGGTGGCTGGGGGAATAGGAAGCGTAGCAGTCACTGGTCTTACAAACAGGAAACCACTGGGGATTAACGGTTTCATTTGAAAATTACCAGGCTACATCACAGCAACTACTGTGCTAACAAGAATATGGGTGTCATATTCAGAGAAGGTAGGAAATCGGCAACAAGAACTTGTAAAAAAGTTTTTGCCTGGAGTTCTGCTTGAAACCTGTCAGCTTATTAAGCAGAATCTGTATATTCATATTCCTATGGATAGGAATGTTGCCTGTGTACTAGATACACAGTACTGCATGTTCCTTTTATTTATATTAATGAATATAATGTTATCATTGAAAGTTTTGTTATTCTGACTCCGATTGTTGTGAAGCAATTTATCCCTTGTGAGACCTCTATGCCTGGCCTGTATAAGATATAATCACTGAGGACAATCCTCATCGGATAGCTTGAACTCACAAAATACCGATTCCATCCACAAAGATACTTTTATTCTGAACATCAGGTTACAGCAGATGACAGGATACAAACAGATGAATAGGTTGTGGTATTTATGCAGTCAAAAGATGATATTGTCTGTAGCTTACTATGCAGAATACATATGTCCTGCTACATGTGGCTTGTAGCTGCATCCATGACACAGGAAGTACAAACACAGGAAGAAGGGTGGAGCATTACATACAAAGGAAGTTTGTCATAACATCAGGGAAAAAGAACATAAGAAAACTAGTGTGTTACCACAAAAGATCACTAGATGGCAGCACGTGAACTAAATATAAACATCCATAGAATATGGTTAAGAAAGCAATCTATATAAATTCTATGGTCCGTTGGGGTAGCACAGTTGTTGAAGTGAGTAAAAGCATTCCATTTAGTGTGAATTACCTTATTTAAGTGTAACTTATTAAATTTATATATTTTTTTCATTTTGTAACAAGGTAAAACTTTGTGATTTTGGATTTGCACGCATTATTGGTGAAAAATCTTTCCGAAGGTCAGTTGTTGGGACTCCAGCTTATTTGGCACCAGAGGTCTTAAGGAACAGTGGATATAATAGATCCCTTGATATGTGGTCAGTTGGTGTAATCATCTATGTTAGCCTTAGTGGCACATTCCCCTTTAATGAAGATGAAGATATAAATGATCAGATCCGAAATGCAGCTTTTATGTTTCCAAAGAACCCCTGGAATGAAATTTCAAATGATGGTAAGTAGACCTTGCCATTTTTGGGATTTATTGCAGTTTCAATAGTATGATGTGTTCATAGTTACATACAGTATTCAGAGTTAAGCTGACCAAGCACGGTTAGGTTTTTTTTTTTTTTTTCAACCATCCGCACAAATATGGTGGAGGAATCCTCACGCTGGGACATTTTATTCTGACAGTGGTAGGTCAGAATATAATAGAACCCATTCCTATGCATGACAATTCTACAATTACACAGATTTTACAGTAAAGAACCCATTCTGCATATGGAGTTTAAAGTGAGGCCCCTCCCTCCTGCCAAATGCCCCCACAGCAAGCAGCTTGCTATGGGGACACCCGAGCTGAGCTGCTGCTATGTGTGTCCATTCAGACATGGAGCCATGGCTTGGCCCTGCCCCCTATAGCTCCTCATTGATTTACTGACTTTGACAGCAGCGGGAGCCAATGACACCCACAGCTGTGTCTCAGACAATCAGGAGGGAGAGTCCTGGACAGCCGAGTCTCTCATGCAACATTGCTGGATCAAAATGGGGCTCGGGTAAGTTTTAGGGGGGCTGGGTGGGGCTGCTGCACACAGAAGGTTTTTTTACCCTAATGCATAGAATGCATTCGATAAAAAAACCTTCTGCCTTTAGAACCACTTTAAACTTCTTTTCAAACCTAAATAGGCGTGCGCTGGTCCGCAAGCGGTTAAAAATCACTGGGCTGTTATATGGGGTATACTGAATAAAGGATCAACTGCGGCTGCGGTCCTCAGTTGTGACAGCTCTGTGTAAATCAAAGAAAGCAAGAGAGAGAGAAGGACGTGCCAAACTAAGTGCAGTATCCCGGGACCGCGGGTCCCGCGGACTCTATGTCCGCTGGGTGCCCGCGATCGTGTCACGGAGAGGTAGAGCAGGGAGATGCTTTTGTAAACAAAGCACTTCCCCGTTCTGCCTAGTGACAGGGCAGAGATCACTGCTCTCTGTCATCGAGAGCAGTGAACGCTGTCATGTGAGGTGTAGCCCTCCCCCTACAGTTAGAATCACTCCCTAGGACACACTTAACCTCTTCACCGCCATAATGTCGCAGTCCCTATAAAAATCGCAGAACGCTGTCATTACTAATAAAAAAAATTATAATAAAAATGCTATAAATCTATCCCCTATTTTGTAGACGCTATAAATTTTGCACAAACCAATCAATATACGCTTATTGCTGGGTTTTTTTTGCCAAAGAAAGCAAGAGAGAGAGAAGGACGTGCCAAACTAAGTGCAGTATCCGGGGACCATGGGTCCCGCGGACTCAATGTCCGCCGGGCGCCCGCGATCATGTCACAGGGAGGTACAACGGGGAGATGCTTACCAAAAATATGTAGAAGAACACATATCGGCCTAAAATGAGGGTAAAAAATTTTTTTATATATTTTTTGGGGGATATTTATTATAGCAAAAAGTAAAAAATATTGCTTTTTTTTTCAAAATTGTTGCTATTTTTTGTTTATAGAGCAAAAAATAAAAACTGCAGAGGCAATCGTATACCACCAAAAGAAAGCACTATTTGTGGGAAACAAAGGATGTCAATTTTGTTTGTGTACAACTTTGCACGACCGCGCAATTGTCATTTAAACCAACGCAGTGCCGAATCGCATAAAGTGCTATGGTCAGGAAGGGGGTAAATCCTTCCATGGCTGAAGTGGTTAAAGACTGCCTCCCATCCCATAACATTGTCCTTTAAAGAGACATTCGTTTTTTCAGTTGGCTGGACTGAATACAGTTCTAATGTGCCAGTTTTTTTTCCTCTTAAACTTCTTTTCACTAGTGCTCGTGTCTGTTGTGTGAACAACCTAGTGTCCTTACTGGATGAAGTCTACCAGAATATTTTTTAAAGAAACCAACCAACCTTATCACACATATATAAACATGGAAAACTAAAACTGGACATAAATAACATCCTTGCTGGGAAACCAGTTTAACCACCTCCACCTACCTACCATGATTTGGTATGAAATTGGCAAAGTTGACAATAGGTAGATAAACAGTAGATAAATGGTCTGATCTGATTAACCTGTATTAATTTTGTGAAATCACTGGTGCAATATCTGTATGGGAATATGTCGCTTTGTAAACAAATGTTTCTTTTATTTTTTAGCAATTACCCTTATAAGCAGTTTGTTACAAGTGCAAATCAGAAGAAGATTCAGTGTGGACAAGGCACTTAGTCAACCATGGATGCAGGTAGGTGTCCATGTCAGCTGCTGTCTCGTTTGTAAAGGATCAGCCCAGCAAAACAGATTTTTTTAGTTATAGGTAGTTTTGGTTTCTTAAAACTGCTGTAGTCACTAGTAGAAAGACCACTGGAATTGAATTACTAGATGCCCTAGTCTTTCACAGACATTAAATGGCGATATTTAATTTGTTGCTTTATGGGGATTGACTAAGGATGAGTGAGACTTTTTGGTGGGAGAAACAGCCAGGTTGTTTTTGTGCGCACATTCTTCTATGATAACAAGAGTAGGTGATGGCTATTCTGCCCACAAGCACCCACAAATCACCAAAAAATCACAGTTAAGCTGACCATAGATGAATAGAATTTCCATTGAAAATTATTATGAAAATTCATATGAAAATTCGCAGAATTTGTTTGTTTTTAACGAACAACTACATACACTGTTAGAAATGTTTTCATTCCAGAAATTTTTTCCATCCTGCTCCTTCGAACTTTGCCATCACTGTGGTCAAAAACAAACATTGATATGACCAACTAATGATTAGAAATGCGAAAATACTTTCATATCTTCTTTTCTATGAATTTTCCTTCAACATTCTACCCATCTATGGACAGCTTTGCATTTATCAAATATTCAGGTACATGAATGAGTAAAGTAGTCCACTGCATATAAAATACAGTATATTAGACTCTGGGCTTGATTCAACAAGCTGTGATATGTGATATTGCATTCTGAATGTGGCATATTGAGTGATATTGCATGTGATCATTTCAGTAGCTTCATCAAAGTGGGAAAGTTGTGAAGTTTTTTTCACTAGTTGAAGAGATTAATTGTGTGTGTTAAAATCTTTTAGCTTGTCACATGTTCATAAAAAAATTGTCAGTATGCCAATAACACTGCATAAGCACTGCTGGACTTAAAACAGTTTGATAAAAAAAACTTATGTTAAAAAAATATCAAATACCATTGTTTTTCTTAATTAGTTTCTTTAAAATAACCTGTCACCATTGCAAAAAAATGTATCAATAGCTGTAATAGTATCTTTTCATATTCTGACCTTTTGTGGCTTGTGCTTTGCCAGAACTCACTCCTCACTGTAACTGGCACAACAAATGAGCGTTCAGTACATGGTATTCAGAAAGGTACTCTCTCGGCTGTGGAAAGCATTTCCACTGCTGAGGTCCCCGTGTTCTTGTTCCACAGTCGGGAAGCTTTGAATAGAAAGCCTTTGCTTAGTTGTACAATCTAGACAGAAATCCGGTTACTTTAAATTTATCAGGGATTCATTTTTGTTTTTGTTTTTTATGCTTTTTTTATCCAGATATTTAATGTACAAAAACTGACTATTTTTCTACAGGATTTTCAGACTTGGTTGGACCTTCGAGAATTAGAAACCAGAGTTGGCCAAAGATACATTACCCATGAGAGTGATGATGCACGTTGGCAAAGATTTGCTGAGGAATGTGGCATTGAATATCCACAACACTTTGTCATGGGACCCCAGTATGATGAAACTGAAGAAGAAGATGAAGAGTAAAATTTTCCTTTAAGCCATAAGGGTCATCACGGTTACTTTGTTAAGCCAAAGACATTATGCTGTAGGCCACTGTTAAATGATGCTACAACATGGTCTTTCTTAGGCTCCACTGCCCAAATGATAAACATTGAGCCATAAAGAATAGAAATATGCCTGTGATATCTATGTAATAACAGAAAAGTATGTGTGCAAATTGTCTATATGTTTTATGAGTTAGTTGTTTGTATGTCAAATAGGAGTTCAACTAAAAGTCAAAAGGCTCCAGAGCCAGCAATATCTTGGCCTTGGGCAGTGTTTGCATATAGATGGATATGTTATGTCTTTCTTACTGAATATAATGACGGTGCTGTGTGCTCCTGCTGCTCTGGGCTTTTCCAAAGCTTGTGGATACTCTTGCGTGTTGTACACATTTTAATCTTGTACATTCAGTACCAAAGAGGCTCCCTAACTCACTCCCTGAATGAGAAAGAGGGGCTGCTTTATCCTTACAGTCTACTTTTATCTCATTATGTTTGTATATTTTTTATTCGTTTGGATCCAATGTTCATTTTTCAGTTGTATTCATGTTATTGTGACCTGTATGTAACTTCTATATTATTTAGAAAAATATATTTTTTTTCTTATAAATAAGAAAATACGCCTTGTATACTGTCACATACATATGAGATTTGTAACATTATTACACCAAGAAATGTTCTGGTCGGCAAGGGTGATATTAAAGAGGTTTGACAATATGTACATTTTTTTTCTGCAATTTCTAAATTAGCATTGATAGTCAATAGTTCATAATTTATTGAAAGGCAAATTATTGTATTGGAATGTAATTAGTACAGTACATAATTGCAAACAAAGTGGGTGTTATCTTTTCACTACAGACTTTTTTTTTTTTTTCTTTTTTAATAGTATCAGTTTTACAAATATATAAAACCACAGTACATATAAAGACAGTCCTGAAAATAATTACACAACCTAGTAAAGCAAATATTTCACATAAAAAAAACATATCCATGATACTTAATTCACTCTACATGATTAGCATAGATGTTTTATTAGTGTCCCAGTGCGTCAGAGAGGTGTAGATGGGGTCGTAGCCAACCAATCACAGCAGCTCTGGGGAAGTCTTTGTGAGGGTACAATTTTCAAGAAAGTGTACTGTAGCAAGGGTGTCCAAGGAAGGGGGGGGGGGGGTGAGGTGGAAAAGGGAGCAAAAAGAGAGGGAATAGGAATACAGCAGATAAAAAGGGGGAGGGGGGAGAAGGTACCAAAGTTTGAATAAGCTATAAACACATGGAAAAGAAGAACAGGAAGTTATAGACAATGTCCTGTAGGATCCGGATCATCAAAGGTTTAACTGAGAGCGTGATGTGGCTCAAAGGTACCATTGGATGAGCGAGCAGGTTGAGGAAGAGACCAGTTACTATTGTGACTTGGTAGTGGCAGAGGTGTTTCTGTGAAAAGAAAAGAGGACATTATGGCATCTTTTTCCAGGATGGTAGGGCAAGTAGTGAAATGTTGAAGCAAGAGTGAAATAGTTCCATTTTGAGTTTCTCTCTATAGAGTAGGATTTTCAGCTCATGCTTGAAGTCTGAAATAGTTGTCCCATTTGATGAAGTCAGTTGTTTTGAGTATGACTTTGCCTGCAACCAACAGACATATCTGTATCCATTGCAAGGAATGAGAGAGTCTCTCAGATCGATTTGAAATGGACTGGGCTGTTGGTGAGCCATAACCAAATATCATTAGTAGGTGATCTTTTGGGATGAAACATTGGGTGGCCCCAAAGATAAAGATGGCCAGCTTGTCCCAGAAGTTAAATACTAGTTGGCATGACCAGAAGCAATGTGTGAGGGAATGACTGTAGGATCCGCAAAGTGGGCGTGGCTAACCGAGGATTGTCTTTTACTGGAAGAAATAGAATAAAAGCTCAGAGGAGGTGCTTGAACTGTGACTCTCTTCACGTTTTGTTAGTTACTAGCTTTAATATCGTGTAACCCTTGATAGGTTTATTGGCAAGATCATCTTTAGGTCAGTCCTTGCCTCAAGTAGATATCAAGGAAGACGAGATTTTGTGAAGGACGGTAGATGTCTGAGACAGAGTAAGTTTGTTTCTGGAGTAAACAGTCTATCAAGGCTACCTGGAATCTTTTTTTTTTTTTTTGCTGACAGCATGATTTGCATAATCCATGAATTGTAAAAAATATAAAATTGTTTATAATAGAGTTTTGGTCTGGGAGATCATAAGGTGAGGACCTTAAAAGGTTTCAGCTTTCCAGAGTCTGGTTTAAATAGAGATAGGACCTGTGAAACACCCTTGCATTTCCAATTGGAGCAGGCAACATAGTGCAGGCTTTGAAAATGGGATTGTCATGTATTGGGTAGGTATCGGGACATGTATAGGAAAAGACCAATTTTTTGGGTTTCCCTCCAAGCTATCACTGTGTCACAGAGCAGAAAATTGTGTTGGAGATTAAAGGGCAAAATTTTCAGTTCACTATGGGGGATGACTATCAGGTTATAAGGGCAGGCCATTTCTGATTCTACTGAATGATTAGAATAGCAAGAAGATTGAGAATTTCAGTCTATACCAATACGTAATAGGCAAGCCAAGTTATATACCCTAATATTTGGTAAGCTAAGATCCCCTTCACTTCTAGGGAGATATAGTTTGGACAAACTGATACAAGGTCTTGTGTTTCACCAAAGAAATAGTAAAACCGCTTTGTTTAATTTTTCTATATCTTTGTGTTTCAGTAGAAGTGGGATAGCGGATACAGTAATCGAGTGAAACTGACCATTTAAAACAAATGGAATCTCCCAAAAAGCAAAATGGGTAGGTCCAAGCATGCCTCCAGTTCACTCAGCATTTTTGTAATCCATAAAGGATAGTTTATTAGCGAGGATAGTCGTCGCCCTATCCTAATGCCTAGAGAAGTGAGGAGTCTCTTAGTTAAAGGCAAGGGGGAGGCAGAGGACTATTGAGGGGGGAGTATCTCACTTTTACCAAAAAGTTGTCAAATAATTTCTTTATAATGTGTATGTTAGAAGAGGATCAGATGTGAATTAAAATGTCATCTGCGAAAAGTACTGTTCGCAGTTCAACGCTACCTATTACAAAGCTGTGCAGAGGCACCACAGAGGTCAAATACCTAGAGAGGGGCTCTACTGTAAACTTTAAATAGAAGGAGGGAGAGAAAGCAACCCTGTCTGATCTCTTTGTATAACTGGATGTTGTCAGATAAGAGTCCTGCTACCACCAGCCTCACTATAGGAATACATGCTGCTGATGAAATGTAAAAAAAGGGCCTGAGAAGCCTATTGTAAAAAGGACTAAACGGAGCCTCTGAAAACTCACATTATGGAAAGTTTCCTCAGTGTCTTTCTTGGCGTCTAAGGTTTCCAGAGGGGGTTGATTTAGCTTGTTCTAAAACTGCTACAACTTTGTGTATATTAGTGGAAGCAGTTCTGCCCTTGACAAAACCTGATTGGGCTGTAAATATTAAATCTGGAATTATATCTGCTAATCGAGAGGCTATAATAGTGTTCTAGGAATGAGGCAGGATGGGGGATGCAACCTCTGGAAGTTTTTTTTAGTCAGGTTTCAGGAGATATTTAAATGACCTACATTTAATTTATATCAAGAGCATTATTCAGCTTTGGTCAAAGCTGCAGTTAGTCTTTATCTACATGTGCCCCTTTTACATGTATAGGCATTTTTTTGGTAAAGGTATAAGGAACTGTTCTAAGGTTGGGGGTATGAGACTGATGATTTTGAAACTCGTAGCTTTTTAAAGCCATTGGGGGTTATTTACAAAAGGCAAATCCACTTTCCACTGCAAGTGCACTGAAAGTACATTTGAAAGTGCAGTGGCTCTAAATCTAAGGGGTAGATCTGAAATGAGTGGAAGCTCGAGCGGGTAAATGGAATTGCCATTTATTTATCAAACATTTAGTTATGATTATCAAAATCATGTATTCTGATTAAGCAGAGATACTTTTTACAAATGTCTAATCACAGGATGTATTTAAACAGCTGTCTTGGATGTGTCCAAATGCCATTCACACCTCCAGCTGTGAAAAGGCATTTTACCAGAGAACTTTTGGAAGTGATGTCTAGGTGCTAAATGACCATCTGTTAATCAATGTACCCCACCCCCTTTTACAGTAAGAGAAAGAGAATGGATTAACATGGACTACTCCATTATAATACCATGCAACACCAGGAGGAAGAATCTGTCCTCCAACTGGGACTCGGGTTTTGTCCCTCTCAGCCTATTGATATTTATGAAACCATCAAGGACCTTTACTTGTTCGCCCGAAACCTCACTTATAGATTTATTTTCGATAAAGATAGGCATAATTTGAATCTCGATAGGGAACTAGCAGAAAAAAACAAACATTTTTCTATGCGTGAGTTTAGGGCCTTGAGAGACCTTATGCTCTTGTATGAGGAGGGACTAGTAGATACAGTGGACTCTGGGACAGATAGGGCCCCACAGGCCTCCCCTTCTTCCACTGTGTCGACTACCACTCCCCACAAACCATGCCCAGTCAATAAAAAGGACAAGCTTAAATTGAAATCTCAGGTATTTCCTGATTTGATGACCTGCCCTGCAATATGGACATTTCTATACGAATCAATCAAGTCCCTTTAAAAGGCAGCATTGGCCTGAATCACCTTCCAATTTAAATTTAAAACAAAAGAAAGCGATTCAAACCCTACATAAAAAAGCGGATTTGGTTATCAAGAAATCACACAAAGGGGGGAACTTGGTGCTCATGATGCACCAACAATACCAATCTATGTGCCTTAAGGTGTTATCCAATACTACCTGGTATGCCCCTATTAGTCACTCTGCGGTGCAGAGTTTCATTGCCGAGTTCCGGTGCTTAGTGACCGGTGCCTTTTGGCACGGACTTATTGACGAGGACACTTTAAAATGTATCAATACACAAACACCCCGGGACCCTACATTCTACACCCTTCCCAAGACTCACAAAAGTCTTATGAATCCTCCAGGCCGCCCGATTGTTTCAGGCATAAGGTCACTAACTGAGAATGTCAGCAAGCTTGTAGACACCTTTTTGATGCCCCATGTACTCAGCCTGCCCTCCTATATTAAGGACACCACAGACCTGCTCCGTCATAGTGAGGGGGTCCAGATCCCTCTGGATGCCCTCCTCATGGCTTTTGATGTCGAGGCTCTGTACTCGAGCATCCCCCACGAGCAGGGCGTCCGGATGGCTGGTACCTTCCTCATGGAGCAGGACCATAATGCCTGGCCCTCGAATCGGTTTATATTCTAACTCTTGGAGTTTATCCTCACAAAAAATAATTTTACTTTTATGGACCAGTTCTTTTTGCAAACTCGGGGGGTAGCAATGGGTACCTCCTGTGCACCTTCATATGTCAATTTATTTTTGGGAGGATGGGAGTGTTCAATTTTCGGTGACGAAATATTACAGCCTTTTTTAAACCACGTGCTTTGCTGGCACAGGTTCATAGATGATTTGTTCATCATTTGGACGGGCACAGTTAAAGCCCTCACTGAGTTCATCGAATGCCTTAATATCAATTCATTTAACCTGAGGTTTACATTCTCTTATGACCTTAAATGTGTCCCCTTTTTGGACCTTAATATCAGCAAAAACAGTTCAGGTGGTCTGGACACAAATCTTTTTCGTAAACCTACCGCGGGCAACACCTTGTTGCATGCCTCAAGTTCACACCCCCGTCCCTTAGTGCGTAGCATCCAGTACGCCCAGTACCTCAGACTTAGGCGTAATTGCACTGAGGACACAGACTTTCTTACACAGGCGGTGGCTCTTCATGAACGCCTCCTTATTCGGGGATATACACGTACCAACCTTGAAAAGGCATTCAACAAGGCGTTTGCCCAGACGCGTCAATCTCTATTGTATGGCCCTCCTCGCCCAGATCATCCCGCCACTGTGAAAATCATCACCAAATTCTCCACTCATCATAATGCACTCCGTAACGTACTCTCCAACCACTGGCATCTTTTAACCGACCATCATATTCTTGGTAAATATGTAAGATCAACTCCGGAATTAGTGTTTAAGAGAGCTACCACCCTAGGCGATAAACTCACCAGTAGCCATTATAGGACTGATCCATACCCCCATAAGGGCCCTCAAGGCACTTTTTGCTGTGGCAACTGTCCAAAATGCCCGTGGATTTTGGAGGGAACATCCTTCATCCTCCCAAACGGAGAGATCTTTTACCCTATTCAGCATGCCAACTGTGGCACCAGAGGCGTGGTCTACCTGATGGTCTGTGCCTGCAAAGCCTTTTACGTAGGTAAGACCATCGGGGAGCTACGCCAAAAGATGGGGGATCATCTCTATTACTCCTCTAGCTGCAAACTCACCTCAGTAGGCCGCCACATTGGCATTCACCATCGTTATCAACCAGAAGTTGTTAAATTCCTTGTACTAGAAGTGGTTGCTGAGAATCCACGAGGGGGCGATTGGGATCGAGAGATCCTGAGATGTGAATCTCTGTGGATTGAACGACTCGATGCCCTCATTCCCCCTGGACTCAACGAAGCACACACATACAAATATTTCCTGAAATGACTCCCCGACTAGATTTAGATATTTACCCCATTAAGGTCTGCTGAAACTACACCTGGCTGATTTGGGCTCTTCAATTCTACCACTGACCTTGATTGGTTCTTGCGCGCGGGTTCAAGGCTGATGTCTGATTTATATTTTTTTATTTTTTACAGATCCATTATAGACCCTCTTTGGTGAGAATTTTTGATCAGAATATGTATCTATTCATAAAACTCTAATACTGTTGGTTGCCATATTTGACCCGGCTGTCCTGCTATAGATGTGAGGTTACAAGGTTTTTTTTCTGCTTCCACTATTTCAGGACAGCCCCATTCAAATCCGTATACATTGCTTTTAAATGTCACTGCAACTCTCTGCAGTTAATTGTTCCACAATTAGCGCTTCTTGTCACTCCGATTCCTATCCGGATCGTTTTGGGGCATAAGGAGTTAACTCTCCTAAGGGCGGACATGTGCTGCTCCAGCAGGACGGGTATCCCCTCTGTCCAGAGGGGGTACCTCCTCCTGCTTCCTCGGTCTATGGGATTCCCATAGTGACCTTGGTCATATGCGCGCGCAGCCTTGTATTGACGCGTGCGCACTGGGAGCGTCGACGTCATTGCTCGGGGCCAGCCGACCTCTGACACTGTTTCCGGGTTGGAGGCGTATACACCCGGGATTTTCTGTGCAGCACAGTATCCAAAGGTAAGCTTTCTAAGAAAAACCCAACGATACAATTTCTTGTATCATGGGCTATTAGACAGTGACCATATGAGGGTCACTGGTTCCATATTTAAACTAATGCTTTCCTTTTGGCTATTTTAGGGTCCACCAGTTAGACCTCATTCCCCAGTAATTTCTATGCTGTTTGGTTCAGGCTTTTTTGGAAGGACAAAATAACTTGGCAGCAATTGCCCCCTGTGCTTTCATCCCGGGTGTTTCACATCTAACTTTTACAAGGGTAGGTATCCCCTCTAACCCCTCAAGATCATGTGAATGTGTTGGTTATATTCCCAATCTATACACCATTCATCTCTTTCCTGCCCCTTTGTCTGTTTCTAATGTCTACTCACTTATTTAATGTTACCCCTTAATGTATTTCAGCTTCTTTCCCTCCTTCCCTCCTCCTTTCTTTCCCCCTTCCCCCCTTTTTTCTTTCTATTTTATTCTAATTTAGTTTATCTTATCTTATTCCTTTTCCCCCCACTACCTTTCTGCCTTCCTCGTTCTTCTCCCTTCTCCCCCTCCCCCCCCCCCTTTCCCCCCCCCCCTCCCTTTTTCCTGTTTCATCTCTTTTTGCTCCTTCACTTGTATACCCCTCTGACCGATGCATCATATCTACACTTGAGTAACATTACTAATTGATAGATATGATATTTTATTCATATCCGCCCCTTGTTATTATTATTTCTAGTCCATCCCACATTTACTGCCTCCCGTGTCCGCCCTGGGTGGGACACCCACTTTTGGGTGCATCAGGTGGGATTTGAGTGGTGAGTTGCGCTTTTTTAGGTTAATCTACTCCTTTTACTAAAAGTTTTTGTTATAAATGCTGTTATCCCATTGAAACTATATATGTAACTATGAGACTGTATTTTCCTGTTCTAGATGCTCTGACACCTCCTGAAGAAGCGACATAGTCGCAAAACTAGTAGAGGATATCGTCTGCATCTGTACTCATCCCTGCACTTTTAACAATTGGGGTGTAGACCTATGTAAAACATTTATTCAATGTATATGTAATTTTGTTACAGCAGTACCTAGATTGGCTTGCTGCAAATTAATTTTTTATGTATTTTTCTAATAAACCATATTTAATTTTATTCTATATGCTTTCAATTTCTGGGTATCGAGATAGTCTATTAACCATAATAGGTGTTGCATGGTATTATAATAGAGTAGTCCATGTTAATCCATTCTCTTTCTCTTACTAATTAATTAGGATGATGATACCCACCCCTTTTACAGTGTATAAATGAAGTTAGGCTCCCAGCTTCAGTTAGAACAATATATTTGAATGTATACCATGTACTGTACAACATTGTTCTCCCTGCTTGTGGATAGCTACAAGCTTGAAATATTAAATACATCTTTTTGAATGTGGTTCAGCAATCAACATGTTATTGGAATCCCCTAAGTTCTGGCATTTCCCTATCACTCTGCTTATTTTAGCATCCAATCATGTGCAAGCTAAAATGCTGTTTTTTTTATTTTCCTTGCATGTCCCACTCGGATCTACAGTGACTTTACTTCCAAGCAGTGGTGGCCCGTCCATAGGGGGTGCATGCCCCCCCCCCCCCCCCCCAAAGCTAGTGACCTAAAAAAAAAAAAAAAAAAAAAAGGACCATTTAAAGAAAAAAAAAGTTCTTTAACCACTTTAAGACCAGCCTCGTTTTGGATTTTAGGTGTTTACATGTTTAAAACTGTTTTTTTTGCTAGAAAATTACTTAGAACCCCCAAACATTATATATTGTTTTTTTTCTAACACCCTAGAGAATAAAATGGCGGTCGTTGCAATACTTTTTTTCACACCGTATTTGCGCAGCGGTCTTACAAGCGCACTTTTTTTGGAAAAAATTAACTTTTTTGAATAAAAAAATAAAACAGTAAAGTTAGTCCAATTTTTTTATATATCGTGAAAGATAATGTTACGCCGAGTAAATTGTTACCCAACATGTCATGCTTCAAAATTGCGCCCGCTCGTGGAATGGCGTTAAACTTTTACCCTCAAAAATCTCCATAGGCGACGTTTAAAAAATTCTACAGGTTGCATGTTTTGCGTTAGAGAAGGTCTAAGGCTATAATTATTGCTCTCGCTCTACTGATCGCGGCGATACATCACATGTGTGGTTTTTACCACCATTTTCATATGCGATTCTATTTATTTTTACACTGTTTTTAAAAAAAAAATGGGGTCACTTTTATTCCTATTACAAGGAATGTAAACATCCCTTGTAATAGAAAAAAAGCATGACAGGTCTTCCTAAATATGAGATCTGAGGTCAAAAAGTCCTCAGATCTCATATTTACACAAAAATGCAAAAAATAAAAAATAAAATAAAAAAATGTAATTTAAAAAAATGACATTGAAAAAATGTTCCTTTAAGAGGTATGAGCGGAAGTGACGTTTTGACGTCGGTTCCGCCCTGCTATGGTATAGAGAGGGGTGGGGGCCATCTTAGCCTCACTCGTCTCCATACCCAGCTAGGAAAAGGACCCGATCGCCTCCGCCGCTAATGATGGCTCCGGTAAGCGGCGGAAGACGCGGGAGAGCGATGGGAGGGGTGAGGGCACCTCTCCCGCCGCCGATAACGGTGATCTCGTGGCGAATCCACCGCGGAGACCACCATTATCGTAATTACAACCGGTGCCTGAAGAGATGGATATCGGTTGTGGCAGCAGCTGCTGCCGTTATCGGGATATCCCTTTACAAAAAAGGGACGTACATCGTCGTGCGCTGGTGGTAAAGTGGTTAAGTTTACTGTGCACGGGCGCCGGCCATAGTGCACTATGGAAGCGTCATTGCAATGCAATCCCGTGATTGCAGGCGAGATGCTACATTTGCAGGGATTTGTGTAGCTTTGTGGCGCAAAGCTAAGCGCCTCTCCACTGTCATTGGGTCAGTCTTCTGTCTCTCTGCCTATCTGACCATTAGCACCGCCGTAGGACTTGGGCGGTTCTTTCCCCTAGTAGCCCTGTTACTTTCAGTTTCTGTGCCAGTGGGAAGTCGGCTCCATGAAGCAAGAATCAAGGTAATGTGATCTGACACTCTGCTCTGTCAGTGTCTTTCCTCCACATACCTTGTACTGTATTCCCCTGCTGTGATCTGTGATCGGACGGTGGGGGGAGGGGGTGCCCCGCTTCTTAGTGTCTTTCCTCCACATACTGTACTGTATTCTCATGCTGTGATGTGATCTGTGATCGGAGGGAGGGGGAGGGGGTGCCCTGCTTCAAAGTGTCTTTCCTCCACATACTGTACTGTATTCCTCTGCTGTGATCTGTGATCGGACGATAGAGGGAGGGGGGGTGCCCTGCTTCTTAGTGTCTTTCCTCCACATACTGTACTGTATTCTCATGCTGTGATGTGATCTGTGATCGGAGGGAGGGGGTGCCCTGCTTCTTCTGTGCCTGGGAATTAACCTCCATTCACCCAGCAATCTGTTTGCGCCCCCCCCCCCCCAAATAATTGAGCACCAGCCGCCACTGCTTCCAAGTGCACTTTCAGTACTCTCTCAAGTACAAAGTGGATTTGCCTTTAGTAAATAACCCCCATTGAGTGAGGTGTGACAGGAATAGAGGTTAAAAATGATTTGATAAACTAAGGATTAGTAAATGAAACCATTTCATATGACAAATTACATGAGGTTTCCTCTTCATTTTTGCATGCTTATCATTCCTGTGTAAATTATTTAACATGCAGATTTATGTGACAAGTCATATCGCATTCAAATCCTACTATTTATTTAAACTGATGCTAAAGTCCACCATAATTATATAAAATGTATTGTCGAATGGCTTTATAACAGCACCACACCCAGGGCCAGACTGGGAATAAAATTCAGCCCTGGAAAAAATTTCATACCAGCCCCACAGCATTATTATACCAGCGCAACAGCATAACATCCATTATTTTCTTGTTAATGAAAGGGAAAACCATAAATTTTAAAGCACACGTGAAGAGTTTATTATATATAGATGAGACAGATATGAAATCACATAGGGCTTTATATATATATATATATATATATATATATATATATATATATATATATATTGTGGTGGTGTGGTACCCCACCAGCAAAATGATGCAGGGTTCTCAACCAGGCGGGTTGAGGGGCTCCAGTGTGTTTGTTTATTTGGGAGGAAACTGGCTTTTCAGTTTCCTCCATGTTTATTAAAATCCACTTTGGGCCCTGGAGCCCGGGGATTTCTTAGAGATCCGGGTGGGATGAAATTCCCAATCCTGGATCCGGGTTTTGGGATCCCCCAGCACACTGACTGGTCAGGTGTGTGCTGGGCTATTTGTAGACACCTGACCATGATTCTGGGCTCCACCCTCCCGAGGAGTCCAGGCTTGCAAGGGAGGACCCAGAGAGTGCAGGTGTGCACGGAACTAGCCAGAGACCTGAGTCTGAGGTTGCTGACAGAAGTCAGGAGAGCTCCATGTGGGAGCCTGAGCAGTGGTGCATCCGCTGCTGAAGAAAGCCAGGTGGCTCAGTATTTTGCAATGCTGCATGTTTAAGCCAGGAGGCTGAATATCCTTTTGTTTGTTGCTGGCAGTTCAAACCCCCTGCGAGGGAAACCATCTTTTGTTTTCATTTATGGAACTTTGTTTTCTTTTCTTCCTTTCTTTTAATAAAAGTGGGCCAACAAGCCCTTAAACGCATGACTGGCGTGGACTCTGCTCACTGGTATGCTCTACACAGACGCTAAAGAACCCCCAATATCACAAGTGGTGCTCGGATGCGGGCATAACTGAAGATCCTCGCATATACCAGTGAGCTATTGCCAGAAACTGCTTTTGCTCTGCAGTGTGTGCAGCAGGTGGTGTACCTGGAAGGGAGAGGCCCCTTAAAGAGACAGTGCTCCTGTTGTTGTTCTGTGCAGTGAAGTAACTGCAAGTATGGAGAGTCCACCAGCATTTGAATCTGCAGTGGATTGGTGCAAGCGGCACCTGGCAGGAATGGACCAAGCTACAGTGAAAGACAAGCCAACCTTTGTTACAAAGAGAGAGCTGCCGGATGTCCATACCTGGGAGAGGGGTGTGGTTTCCCCTGGCAACGCTGCTGTAGTTAAACCAGCAGTTGTTGGGAAAAATGTGAAAGTGACACAGCTTAAGACAGGGTCCAGCGGAGGGAAGCCTTTGTTATGTGCCAGAAGAGAGGCTGACCAAAGGCCAGGACTGAGAGTGGTTGCCCATAGCAACACAGAGGAGGCCAGTCGGGCTGTCTGTGGACCATGGGGTATGCCTGCCAAGGGTCGTGGCAAGTGGCTTCTGGAGGAGCCAATACAGCATGTTCAAAAGATCCAGCAAAGCTCTGCTGGGAGAGTGCGATCTCCCATGGCAATGAGAGTGGAAGTTCTGCCTGGAGGGAGGAGCTGCAGGGGAGATTTGGCGCAACGTCCCCACAAAGAGGCCTGTGCGTTTTTGCCATCTGTGAGTCGCCAGGAGAGAAGCACCCTGGGAAAAAGTCATCCAGTACCATGCCTGGAATGTGGCCAGCTGGGGCATGGTATGTTTTCTTGCCCTAGATTATGGAATGGGGCTGGAGATAATATTGCTGAGCAAAAGTTTTCGTTTGCAGGCTCAGATTCCTGTGAAAATATGTCTGCAGTCACCCCTAGCAACAAGAAGGAGTTTCCTTTTGTGTCGGAAGGGGGTGCTAAACAGTGGGCGATACCTGCTGTAGTTTCATCCCGTGGCCACCAGGAGGAGTTGCCCAGTAAAATTGCAGCAGAGGACTTGTTCGTGAGACGCCGTACTCAAGTGAAGATGGTGACCCCTACTACTGCGGTGGGTAAGACTGACTTTAATGGAATGATGACTGGAAATGCTGAGTTTATGTGGAAAAAGACTGGTTATGAGACTGTTCATGATGTGAAAGTGACCCCAGTTAGTGGGGCCACTGAAGGTGTTCTTGAGGGGGACTTTTCCCTGTGCAGTACCCTGTACAGTGGGGAAGCAGGGGTTAAAGTCAAACCTGCATCTCTGTGTGCTTCTCAAGAGGGGCATAGTGATGTGTCTAAGGTTTGCCAGTCTCAAGTCTCAAGTTGGCCGTGGGCTAGGACAGCCTGCAAGAGGTACAAATACTATTAATGTTGATGATCATGGAAAATGTACTGCTGTTGGGAAAACCCCAGGTTCTTGCAAAGCAAAAGTTGTGGTTAAAGATGGGCCGTTGCCCATAGCAACTGGTGGTAAGACAGCACAGTTGTCCCCAGACATCTCCAGGGAACTTCATGTATTGGAGCCGGAGGTTGCCCTGGACAACGGTGATGTCACTCTGGTGGAGCAGAGTGGAACTGCACCTTATAGTGGTGATGTCTTAGTGCAAGCTGCTAATACTAAATGTGTGCAGGTGAATAGTGGGTTAATGCAACCTGTAGAAAGTGCAAAGGTCGCTGAAGTTTGTGAAGCGCCATCCGAGCATGGTGGTGAATATGATGTATTGCAACCTGCTGTGTTAAAATACGTATTACCACAACCTGACCTGATTTACAATGACTTGTGTAATGAGTCTGCAGCTAAGCCAGTCTGTTCTTATGTGTCTCCTTGGGCAGATGGATCGGTGCTGAGGAGTACCGCTGAAGGGAGCGCACATACAGTAGATTGGAATAGTTGGGGTAAAAATCTAATCTCCCTGATAGATAAGGCTTTTATGCACACAAATAAGGTGGAAGCGGTTTCTGCTGTAGGGACTGCAGAACAGCTTGTACCTGAGGGTGCGGTAGCTGCTGCAGGGGTTAACCCTTGTGGGAAAGATGGACCAAATAAGGGCGAGCGCACAGCAGAGACCTTGCCTGTGACCCACAAAACTGAAGTTGACATGGAGTGTCAAAGTGACATTGTCACTGGTAATGTTCTGGAGCAGTTCACTGATGCTGAGACTGAGAAGTTGGGTATGAGTCTAACACCTGGCAGCGCTCTGGGTGAGCACCAGGCTGTGTTTACCTCCAGCTGGGAGGAGGTTCCGTTAACCGTTGCAACTTTTCAAGTCTCAGCAAGTGTGTCTCTCTGCATCCCCAGTGTCATGAAAGTCCCCAGGAAGGTCTGGGAGCAAGGGTCTGGGCTGTAACTAAAGCATTAAAAGAGATGCTTGAACTTTGGGAGGTACAGCCAATCCATACTAGTGTGTCTCCTCCACAGTCTGATGGTCTGGTACTGCGGAGTACCACTAGGGGGAGCACTAAATGGCAGGCTGTACAGAACAAAGAACAGGACAGGAATGGTTTATTCCTGAATTTGCTAGTTTTGTTAAAAGTTGCCACTGCATATGCTTCTGGATTACGTCCGGAAGGTATAATATATGAGAGAGACTTTGGGAAAATGAAAAATGAGACCAAAATGTCTGTGGTTTCACCTCCTAACAGCCAGGTGGAAAGCATTTCTGCTGCTATGGTTCAGGGTGGTGCTGATCAGTTTTTGGTGACGGTGAAGGGCGTGTATACAGCACCAGTGGACAAACCACATGAGATGGAAGGGCCGAGCATGGACCAGAAAACAGCAGAAATCCTGACCGGGACTCAGACAGAGGTGGTTAATGAGACTGGGGTCACCAGTCCAATAATAGATTTATGTGACAAACCTGACAACGTCCCTGAGACAGGAAAATGGGTAAAAAGTACAGTAAGGTTGGTATGCGGATCAGACGAGAGCTCGCCTGTTCCGGTTTTGGATAGAAATCCAGGTGGTATTAAAAAGGATCAGGTGGTAGGACAGCTGTCTGCTGAGTGGGTGACACCATGGGAGGTGGCATCTTGTGAGGTTCTCGTGGGTGATTGCCAACCTCCGGTGTGTGTGCCCTCTGCAGACACTGCCCTAACAAATGCTGAGAGAGGTGTTGGGAAACCTGGGAACCTGAAGCGTGGAGGCAGAAGGGTTGGTAGAAAGACCAGGGGTAACCCATTAAAATTTCAGGAGAGGAAGTGCTTATGGAAATGCACTCGGAAGAAAAGTTGGGAAGGTCGCATCAAAGATCATAGCAGAGTGACAGTGAGGATTAGAGGGAGACACCAAAGGAGGCATTGGGTAGAGTTCCCCTTTAGGAGAAGTGAGGTTGGACAGGATTGGACTCCTGTAAATGGTAGCTGGCACAGAGGTGCCAAAATAAACTTGTGTGTTCCGCCCTCTGGGTCGAAACAAGGGGGGGGGGATATGTGGTGGTGTGGTACCCCACCAGCAAAATGATGCAGGGTTCTCAACCAGGCGGGTTGAGGGGCTCCAGGGTGTTTGTTTATTTGGGAGGAAACTGGCTTTTCAGTTTCCTCCATGTTCATTAAAATCCACTTTGGGACCTGGAGCCCGGGGATTTCTTAGAGATCCGGGTGGGATGAAATCCCCAATCCTGGATCCGGGTTTTGGGATCCCCCAGCACACTGACTGGTCAGGTGTGTGCTGGGCTATTTGTAGACACCTGACCATGATTCTGGGCTCCACCCTCCCGAGGAGTCCAGGCTTGCAAGGGAGGACCCAGAGAGTGCAGGTGTGCACGGAACTAGCCAGAGACCTGAGTCTGAGGTTGCTGACAGAAGTCAGGAGAGCTCCATGTGGGAGCATGAGCAGTGGTGCATCCGCTGCTGAAGAGAGCCAGGTGGCTCAGTATTTTGCAATGCTGCATGTTTAAGCCAGGAGGCTGAATATCCTTTTGTTTGTTGCTGGCAGTTCAAACCCCCTGCGAGGGAAACCATCTTTTGTTTTCATTTATGGAACTTTGTTTTCTTTTCTTCCTTTCTTTTAATAAAAGTGGGCCAACAAGCCCTTAAACGCATGACTGGCGTGGACTCTGCTCACTGGTATGCTCTACACAGACGCTAAAGAACCCCCAATATCACAATATATATATATATAGCAAATTCCAGTTAAAAGTGGTCAATCATCAAGGGGGACCCCAGGAACTCAGAAAGTGGGGGGAACCACCTTCCGCAGAAAGAATACACTAAGGTAAGGGGGGGGTTACTGATATAAGGGGGAAACCTTTTATATCAGTGCCCGCTTACATTATTGTATTTACTCCCCCTTACTTCAGTGAGCCCCCTTCAGACTGGCCTGGTGGTGCTGTCACTGACCTCCTCTCAGGTGCACCATGCAGGGCTCAGTCAGTCGGCTCCAGCTTGGTGGCTCTGGTTTTATCCTATAGTCTCCTCACCACAGTCCACACATGTCTGCCTTCTCCCATGACCCCCATCCTGACGGCGCTCCCACTCTTGACTCCTCTCCAGACTCCCTCAGAGACTGCAGACATGATACAAGAGCTCAATGCAGCCTCACCATGCCCATCAATGCAGCCTCACCATGCTCATCAAATGCAGCTTCACTGTGCCCATCAATGCAGCCTCACTGTGCCCGTGAATGCAGCCTCACTGTGCCCACGAATGCAGCCTCACTGTGCCCACGAATGCAGCCTCACTGTGCCCATGTCCATGTCTGTGGGAAGGTGTGTTGATACTCAGTACGGTACCTTGCATGCCAGCAGGATATCCATGATGGCCAGCAGCAGGCAGGGTCTGTTCTCGTTTTGGACGGGGACAGTGCTCCTTCCAGAGGATAGGTTTGCTGTGAGATGGAGTGGTCCCTGGCCACCTGCACCTTCAGCCGTCCTCATTTTCCGGCCCCAGTCAGCCTGTCCTCTGGTCCTGGGGAAGTGGAGAGCACTGGGTGGGAGCTGGAGAGAAGGGGGAGCAGAGAGTACTGGCGGGGTTGGAGAGCACATGGGTGGGGAGTAAAGAGCGCTGGGGGGGAACTTGAGAGTACTGGGGGCCAAAAAGAACAGGGGTGGAGAGCACGGGAGGCTGAGAGCACTGGGGAGGCTAAGAGTGTGGGGTGGTGAAGAGCACTGAGGGGGAGCTTGAGAGCACTGGGGGGGCAGAAAAACAGGGCTGGCGAGCACTGGGGGGTACAAAGAGCAGGGGGGAGTCGAGAGCAATTGGGGGAAGCTTGAGAGCACCAGTGGGGGCCAGAAAGAACAGGGGTGGAAAGCACGGGGGACTGGAGAGCACTATGGGGGGCAGAGAGCACTGGCGGGGTTGGAGAGCACATGGGTGGGGGAAAAATGCTGGGGTGAGTGGAGAGTAGAGGGGTGGGGAGCGGAGAGTGCTGGGGGGAGTTTGAGAAAGCTCTGGAGGGGGAGCCAAAAATAAGAGGTGGAGAGCACGGGGGGCAGAGAGCACTGTGGGGGGTGGAGAGCACTGGGGAGAGCTGGAGAGCACTGGGGGGGAGTGGAGAGCACTGGGATGGTGGCTAGAGAAGGATGGGGAGAGCTGGAGAGAAGGAAGGGGGGGCAGAAAGAACAGGGGTTGAAAGAACTGTGGGGGGTTGGAGAGTGTGGTGGGGGAGGAGAGCACTGGAGGGGGGGAGCCAGGGAGCACAAGGAGAACTGGGGGGGCAGTGAAAGAAGTTGGATTGGCTAGGAGGAGAAGCAGGGGGTCATAACATATAGAGGAAATTAGCTTTCTATATTCCTCCATGCAGCTGCTGAATGCTTGATTCTCCTCCTCTCCCTCCTGCAAGCATTCAGCAGCTGCATGGAGGAATATAGAAAGCTCATTTCCTCTATACGCCGATCCCCCTATCCAGGCACACAGGGCGGGCTGTACGGGCGGGCATCTCCTCCTGTGGATCACGGAGCTGGCTGGTGTTTGGCGGCGGCGCTGTAACACGGTCCTGCTCCCCTAGACCGGCTCGTGTGATAGGCAGAACACTAATTCTATCTACCGTCACACGAGCCGATCTAGGGGGCAGGACCGTGTTCCAGCGCCGCCGCTGAACACAGACCCAGCCAGCTCCATGACACGCAGGAGAGAGGGGAGTACTGCAGTCGCAAATCGGCCCCAGGGCAGACGGCCTACTGGTAAATCTCCCAGTATCCCGGTAGGCCGGTCCGGCCCTGACCACACCCCATATGTGCAGTGCAAAGGTTTTAGGCTGGTGTGAAGAAATGTTGTAAAGAATGCTTTCAAAAATATATATTTTATTTGTTTATTTTTATTATATTACAAAATGCAAAGTGAGCTAAAAGAAGAAAAATATAAATCAAATTAATATTTAATGTGAGTACCCTTTTAGCTTCAAACCAGCATCAGTTCTTACACTTGCACACTTTGTAAACTTGCACAAAGTCAGGGATTTTGTAGGATGAATCCAGGTTCATATTGAGGGTGGGTTTGAAATCGTGCGAGTTCAGCTGAACTCGCACAATTTCAAACCGCTGATGCAGTCCGACTTCGGGAGCGATTTGACAGACATCTGTGCGGATTCCTGCATAGAGGTCTATTCAAATCACCACCGAAGTCGCCAAAAAGTAGTACAGGAACTACTTTTGGAAACCGGTGCGGCGCTGCAAAGTCTGCATCGCACCAATTCGGACGATGTCGTTGCTGGTATCAGCCTGCGATTTGACATCCGATTTGACATGTCAAATGCCATGTCAAAACAGCCCGATGTGAACGTGGGCTTAGCCCAGGTTCACACTGATGTGGGTTAGAAACCGAGCAGGTTCAGCTAAACTTGCGCGATTGCAAACCGGCAATGCAATCTGACTTTGGGGGAGATTTGACAGACATCTGTGCGGGTTCCTGCATAGATGTCTATTCAAATCACCCCCGAAGTCGCCAAAAAGTAGTACAGGAACTACTTTTGGAAACTGGCGCGGCGTCGCACTGATTCAGACGGTGCTATTGCCGGCAATAGCCGTCGATTTGGCATGCGATTTGACGTGTCAAATCGCATACCAATTTGGCCTAATGTGAACGTGGGCTTAGGCCTGGTTCAGACTGCTGCGGTGCGGGAGATCGCATATGATTTGCACCGCACTGCAGTTCAAATCATATGCGATCTCTGTGCGATGCAAATTCAGCCATACATATAGTATGGCTGAATTCGCATTGCATTCGGCCCAAACTCGCACAGGACCCTTTTTTTCGGGCCGTAGCAGAATCGGATCGCATGGTGTTCTCACCATGCGATCCGATTACTGTCCGAGTTTTCAGATCGCACTGCGATATGCGAGCTGCTGTGGGGGTGTCATTACCATTTCATTGACACTCCCAGAAGCTCGCATAGGGCAGTGTGAACTGCCGGCGGGAGACATGCGGTGCGGGAACCCGCAGTGGATTTGCAGCGTTCCCGCACCGCAGCAGTGTGAACCCAGCCTTAGAGTCAGATGTATGATTAATCACCTATACCAAACAGGTGCTAATGATCATTAATTTCATATGTAGGTTGAAACACAGTCATTAACCGAAAGAGAAACAGCTGTGTAGAAGGCTTAAAACAGTGAGTGAGAAACAGCCAAACTCTGATACTCAGGTGAGGTTGTGGAAGACCGTTTCATGTCACAGGTCATACAGCATGGCAAGACTGAGCACACAAGGTAGTTATACTGCATTAGCAAGGTTTCGCAAAGATTTCAAAGCAGACTGACATTTCAAGATGTGTTGTTCAAGCTGTTTTGAAGAAGCACAAAGAAATGGGCAACGTTGACTACCTTAGACGCAGTGGTCTGCCAGGGAAACTTAATTCAGCAGATGAAAGACACATCATGCTCACTTCCCTTCAACGTTGGAAAATGTCAAGCAGTGCCATCAGCACAGAACTGGAGGAAATCAGTGGGACCCAGGTACACCCATCTACTGTCCGGAGAAGTCTGGCTAGAAGTGGTCTTCATGGAAGAGTTTCGGCCAAAAATCCATACCTCTGATAAGGAAACAAGGCTAATCGACTCAATTATGCATGAAAACATAGGAACTGGGTTGTAGAAAAATGGCAGCAGGTTCTTGTGTTGATACATTTACAGAATTTATGGGTCCAGATAAGGAACCCTTTACGTCTGCTCTGCACCCTAAACTGATTAAGTCTGCGCCATTTAATCTCAGGGCTCCTATATTGTCCATGCTGGGAGACCTGGGATTAAACGGCAAGATTTATGAAGCTGCTACCCTCTTAAGCCAGTTGTGGGAGCTAGAGGAGACTAAAACAGAACCTGTCAGGGATGCAGATAAGGTAAAGGCCAGAAAGAAAGAATACAAGCAGAAAAGAACAGAGAAGAAAGGGAATGTGGGAGAGAAGAAGACAGGAGGTGAAGAGAAAACTAGGCTAGTTATCTCTAGGAAACAAATGTGGGTGGACCTTTTAAAGGAAGAAATACCTAAAGATGAGATAGATGGGATTTCTACTGCAGAATTGCTGAAGAGGTGGAAACATAGTTAGAACACATGAGGAGAGGATCTGGCTAGCTTTTTCGGTTGTGAGCAGAGTGTATGACGGGTTCTCTCTCCTTTCTACTTGGAGTGATTGTTCCAAAGCTGTTTAACCCCATCAGCCCTCGCCTACTGGATATACCACGAGTCTATTATCAGTGCCCTATTATTGTTACCATCTGGTAAGCCTCCTATTCATCAGGTGGTCGGGATGAAGCACCGTTTGCATGCATGTCACAGTGTATAATTTGCAGCACGAGCACCGTGGTGTCTTTTTGAATATAATCTACCCGTGGACATTAAGTTGATCCATGCCTGATGTCAAGATTGATCTATATTGGACTTTTACCATTTACATCTTTGTTTGGACTATCCTATATGTGATCAGTGCTTTTCCATCTTTGGTTTTGGATGAGTTTTATTTATTTTTTGGATTATATGTTTAGCAGTTTGTAATATTGGCGCAGCTTTATTTTCCTTATATCTGTTTTGGTGTGAAGTATCCCACTTTTTAGCAGCAGCCTTTTTCTCCCTTTTTATTTTAATTTTCACCTTTTCAATCCCTACCCCCTAGTGTAATTTTTTCCCCTTCCAGCGCGGTTTACCCAAATTTATTCATTTAGTGGGGAATGCTGTGACTGGTGTGGGTTGAGTGACCTCATACGATCCGACACCTCATCTCTTATATTGGTAAAGTACAAAGAAGGGGAATTGGATAGGGAATTATAGCGGTGCCTAATGTATAGAAAACTACAGTATTTTACTTAAAAATTATACATTTTATTATATAGATGTACAGAAGACAACAAACATAGGGTGCATAAAATATAAGAAGAGTAATATACAGATATTAATACTGGTCAAAGTATCCATATGCTTGAAATGGTTACTGATGCATGTCAAGTCCCTACATGTTTCGCCAAGCAATGGCTTCTTCAGGGTTTTATATGATCATCAGTGTTTAACAGATAAGAGTGTTGGAGATACGGGACTGTCTAAGGTACACAATTACAAAACGTTTTTGGATATGATAAAAGAAATATTTTTATTAACACATAAAATCTAAAAGAATGACTTTGTGCACAGCAATATACATATTATGGTTCAAAGGTTATGCATACAATCCCAATTAGAACACAGAATATTAATATACTATAAGTACACAAGTCGTTATACTTGTCCATTTATTCTCGACATGTTTCGCCAGTAAGGCTTCTTCAGGAGAAAAACGTAGGGTACAAGTGATTTGAAATATTGAGGATACCTTCTTGTTCTAAAGTATGCATATAAACATAAAAATGATATGAGATTTGATACATACAAAAAATCATATTATTAATTACAGTTGTGCTGTGTGAGATTGTGGTGGTGATTGCGCCATATAGGTCCCAGGTATGTATACGACCTCTTACCTCCAATGATAGAGAGTCTGCACATCCCCAGATTACCAGAGAAGAAATTAATTAAATTCACAACAGAGTATCATCCAAAAGAATCCACACAGGGCTGCATCACAGAGCCGAGACCAAGATGAGAGTGGCTGGGGACCCGTAGGGGGAGAGGCAAAGTCCTATTGTTCTAATATTGTATCAGAAAAAGACCTGCAAGGTACAGAGAGTACTCCTTAAATAAAAATATACAATATAACACACTAGCCAAAAGGCAGCAATATAGTTCGGCCAGGCCACATATTTGTCAAACTATACCTACCTCTTAGCAATTCAAAGAAAAAGAGGATACAAAAGAGGCTCGGGTTTACCTCCGGGAGAGGGATAGGAGAATCTGTCCTTAGTTGGACAGTATCTGTGATAACATTGTATACTCTGAAAGTATAAAAACAGAAAAAGGGAAAAACCCCAATGAGGATACAAGAATTCTGTGCTGTTTGCACTAACAGCTTCCCAAATAATTTAAACTTTCCTACCTTAAATAGGCTAAACGGACCACCGAGGTATACTTCAAAGAGTTTTTTTTGCAACGCAGAGAGCCCCATATAGGGGACAACAAATAGAGTCCAAATCCTACAAGTTAAATGTAGAAATGTAGGGTAAGCGAAGAAGATCTTTAAGAAAAAATAGGGGAAAGTCCGTCCATATTAAAAAGGTGATGGTTATATATTTACCTATATCTCTGATTCCCAGCGTTTCCCGAGCCTCACAATTTCACCAAGGCCTGACAGCTAGTCAGACTGGGTTTAAATAGTCTCCCCCCGTGGCGCCAAATGCGCGGCGTGTGATGTCACGCCGCGCTGATGTCACACGGACGTAGGGCGGGAGCCGACGAGCGCCAGGCTCATGCACCGGAACCAGAAGCTCCCACAGCGGGCATACTTCCGGTTCACAGCACAGCAGAGCTCCTCCAGACATCCCCTGCTGACAGTGGCATTAAGCCTCTGTCAGAATGGAGTCTGGGAGGGGCCGGATGTTTACAACCGCAGCGCTTTAGCAGAGCTGGCACTACAGAACGATTCCCGATCTGGGCGCATTGAAGGGAATAATCCACCACAATTTATGGAGGTGGGCAGAGCCCCGCCATGCGTCCAAAGATATCCATATGGATCTCCTAAGCCCAAAGTCACAGCAATGTGAATGCACCGTGCATGCAGATGTAATATATTCTCCTAGATAAAGGAGAACTTTGGAGAGCAAATCTGTTGTGAGTTTATTTAAAAAAGAATAAAAAAGAATAAGAAAAAAGAGAACGAACGAAAAATAATACAATAAAAAGAGTTTAATGCAGAAAACCACGTAACCAAATACTCATTGCAGCAAATATATTTAATTATGACAAAAGCATACAGTAAATCAAGAAGATTCCTCAAAACAAAACCTCTAGGGGTTTTTATAAAGATAAATGTAATCAATCAGTAAGCAATACATGAATACATAAAAATATATATAATTCTTCCCCTACATAGAGGGGGAAATTAGTGAGCGAGCACGCTCTGGGCAAAGGCGGGCAAACCGAACATACCCCCCCAGGACCCACACACCCCAACCCCGGGGTCCCCATCAGAGCACAGCCAGGAAAAATGGGGTATGAATTGAAAAAAGCAAAAAATCTAACTAAGATCTCTATTCAAACAACCTATAAATAGGTGACAGTTCTATAAGAAGGGTTTAAAGCTAATCCCCTCATTGAGCCCCGGATATCGGGTCGGTTTTAGTAAATAGATCCATCTAGTTTCAATTTGCAGCAGTTTTTTGTCCAAGTCACCCCCCGTTCCTGTTGGGGTAAGTGCTCGAGACTAAAAAACCCGACATAATCAAGATTAAATTTATGGTACAAACCTACATGGCGACTGCATAAGCATTTCATCAGATATACTGATCCTATGGATTGGCAGTTTGTTCGATGTTTTGGGGTCCATGTTCTCCCATCTGGTAAATCTATACTCTTGCCCTCCAGAATAAAGTGGCAAAATTTACATTTGCCGCATTTGTATGTTCCTGGGACCTGTTTGCTATTTTTCCTTTCATTCGTATGGTGACTACAAACAAGGGTATCACGTAAGGAACGTGATCTCCTGTATGTAATTTCCGGGTATGACTTAATATACTTTGAGATTTTCTGATCAGTGGATAAAAGATACCAAAACTTCTTATATACATATTGCGTACCTTTTTATGCTGTCGGTTGTACTTGGTAATAATTTGTGTGCTTTCTTGGGTTTTCTCTCGTCTAGGTTTATATAGTAGGAGCTGCCTGTTTAGACCCACAACCTGATTGTAGGCCCTCCGAAGGCATGTCCTGCTATATCCTCTCAAGAGGAGGCGTTCACGTAAAAGATTGGCCTCCCCCTGGAAGTCATTAAGGTGCGTGCAGTTCCGCTTGATCCGTAAAAACTGACTGTAAGGAATACTCCTAATCAGTTTTTCAGGATGGGAGCTGCTAGCATGTAACATGCTGTTACCAGCTGAAGATTTTCTATAGAGAGTGGAACATAAAGTCCCTTTCTCATCCACATAAAGTTCCACATCTAAGAAGGCAATCTTCTTCTGATCATAGTTAAAAGTAAATTTTAGATTGTACTCATTTTGTTTGTAGTTCATTGAGGAAGATAATGAGATCCTCCTTTGATCCCGATCTCATTATCTTCCTCAATGAACTACAAACAAATGAGTACAATCTAAAATTTACTGGTGACCATAAGGACTGTAATTACTGAGTGTGTATACTCAAGCGCTAATTAGGTATTTAAAACTGAGATGCAACAATTGTTTAAGATAACCAAATGATATAGCTGCAGCCCATATAATAGTGTTCCCACACGTGAAGAATATGTTAAAAAGTACACAGTTTGTGCAATGGGTGCGCTTAAATCAACCTTAAAAACATCAGTAGATTTATTAAAAATGATTTCTTTTATAAAACCTCTGTGCAAAATGTGCTTGATAAATAATATATATAAAATCCGTGCTAAATAGTGTAAAATATATCCGTCAGGGATGTGAGTAAGTGCAATACGCATAAACCACTAGAAATGAGTGGTTTAATATTAATCCGTGCAAATCAAAGCTTAATAAAATTAGGAACAGATACTAAAATGTTTGTGGTGCCAGTGAATGATAAAAACAATTGTTTATTAAAGTGTTGTGCTTAATGGGTTAAAAATGTATCAAATCAGGATATTTAATGCCGTAAGTCCATGAATTACTGCGGCCGCAATATGGGATTCCTCTTTAGTTAAAACTGCTCATTAATTAGATAGTTGGAACTGCTCATTAATTGGTTTGTTTAATCAAATAATCCAGCAATTAAACAATTAAAACCATTAGTGTGTTAACCCTTCTTAGGGCTAAAGGAAGACACCGCCAATGTGAGTGAAACAGGTGCCGTTGCTAATATATATATATATATAGGACATGAAAGGAATAAGTGTCACTTTCACTTATCTTATGCTGATGCTTCTGGATGCTTTCTTCCTCTTATTCCTTCAATTCTTTTTCTTTTTCGGTGTGTTTATATGAGGGTACAAAAGAGATATACAAGACACATTGCGCAGTACTGCTACAATAGGTGTATACAGGAATGCAGCAGATGCCGATCTACTCACACAGCACCCGGTGGTTTAAGCGCGGGAGCCGGAAAATTTGTCAGGCACTGTATAGGGCTTTCTGCCCTGCTCGTCCTCGTAGTCTCGGTGACGTCACTAGGCTCCTCCTCCCGACGCGTTGCGTCACGAACACGTGACTTTATCAAGGGATTGTGAGCCCTGTGACAGCCGAGACAATTTATAGGGCAACAATCAGCGTGCGGGTTGCCATAGCAACATTTGAGTGCTCATCATCCCATTCAGCTCACCGCTGCGCCCGGGTGCTGTGGATGGCGTGCACTTAACTTCTTAACTGCCAAGGATCGAAGGACGGTCATTCTACCTTCATGTGCATTCACAAAGTTATGTCAGTAAAAAATATAGTATTTAAATGCTTTAATAGTTAAAAAATGTGTATATAAAATAAAATAGAGCAAAAATGAGGGAGATTAAAAACAATCAGCACCAACAGTACCAACAACCCCAAAACTACCAGGATCGGCAATATAGGGACTACAGAAGTAGCCCTAACTACACTGGTAATAGGTATGAAGCCTTAAGAGATGAGGAAAATGAAACAAGCACCTCTTCTTCTTTTTTAGATCAGCGCAGGAGGGACAGAACCCCTCCTCGCACAGAAAGAACCCCACCACGCAGTCAAAAAAGCCCAAACCCAAGAGAGGCAACAGGGGAGGACGGAAGGTCCAAGCGAAAAAGAGAGAAATAGGAGAGGGCATATATAATTTGAGTGTAAAAGAATTGACCAAAACGGAACTGAGGACTTTGGACAAAGGATTAAAATACGCACCAAAAAGGAATTTAAATAAATTTGACACCTATGTGGACATACAAAAATACACTAGGAAGCTGAATATAAAGAAGTATATGCTTAACAAACCTTCAGCCACCATAAGGAATCAACAGGAAACCACAGGGAGAGTGGAACATACTACTCTAAGAAATAGATCTCTGTTTAACCCACAGGTGTCAAACCATGAGCACGTACAAGTTTTCAACAGAATGGTCACACAAGATATCGAAAAATTAAAAATAAAGAGGGCACACAATTCCCAGGATATCAAAAAAGGAATAAAGGAATTGGAAGCCAAAAAGGAAGTAGTGATACAACCAGCTGACAAAGGAGGAGCTATAGTAGTCATGTCAAAAGCAAACTACAACAGTGAGCTCATAGGCCAATTAAATGATATCAACACATATATCAAACTTGGAGGGAATCCAACAAAAGAATATAAGGAAGAACTCAAGGAACTGATTGAAAGAGGTAGAATGAAAAACATCCTAAATAAAAAGGAGGAGAGGTATCTGGTACCGGACGTTTGTAGGGTTCCAGTGATATATACCGTCCCCAAAATTCATAAAAACCTATCCATGCCACCAGGAAGGCCCATAATCAGTGGAATTCAATCTATAAACTCCAGGATAGGAGAATATGTAGACAAGTTCATCCAACCATTGGTACCCAAAACAAAATCATTCTTAAGGGATACAAAGCACCTCATACAGATTTTGGAGAAAGTGCAAATAAAACCAAATTAACAGTATTTAATAGCCACGGCCGATTGTGTCATCACTGTACACAATTATAGATCACAGTGATGCAATAAAGGCCACCAGATGGGCACTAGACAAATGGACAAACCTGCCATCCAAACAAAAAAGGTTCATCTTAAGATGTTTAGCCTATGGAATACAGCACAATTATTTCTGGCACAATAAAGAATATTACAGGCAGCTGAATGGGATAGGAATGGGGGCTAAGTATGCCCCCAGTGTCGCAAATATATTTATGTCAGATTGGGAGGAAGAAGCCCTTTACCTGCACTACCCAACAGAGCTGATTTTATACAAGAGATTTATAGATGATTGTATTATAATATGGAATGGTGATATGAACAGTTTGGAAAATTTCTTTATGAAATTAAATAATAACCAAAAAAACATCCAGTGACATCAGCGACAGAAATATAAAGTTTTTAGACCTCGATATAACACTAGAGAACGGAGTATTTCACACTAAAACTTTCTTCAAAACTGTAGAAAGGAACAGTTATATTCCCACGGACAGTTGCCACCACAATCCATGGCTAATAAACATCCCAAAAGGACAATTAATTAGATTGAGGAGAAATTGCAGTGATGAAAATGGGTACCTTGAACAGGCCACGGAAATTGGTAAAAAATTCAAACAAAAAGGCTACAATGAGGACTTAATTAATGAAAAAATAGAGGAAGTATTGCAAATGCCAAGAGATACACTTATTAAGGACAAGGAGCGAAAAACAGAAAACTATGCAGAAGTTCCAATGATTTTCAATTTTAATATACAGCATAAAAAAATTGAAGGAATAATTAAAAAACACTGGCCGCTATTACAAGCTGACAAACAACTGAAAAGTATCCTACCTGAAAGACCACGATTCATATATAGGAAAGCCCCAACATTACGAGACCTAATTGTAAAAAACGTCCCAGATCCACCGAAAAATCTAAATATGTCATTCTTCCAAGGAAAGGGGTTTTTTCCCTGCAAACGATGTCATGCATGCAGGAATACAAAACTAGGAGGAAGAAAATGCAATAAGTTCATATCATCCACTACGAGAAAAGAGTATGAAATAAAGGATTTTATCTCTTGCAAAACAGAAGGGGTAGTGTATATGCTTGAATGTACATGCAGTGGCGGGGCCCCCGGGCAAAAGGAGATCATGGGGCCCCCTGTGTCTCCGCCCATGTGTCTCCGCCCATGTGTCTCCGCCCATGTGTCCCCATCCATGTAATGAACATTCTTCTCACTGACCACCAATGTAAGGAACATTCTTCCCTCTGACCACCAATGTAAGGGACATTCTTCCCTCTGACCACCAATGTAAGGGACATTCTTCCCTCTGACCACCAATGTAAGGGACATTCTTCCCTCTGACCACCAATGTAAGGGACATTCTTCCCTCTGACCACCAATGTAAGGGACATTCTTCCCTCTGACCACCAATGTAAGGGACAGTCTTCCCTCTGACCACCAATGTAAGGGACATTCTTCCCTCTGACCACCAATGTAAGGCACATTCTTCCCTCTGACCACCAATGTAAGGCACATTCTTCCCTCTGACCACCAATGTAAGGCACATTCTTCCCTCTGACCACCAATGTAAGGCACATTCTTCCCTCTGATCACCAATGTAAGGAACATTCTTCTCACTGACCACCAATGTAAGGAACATTCTTCTCACTGACCACCAATGTAAGGAACATTCTTCTCACTGACCACCAATGTAAGGAACATTCTTCCCACTGACCACCAATGTAAGGAACATTCTTCCCACTGACCACCAATGTAAGGAACATTCTTCTCACTGACCACCAATGTAAGGAACATTCTTCTCACTGACCACATATATATATGGAATAAACTCACTTAGCCCAGGTTCACACTGACAGAGGAAATTAAATTGTGCAAATTCAGCTAATCTTGCACGATTTCATACCAGCATGTCAGTGCGAGTTTGGCAGCAATTTCAGAGGGCACAGTGGCTGCGTTTGATGGCACAGTGGCTGCATTTAATGGGCACAGTGTTGGCAATTTATGGGCACAGTGGCTGCGTTTGAGGGGCACAGTGGCTGCGTTTGAGGGGCACAGTGGCTGCGTTTGAGGGGCACAGTGGCTGCGTTTGAGGGGCACATTGGTGGCAATTTATAGGCACCATGGCTGCATTTGATGCCACAGTGGCTGCGTTTGAGGGGCACAGTGGCTGCGTTTGAGGGGCACAGTGGCTGCGTTTGAGGGGCACAGTGGCTGCGTTTGATTTTTTTTTGCTGCCGTCCAAACTAACAGAAAAAAAAACTGAAGTTGATAAGCAGGGGGAGTGGGGGGGGGGGTCTGCCGTCCAAGCTAAGAAAAAAAAAAAACATGAAGTTGATAAGGGGGGGGTGGGGGTTTTGCCATCCAAGCTAAGAAAAAAAAAAACATGAAGTTGATAAGCAGGGGGAGGGGGGGGGGGGTTGCCGTCCAAGCTAAGAAAAAAAAACATGAAGTTGATAAGCAGGGGGGGGGGGGGGTTGCCGTCCAAGCTAAGAAAAAAAAAAACATGAAGTTGATAAGCAGGGGGAGGGGGGGGGGGGGTTTGCCGTCCAAGCTAAGAAAAAAAAAGAACTGAAGATAAAAATGCTCACTACAATACATAGGAAGAACCAAAAGGCCCATGTGGAAACGTCTAAGGGAGCATGTACAGAATATTAAAGCAGGTTTCCCAAAACACAGCGTATCAAGACATTTTGCAGAAGTACATAAGAAAGACCCCACACAGATGCAATTCTGGGCAATAGATAAATTCAAGCCCAACTGGAGAGGAAGCCACAAAGTAAGAGAACTCAGTAAGAGCGAGTCGAGGTGGATCTATGAAATCAATAGTTTTGCGCCTGCAGGACTGAACATTGATTTTGACCTCAATTGTTTTATCTCTGATTTTTAGCATACATTTTTAGTGTATGCATCTCCCAGTATTTTTAGTATCCCATGTGACAACCAATTTTAAACTTTTAAGTTTTTAAGCTTTTAAGTTTTTAGTGTAACCATGGTTTGTCCGTTTTTTGGTGTGAGATAACCCACTTAGGGTATATACTCACTATGTGGTACTGAATGTACCCCGCAAGAAAATGATGGTCCATGTATACAATAACAGTAATATCTCTCCCAGCCTACACACCGCTAATTTAAAAAAAATGAGTTAGCTCTTTGCGGTCCCAGGAATGCCAATATTTGGCAAACATTATTCATCTCACATACATATTTTTAGTCCGATATTTTTATTATTTTACATTTTACATTCCCATTTTTATCTTTATTTTTTATATTTTATTTTTATTTTTTTTATATTTATTTTTATTTTTATATTATTTTATTTTTATATTTATTTTATTATTCATATTTTATTTTTATTTATATTTATTTTTATTTTTCCAGTTCCCCTGTTTTTAATCTCCCTCATTTTTGCTCTATTTTATTTTATATACGCATTTTTTAACTATTAAAGCATTTAAATACTATATTTTTTACTGACATAACTTTGTGAATGCACATGAAGGTAGAATGACCGTCCTTCGATCCTTGGCAGTTAAGAAGTTAAGTGCACGCCATCCACAGCACCCGGGCGCAGCGGTGAGCTGAATGGGATGATGAGCACTCAAATGTTGCTATGGCAACCCGCACGCTGATTGTTGCCCTATAAATTGTCTCGGCTGTCACAGGGCTCACAATCCCTTGATAAAGTCACGTGTTCGTGACGCAATGCGTCGGGAGGAGGAGCCTAATGACGTCACCGAGACTACGAGGACGAGCAGGGCAGAAAGCCCTATACAGTGCCTGACACATTTTCCGGCTACCGCGCTTAAACCACCGGGTGCTGTGTGAGTAGATCGGCATCTGCTGCATTCCTGTATACACCTATTGTAGCAGTACTGCGCAATGTGTCTTGTATATCTCTTTTGTACCCTCATATGAACACACCGAAAAAGAATTGAAGGAATAAGAGGAAGAAAGCATCCAGAAGCATCAGCATAAGATAAGTGAAAGTGACACTTATTCCTTTCATGTCCTATATATATATTAGCAACGGCACCTGTTTCACTCACATTGGCGGTGTCTTCCTTTAACCCTAAGAAGGGTTAACACACTAATGGTTTTAATTGTTTAATTGCTGGATTGTTTGATTAAACAAACCAATTAATGAGCAGTTCCAACTATCTAATTAATGAGCAGTTTTAACTAAAGAGGAATCCCATATTGCGGCCGCAGTAATTCTAATCAGGTAGCAAATACATTCATGGACTTATCAGTGGCTTCCAATTAACGGCATTAAATATCCTGATTTGATACATTTTTAACCCATTAAGCACAACACTTTAATAAACAATTGTTTTTATCATTCACTGGCACCACAAACATTTTAGTATCTGTTCCTAATTTTATTAAGCTTTGATTTGCACGGATTAATATTAAACCACTCATTTCTAGTGGTTTATGCGTATTGCACTTACTCACATCCCTGACGGATATATTTTACACTATTTAGCATGGATTTTATATATATTATTTATCAAGCACGTTTTGCACAGAGGTTTTATAAAATAAATCATTTTTAATAAATCTACTGATGTTTTTAAGGTTGATTTAAGCGCACCCATTGCACAAACTGTGTACTTTTTAACATAAGGACTGTAATACTGCCAATTATAATGAATAAAAGAGCAAAGTCATTAAAATCTTGATATTCCATGCTTGAGATGAAAAGATAATGGCTAAAAGCTCTACGCGTTTCGCGGTGTTACAACCGCTCATCAGGAGCATATATCATGGAATAGTTCTAAAAGAAAAAAAGATTGAGTTCAAATAAGCAAAATGGTTAAATTTAGTGTAATAGATTTTTTGGAGGCTGTGCATCCAACTCACGTCTGCACCAGTGGGCCAAGCAACACGCCATCCCAGGCCGCAAACAGGCCGCAGCGCCAAGTCCACAGGCTTCAAGGTGATCAGTAGGAGTGGCATCCATTGCCATAGACATAACCAGGTTGGGCATACACTGTGTCTGCGAAATAAGTATGAGTAAATATGTGAATAAACTATGTGAAGTGGACCTAATGAGAGGAATGAGGGTATGTGGTGTGACTGCATGGGTGTGTGAGAGAGATGTATGATAAGTGAAGGGAATAGGTGGTAAGTGAAAGAAATAAGTGATCAAAGGGAGGGAGAAAAGTATTGTAGGTTGAGGAGTGCATAAAGAAAATGGTGAGTGAACTAAGTCCAAAAGTGAGTGTGAAGTGCTAAAGAAAACAGTGTAAAATAAAGCGTGTAAGGAGGTAGCCCAAACCTATGTAAATGCCCGCAATGGAGCACACTCATGGTCCCAAATAGCGGCGCCCGGCCGGCGAGACCCCCACCGGGGATTGGGGACGCTTACACCTAAGCGGCTCAGCCGTCTGGCGGTTAGCGCCAAACCATCTCCCCTAGTGTGGCCGTTGATGGACAGCGAGCGCCAGGAGGACGCCTGAAGTCCGACGCATACAGCGTGACGTCGGTAAGAAGGGACCAAATACCCGCCCCCTTGACATACGCCCGAAGGCAGGGAAGGGGGGGTAAAACCACGTGTCACATCTTGGCCTATGGTGCCCAGCACTGACAGGCAACGCAGCGGCATCTAGGTCGCTGTTGAGGGCCCACAGGTATAGACAGAGCGGGATACAAAAACCTATATAAAGCAAAGAAAGAGTTACAGGATCAGGAAATCAATCCGCCTGTAAAAATTTGCAAAAAGTACTGAGGATACTACTGATGTGTGCTCCCATCCCGGATTTTGTTGTTGAGTAAGAAAAAAGATTTGGAACTTTAATTGAAGCTAGCACCAAAGGGATGCCAACCTCCATTCCGGGTCAAATATAGTAAGAGAGCACGGGTGGGACTTTAAATGGAGCACACGTCAGATAATTGTTCGTCAAGTGACTATCATAGTTTATTTTCTGTAGTCCATGATATGTTGTAGAACATTTTGGGCATCAACCTCTAACAATGTTCTGGGCATATTGCCTCCATATAATCAATCATGGACCGATAATGTATAACAATTATGATCAATTATGCAATTAGAGGGAGAACAAAGACACATGGGTACATATATATGAAATAGTAGCAATGGTTGAACCCAAAATGGCCATGGTGACCATAAGGACTGTAATACTGCCAATTATAATGAATAAAAGAGCATAGTCATTAAAATCTTGATATTCCATGCTTGAGATGAAAAGATAATGGCTAAAAGCTCTACGCGTTTCGCGGTGTTACAACCGCTCATCAGGAGCATATATCATGGAATAGTTCTAAAAGAAAAAAAGATTGAGTTCAAATAAGCAAAATGGTTAAATTTAGTGTAATAGATTTTTTGGAGGCTGTGCATCCAACTCACGTCTGCACCAGTGGGCCAAGCAACACGTCATCCCAGGCCGCAAACAGGCCGCAGCGCCAAGTCCACAGGCTTCAAGGTGATCAGTAGGAGTGGCATCCATTGCCATAGACATAACCAGGTTGGGCATACACTGTGTCTGCGAAATAAGTATGAGTAAATATGTGAATAAACTATGTGAAGTGGACCTAATGAGAGGAATGAGGGTATGTGGTGTGACTGCATGGGTGTGTGAGAGAGATGTATGATAAGTGAAGGGAATAGGTGGTAAGTGAAAGAAATAAGTGATCGAAGGGAGGGAGAAAAGTATTGGAGGTTGAGGAGTGCATAAAGAAAATGGTGAGTGAACTAAGTCCAAAAGTGAGTGTGAAGTGCTAAAGAAAACAGTGTAAAATAAAGGGTGTAAGGAGGTAGCCCAAACCTATGTAAATGCCCGCAATGGCCCTCAACAGTGACCTAGATGCCGCTGCGTTGCCTGTCAGTGCTGGGCACCATAGGCCAAGATGTGACACGTGGTTTTACCCCCCCTTCCCTGCCTTCGGGCGTATGTCAAGGGGGCGGGTATTTGGTCCCTTCTTACCGACGTCACGCTGTATGCGTCGGACTTCAGGCTTCCTCCTGGCGCTCGCTGTCCATCAACGGCCACACTAGGGGAGATGGTTTGGCGCTAACCGTCAGACGGCTGAGCCGCTTAGGTGTAAGCGTCCCCACTCCCCGGTGGGGGTCTCGCCGGCCGGGCGCCGCTATTTGGGACCATGAGTGTGCTCCATTGCGGGCATTTACATAGGTTTGGGCTACCTCCTTACACGCTTTATTTTACACTGTTTTCTTTAGCACTTCACACTCACTTTTGGACTTAGTTCACTCACCATTTTCTTTATGCACTCCTCAACCTACAATACTTTTCTCCCTCCCTTTGATCACTTATTTCTTTCACTTACCACCTATTCCCTTCACTTATCATACATCTCTCTCACACACCCATGCAGTCACACCACATACCCTCATTCCTCTCATTAGGTCCACTTCACATAGTTTATTCACATATTTACTCATACTTATTTCGCAGACACAGTGTATGCCCAACCTGGTTATGTCTATGGCAATGGATGCCACTCCTACTGATCACCTTGAAGCCTGTGGACTTGGCGCTGCGGCCTGTTTGCGGCCTGGGATGACATGTTGCTTGGCCCACTGGTGCAGACGTGAGTTGGATGCACAGCCTCCAAAAAATCTATTACACTAAATTTAACCATTTTGCTTATTTGAACTCAATCTTTTTTTCTTTTAGAACTATTCCATGATATATGCTCCTGATGAGCGGTTGTAACACCGCGAAACGCGTAGAGCTTTTAGCCATTATCTTTTCATCTCAAGCATGGAATATCAAGATTTTAATGACTTTGCTCTTTTATTCATTATAATTGGCAGTATTACAGTCCTTATGGTCACCATGGCCATTTTGGGTTCAACCATTGCTACTATTTCATATATATGTACCCATGTGTCTTTGTTCTCCCTCTAATTGCATAATTGATTATAATTGTTATACATTATCGGTCCATGATTGATTATATGGAGGCAATATGCCCAGAACATTGTTAGAGGTTGATGCCCAAAATGTTCTACAACATATCATGGACTACAGAAAATAACCTATGATAGTCACTTGACGAACAATTATCTGATGTGTGCTCCATTTAAAGTCCCACCCGTGCTCTCTTACTATATTTTATGTATTCATGTATTGCTTACTGATTGATTACATTTATCTTTATAAAAACCCCTAGAGGTTTTGTTTTGAGGAATCTTCTTGATTTACTGTATGCTTTTGTCATAATTAAATATATTTGCTGCAATGAGTATTAGGTTACGTGGTTTTCTGCTTTAAACTCTTTTTATTGTATTACTTTTCGTTTGTTTTCTTTTTTCTTATTCTTTTTTATTCTTTCTAAATAAACACAACAGATTTGCTCTCCAAAGTTCTCCTTTATCTAGGAGAATATATTACATCTGCACGCACGGTGCATTCACATTGCTGTGACTTTGGGCTTAGGAGATCCGTATGGATATTTCTGGACGCATGGCGGGGCTCTGCCCACCTCCATAAATTGTGGTGGATTATTCCCTTCCATGCGCCCAGATCGGGAATCGTTCTGTAGTGCCAGCTCTGCTAAAGCGCTGCGGTTGTAAACACCCGGCCCCTCCCAGACTCCATTCTGACAGAGGCTTAATGCCACTGTCAGCAGGGGATGTCTGGAGGAGCTCTGCTGCGCTGTGAACCGGAAGTATGCCCGCTGTGGGAGCTTCCGGTTCCGGTGCATGAGCCTGGCGCTCGTCGGCTCCCGCCCTACGTCCGCGTGATGTCAGCGCGGCGTGACGTCACACGCCGCGCATTTGGCGCCACAGGGGGAGACTATTTAAACCCAGTCTGACTAGCTGTCAGGCTGTGGTGAAATTGTGAGGCTCGGGAAACGCTGGGAATCAGAGATATAGGTAAATATATAACCAACACCTTTTTAATATGGACGGACTTTCCCCTATTTTTTCTTAAAGATCTTCTTCGCTTACCCTACATTTCTACATTTAACTTGTAGGATTCGGACTCTATTTGTTGTCCCCTATATGGGGCTTTCTGCGTCGCAGAAAAAACTCTTTGAAGTATACCTCGGTGGTCCGTTTAGCCTATTTAAGGTAGGAAGGTTTAAATTATTTGGGAAGCTGTTAGTGCAAACAGCACAGAATTCTTGTATCCTCATTGGGGTTTTTCCCTTTTTCTGTTTTTATACTTTCAGAGTATACAATGTTATCACAGATACTGTCCAACTAAGGACAGATTCTCCTATCCCTCTCCCGGAGATAAACCCGAGCCTCTTTTGTATCCTCTTTTTCTTTGAATTGCTAAGAGGTAGGTATAGTTTGACAAATATGTGGCCTGGCCGAACTATATTGCCGCCTTTTGGCTAGTGTGTTATATTGTATATTTTTATTTAAGGAGTACTCTCTGTACCTTGCAGGTCTTTTTCTGATACAATATTAGAACAATAGGATTTTACCTCTCCCCCTACGGGTCCCCAGCCACACTCATCTTGGTCTCGGCTCTGTGATGCAGCCCTGTGTGGATTCTTTTGGATGATACTCTGTTGTGAATTTAATTAATTTCTTCTCTGGTAATCTGGGGATGTGCAGACTCTCTATAATTGGAGGTAAGAGGTCGTATACATACCTGGGACCTATATGGCGCAATCACCACCACAATCTCACACAGCACAACTGTAATTAATAATATGATTTTTTGTATGTATCAAATCTCATATCATTTTTATGTTTATATGCATACTTTAGAACAAGAAGGTATCCTCAATATTTCAAATCACTTGTACCCTACGTTTTTCTCCTGAAGAAGCCTTACTGGCGAAACATGTCGAGAATAAATGGACAAGTATAACGACTTGTGTACTTATAGTATATTAATATTCTGTGTTCTAATTGGGATTGTATGCATAACCTTTGAACCATAATATGTATATTGCTGTGCACAAAGTCATTCTTTTAGATTTTATGTGTTAATAAAAATATTTCTTTTATCATATCTAAAAACGTTTTGTAATTGTGTACCTTAGACAGTCCCGTATCTCCAGCACTCTTATCTTCTATATTAACTTGGGATGATGGTACAATATATATGGGTATTATTCGGAAAACATTCTAGTCTAACGAGCTTTGAAAAATCAGTGTTCAACAGTGGCTCTGATAATAATAAACACATAATTATTATAAAGTCGGGAAAATAAAAATAATGTGACAAAAAGTACAATAGTACCAGGAAAAATACATACAAATATATATCAAGTGTCATGGCTCATAGACTGTCCCCTAAAATCCCACCCAACTTACCAAGGGGACCCCCACAGAAGGGCACACGGCCAGGCAGCCCAACAAAATCAGCAAAGGCAGGTTCAGTTTGTGTGACCACAGTGGGCATACAGGTACAGATTTAAGAAGTTAAGAAGAAAATTATAAAGTGAGAAATATATATAATTGGACATAACACAGTCCAATATTATGGGCTAACATAGCCTCAAGCAATACTTACATTTACTCTGCTAAGAAAAAATACGGGTACAGGGGCGCAAGAAAAGCCAAACAGCACTGTAAAGTTGTAACTTCACCATATGTAGGAAGGCCAGTATGTATGGGAGGAGCCGGGGGATATTTAACCAGCCCGCTCGCCTGTGGTCTTCGTCGGTTTCCTGTGCGCAGTACTACATCACTAAGCCGACTACTCGATTTGTTAGCGTTCGTGAGTTCCATCTCCAGACGTCTCGTGGTTTTCGTTCTCGTTCGTGATTTTTGTACAACGTATCTGGCTCAGCTGTCGCAGGTAGGGGTCTCGTTTGACCTTCATTTCATATATGACTGTTAGATATCTTGTCAGGAATCTCGATATCGAATACGCACGAGTCATTTGTTAGAATCCACGCGTAGCTGCATCTCAAACCACTCACTTGCACCGCTATCAGCAAACGTTAGCCGGTCGCTCACGCATTACTACAGATTAGAACTTAGTCGCATTAGCATTTCACCTTTTCCGTTAAACATGTCAATGTCGTACCCTCACCTCGGTGCCGTGCTCCACGGACAAACTTGTTGCCAGTCGCAAACTCCGGCACAACGATTCGTGTCCCCGGCACAGCCGAAACGTTCAAAACATTTCAGCCATTTCTCTCATTTCACTGTCATGTACCACACACCGATTCGAATCTAGCCGCATCCGATTCGTCCCGGTGTGTTCCAGCTGTCGGGCCCCATTTCAGTACATGCTCCAGAGTGCGGTTTTTGCTAGTCACAGTTTTACAACTCACCGATCAAAACACCTCTGTCATGGCAATCATTTCATTGTCACGTATCACGTTCCGATTCGAATATAGTCGCACCCCGGTCCCCCGATTCGTTCCGGCGTGCCCCAGGTGCTTCCAGGCCCCATTTCGTTACATGCTCCAGAGTCCGGTCGCTACCAGTCGTAAAAAGTTTTAGGCTCACCAATCGGTGCCTCTGTCATAGGAAACATTTCACTGTCACGAATCACGTCTCGATTCGAACCCGGTCGCACCCTCGTGTGCCGGTTCGTTTCCGACGTACCCCAGGTTTTGTTGGCCTCATTTCAGTGCATGTTCCTGAGTCCGTTTCGCCGTTGGTCGTAGTCTCGGCCGACCGATCCGCACGTCATGACAGAACTTGTTCACTTAATTTTACTGTCACAGACTGCATGTGGTTTCATGTTGGTTTCGTTTCATACGTTTTACAAACCGGTTCGTGTCAGGATTAGTTACATACAGTTACAAAGATTCGTATCAGTTTAAATTTCATACACGCTACAGCCCGATTAAAGCAAGTCGCGTCAGCGGCACAGTGATTCGTACCGGGTTCATTTTCGTGCTCTCCACAGTCTGATTTATATCAGAGTAAATTTCACACATCCCACAACCTGTTCGTTTTGGATTCGTTTCATGCAATCGAGTCGTATAGGATTCATTCCATACATATGACCGATTCATATCGGATTTGTTTCATACACATCCAAGATACAACTTCTTGCAGTTATTGCAAACATGCATCCAATTCACGAACTTCTTGCAATCACTGCAAGCACGCACCCAAACATAAACTCCCTGCAATCGCTGCAAACACATATCCAAGCACAAACTTCAGGCACAGACTTCTTGCAACAAGTGCAAGCACGTCCAAGCATAAACTTCTTGAAATCGTCGCAGGCAGATGTCCAGGCACAAACCTATTGCAATCATTGCCAGCACGCAGTTCTGGCTAGCCCAGCAGATTGCTTTAGGGAAAGGCCTGGATACTTTCCTAAATGTACATAATATAACGGGGTGACAATATTATTTAATTTCATGTTTGGACTGGATGGAATTGTGTTTTTTCCGACCTAGCTGACCATGCATCCTACCATAACTTCTTGCAATAGTGGCAAGCACGCATCCTAGCATAACTCCTTGCAATCGTTGCAAGCATGCATCCGGACGTAACTTCTTGCAATCGTTGCAAGCACACGTCCTGGCATAAACATCTTGCAATCGTTGCAAGCACACGTCCTGGCATAACGTCTTGCAATCGTTGCAAGCACACGTCCTGGCGTAGCATCTTGCAATCGGTGCAAGCACACGTCCTGGCACAACGTCTTGCAATCGTTGCAAGCACACGTCCTGGCAACGTCTTGCAATCGTTGCAAGCACACGTCCTGGTATAGCGTCTTGCAATCGTTGCAAGCACACGTCCTGGCAAAACGTTTTGCAATCATTGCAAGCACACGTCCTGGCATAACGTCTTGCAATCGTTGTGGGCACACGTCCTGGCATAACGTCTTGCAATCGTTGCAAGCACACGTCCTGGCATAACGTCTTGCAATCGTTGCAAGCACACGTCCTGGCATAACGTCTTGCAATCGTTGCAAGCACACGTCCTGGCATAACGTCTTGCAATCGTTGCAAGCACACATCCTGGCATAAACGTTTTGCAATCGTTGCAAGCACGCATCCAAAACATAACTTCTGGCAATTGTTGCAAACACACGCAAGCACCTGCAGTAATACAAACTTCTCACAGTCACTACGAGCACATCTCCAGTGACAAACTCCCTTGCAATCGTTGCAAACACACATTTAACGCACGTCTGTCGCAATTGTGGCAAGGCACGCAACTTAGCATAACTTCTTGCAATCGCTCTCCTTGCAAGCACGTTCCCAGTGGCACACAGACTGACTACACATCGTTTCCAGCGGCACTTAGTTGGCTACTTGTCTCCGGTGGCATTTTTCCGTACGAGCCACTCATCATTTCCTGTCTGTCATCTCTCTCTCGAGACAGTTGAGTTCAGCTTCTGTCCTGCACCAGGTATCGTGTAGCCATACGTAGCTGGCTTCTTCTTGTAACACTGTCAGGCTATACCTAGCCAGCATCCATCATTTCCTATCCTTACAGGACCCGGAGAGCCGTCTGTCTTTATGGCCCATACAGTAAGATCCCCTCCACGTGGCATCCAGAAGCATTAGCCCATAGCCAACGGCAAATGCTCGCCCATCACAACCGCCATCTTTAGGGACGTTTCCCAGTCTAGTCATCCAAAAAAAAAACACCCATCTACCTGGGCCCTTTACGGTTTCTATGGCCTAGCCAATTTATCATTAGTGGCACTGGCAGCCAGGTACTGTACAGGCCCCACATGACTTTTAAAGAGCGTTATGTCCTTCAGCTTATGGTCTCCAACTCCAAGACTTCACCCATACACGGGGACGTACCAAGAAGAGGCTGCAGTCTCTCTTGAGAATGCTCAAATCTGCAAATATGAGTCATTCCCCAGGGTCGGTCTTAATGTCACGCTTCCTGATCTTCCTCTCCCAGACACAGCCCCCCCTTTCACATCCTTAATTTAGATACCGCGGCGATAGCAGACATATCAATGTCGGAAGGTTCCACTCTACGTGGATCGGTATAGCGATGTTCATACCATGTCGCCCCTAGCATTCCAGGTAGTGACAGATGCCGCAGCCTCCACAGGCTTCGCTGCAATTTTTGGCCACCATTGGTTACAGGACCATGGCCTCAGAGATACTCCAAACCCTGGGTTTACCCGGACTTCCTCCCTCTTCAATCGATACCCGGTCATGACAGCCGCTCGACTCTGGGGTCATATCAGGACAGGACAGACCGTGGCTTTCACCACCGACAGCCGGGCCGATCTTGTTGATGAAGCCAGGTATGGATCGCTCTCAGTGATGTCCTTCCTGCGCAGGCTGCTGCAATTATTTTGGCAGCACCAGTTTAACGTCCACTGTACGTTCATTCCAGGTTGCCATCTTCCGGGACGTGTCTACTATCTTTACCAGTTCGCCATTTGGCCTTCTCCCCAGCCTGCTCATACAAAACAGCCATTTACATAGCCTACTACGGGTTCTGACAGCCTAGCTAGTTCACCTGCCGCAATCCCGCAGGCCAGGTTCTGCGTAGTCGTCACTTGGCTCGCTACCAACATCATTTCATCTTCCACCTGGCTGCGTCTAAAACCCAGCAATCAAGCTCCAGGATAGACATCCATCTCTGTAAACAAACAATGTCTGGTGTCCAGTAACCATACTCGACCACCTACCTACCGGAACGCTCAAACTCTAGTCCCCTATTACCTTTTCCGTGCAAACCCTTGAGTGCCTGCCAATTTTTCAAACACGTGGGGGTTCTTCTTCGCAGCCTACTCCTCGACCCCAGTCAGTACCACGGTCACTCATTAGTATTGGAGCAGCCTCGGCAGCATCTCGGCACGGGTCCCAGATCACATCATCAAGAGGCTAGGCAGGTGGAACTCTGTCTACCGCGCCCGGTAGAGCCTCAATCCTCGGGTGGAGATGGCACAAGCATTCACCAAACTTGCTCAATTAATAAAGCTGAAACCAATAAAACTACACCCCTACCTGAATGTTTTTGCCCCCTTATTTTGGTATACCGACCATCAGACCACGGCACCCTTCAGATCTATTTTATGTGGTAAGTCTTATGGTAAGTCTATTTGTTCATATCCGTATCGGCCATAGGGCTTCGCCCATAAGTAGGAAGGCCAGTATGGTGGCCTGAATTTATGGGAGGAGCCCGGGGGTATTTAACCAGCCCGCTCACCTGTGGTCTTCGCCAGTTTCCTGTGCGCGGTACTCACCCTCCCATCCCCCTTTTCAGGGCATTTCTCAAATGAATTTCTCTTCACAAATACTCATTTCTAATCTAGGGTATGCCCCCTTATTTTGGTATACCGACCATCAGACCAGGGCACACTTCAGGTCTATTTTATGTGGTAAGTCTTATGCCGCGTACACACGAAGGGACAATCCCGCGGGATTATCCTCTGGACTCAAGTCCAGCGGACAATCCCCTCGTGTGTGGGCGCCGGCGGACTTTTTGGCGCCAAAGTCCGGCGGACCAAAGTTTTAAGTTTGGTTTTTAAAATTATCCGCTGGACTTGGCAGTCCGGCGGACAATCCCGCCGTTAGTAGACTAGTCCGCCGGACTTTTGAAAATGAACGGACTTGCCGCTCATCGGCAAGTCCGTTCATTTAGCACGTGACTTCAGTTTACTCAGCTAGCGTAGGCAGTAAATGCCGCCGCGCTAGCTCCGTGACCTGGCATGCATTTAAAGGGAATCCCCACGCCGAAAAACGGCGTGGGGGTTCCCCCCAAATCCATCTCAGACCCTTATCCGAGCACGCAGCCTGGCCGGCCAGGAAAGGGGTGGGGACGAACGCGCGCCCCCCCCCTCCTGAGCCGTACCAGGCCGCGTGCCCTCAACATGGGGGGTGCCCTGGGGAAAGGGGGGCCGTGCGGCCCCCCCACCCCAAAGCACCTTGTCCCCATGTTGATGAGGACAAGGGCCTCTTCCCGACAACCCTGGCCAATGGTTGTCGGGGTCTGCGGGCGGGGGCTTATCGGAATCTGGGAGCCCCCTTTTATAAGGGGGCCCTCAGATCCCGGCCCCCCACCCTATGTGAATGAGTATGGGGTACGATGTACCCCTACCCATTCACCTAAGGTGTAAAATGTAAAGTAAAAAAACACCCACACTTTTGAAAAAATAGTTTATTGCACTGCTCCGGGGGTCTTCTTCCGTCTTGGGGGTCTTCTCGCCGGACTCCTCCGCCATTTACCAAGCTCTTTTACCGAGCGGAGAAGTCCGGCTACCTTCTTCGTCGTCGCCGCCGTCGTCTGGGGGTCTCGATCCGCCTTCGGGGGTCTTCCGGGGTCTCTTCTGTTCTTGCGGCGGTCATCGTTTTCCGCGCCGCCTGCGCCTTCTTCTTCTTCTTCTTCTTCTTCTTCTTCTTCTTCCGATGTTGACCCGATGCTCTCTCCGGCCGGAATGCCAGAGCCGCGCTGTGCTGGGACTTATACAGGGACATGGGGACAGGGTCACATGCTCATGTCACATGGTGACTCCGCCCCCCTATGATGTCACAGTCCCAGCATCCTCCGGGACTGTGACATCGCAAGGGGGCGGGGTCACCATGTGACATGAGCATGTGACCCTGTCCCCATGTCCCTATACAAGTCCCAGCACAGCGCGGCTCTGGCATTCCGGCCGGAGAGAGCATCGGGTCAACATCGGAAGAAGAACAAGAAGAAGAAGGCGCGGGCGGCACGGAAAACGACGACCGCCGCAAGAACAGAAGAGACCCCCGAAGACCCCCGAAGGCGGATCGAGACCCCCAGACGACGACGACGACGACGGCGACGACGACAACGAAGAAGGTAGCCGGACTTCTCTGCTCGGTAAAAGAGCTTGGTAAATGGCGGAGGAGTCCGGCGCGAAGACCCCCAAGACGGAAGAAGACCCCCGGAGCAGTGCAATAAACTATTTTTTCAAAAGTGTGGGTGTTTTTTTACTTTACATTTTACACCTTAGGTGAATGGGTAGGGGTACATCGTACCCCATACTCATTCACATAGGGTGGGGGGCCGGGATCTGAGGGCCCCCTTATAAAAGGGGGCTCCCAGATTCCGATAAGCCCCCGCCCGCAGACCCCGACAACCAACGGCCAGGGTTGTCGGGAAGAGGCCCTTGTCCTCATCAACATGGGGACAAGGTGCTTTGGGGTGGGGGGGCCGCACGGCCCCCCTTTCCCCAGGGCCCCCCCCATGTTGAGGGCACGCGGCCTGGTACGGCTCAGGAGGGGGGTGCTCGTTCGTCCCCACCCCTTTCCTGGCCGGCCAGGCTGCGTGCTCGGATAAGGGTCTGAGATGGATTTGGGGGGAACCCCCACGCCGTTTTTCGGCGTGGGGATTCCCTTTAAATCCATGCCAGGTCACGGAGCTAGCGCGCCGGCATTTACTGCCTACGCTAGCTACGTAACCTGAAGTTACGTTCTAAATGAACGGACTGCTCCGTGTGGGGGCAAGTCCGTTCATTTTCAAAAGTCCCGCGGACTTTGGCCAGCGGATTGTCCGCCGGAGAAGTCCACACGCTCGGAAAGTCCGGCGAAGCCAGCTGGAAAGTCCGGCGGATTGTCCGCTGGACTAGGTCCGCCGGCAAAAGTCCGCACGTGTGTACGCGGCATTATGGTAAGTCTATTTGTTCATATCCGTATCGGCCATAGGGCTTCACCCATAAATAACATATGTAAGTAAAAAAAAGGAAGAAACGCAGATAAGAGACAAAAAAAGGATCAAATACATTATGATAGAAAAGTGGAATACAAGAAATACTGAAAGCAAAAAAAATATACTGATAAGGTGGAAAAAGAATCTGTAATACAGCACTATAGTGGCGTCACAAAGCAGCCAAATATACTGAACCCTGCAGTAATAGGATATATCCCAATATAATCCTGCAGTAAATAACAGCCAGCCAAAAAGAACATCCCATCACAATATGATAGGTGGCATCAATATATACTAGTTTTCAATAGTAGCTCAGTTTATGGAAGAAAAACGAAGAAAGGAATGAAGAGGGAAAACATTGGCTCAGCACAGCAATATATGAAAAGTCCATCAAGCAGCATAAGCCCACGGGTGAGCACAGCATCCAAGTTTACCTGGCATCGGTGTGACTGTCATAATGGCTGCCCCTGAGATCCAGCTGATGGAATGTTGGAATCGCCAGCCCTATATACCCCCCAATCGGTCGGCGTCTGACGTCACCAACCGAGTGTAGACGAAACAGGGCTACTGCTCATGCACCAGGGGCCCTCCTTTCGCCTACAAACCCCAGAGTGTCAAGCGGTGGTGAATGGCTGTCACATGATGCAACCGCGTCCCATGATGCAGTAAACACATAGGTGGAGGCGGGCAGAACTAATCCCCACATGATAGCCCACCCACCAGACCGGATAGGGCAGAGTGGGATGGGGGAGAAAAAAACCCAGGCCAGGCTAGCAAAACTCTAGTGCGACTGGCAGCAACCAAAATGTACACCGATGCACCAACCAGCGCAGACCAATGCCCAGCAACATGAACCATGACACATGATTAATAAAACATAATTAATTCAACAAAGCATAATTATACATACTGGTTTTACCCAAAAGTAATAATAATTATAAAGACAACACACAATAAGTAAATGTCTATCAAGATAGACGGGAAAGTATGTACATATATTAATCAGTTTTACAGTGTATAACTATGCATCAACATAAATCACCCAGTCCAGGATAGTAAAATGGCTAAGGGGATACATAATGTGGGAGAGAGAGGGAGGCAAGATGGAATAAAGCATTCATGACCACTACTATTACCGACAAAATAACCAGGATTGAACGCATACACTTTACATAAACGTAAATAATGAAAATCTCTACATTACAAAAAAGATTTAAAACTAATATACTCGTTCAAGCCGGAATATCTTGTGTCATCCAGATTATGGATACACCAAGTTTAAAATTGTAGTATTGTGCAGTCTATGCCACTGCCTATCACATGTAAAGGTACGTGTTCAAGGGCGTTGAACATGATCACATTGTGATCAAAATTATGCTGAAGTCCCACATGTCTGCTTATAGCAGTGGTCATGAGGCGTTTGAAAATGGGAGTAGTGTGGTCCTTTATTCGCTTAAAAAAAGGATGCTTGGTTTTACCTACGTAAAAACATCCACATAGGCATTTGGCCAAATATACAATGCCAACTGTATGGCAAGTTACTCAATGCGAAATAGCTTGAGTTTGACCATTCGGAAGAATGGTCTTGTAGCCATTGGAAATAAAGCGACATACATCACATCTCTCACAGGCATAGGTGCCTGTATGGTATGTGAGTTCTCGGGCCACAGAGGAATAGTGGCTCCTAACCAAACGATCCCTAAGAGATGGTGCACGTCAGTAAGTAATCTCAGGGTACGGTTTGATACATTTTTGAATGGTTGTATCAGCCGTTAATAAATGCCAGAATTTCATCAATAACAAACATAGAGTACCCTGCTCTTAGGATAGAGGCTAGGTTGCTGCCTCCCCAGAAAAAGAACTCCCCAAAAAAAGGGGGGTCCAGAATATAAAGTGAGTCAGTAAATGGGTTGGGTGGTGCTACCTGAGATTGATAGGTATATGAAACCAACCTCTCTACATAAACTCTATTTACCTTACTTAGGTTTAGGCTAGAGGATGTAATGGATTCCTATTCAAAAATAAAGGTGTCTACAGGATAACATAAAGTGCTAACTGCTACAGGTGGAGTACATAAATACAATTATGTGTATTTGTGGCCCTCCCTGCGCAAATATGGCAAGATAGTCTAACTAAGTGAAAAATATAATATAATAATATATGTGTAATCGCTTAACAGAAATCGTATGTGTACGTGTCTATCCCTGCACAGGTGTGACCAAAAGATACTCACAAGTCCAAACAATCTAAGTGCAGTCCAAGGATATATATATATATATATATATATATATATATATATATATATATATATATATATATATATAACAAAACAAATAAAACAAACAACAAAACAGTCCAATGATCAGTTAAGTTGTGCACATTGAAAGGCAAACACTCCTAGAGCTGATGTGCTACCATCTGATCTGAATCATTTGAAACAGGAGAAAAATTTGTCCCAATAATGATGATATGCAATATTCCAATCTTTTATCTTTGGAATATTGCATATCATCATTATTGGGACAAATTTTTCTCCTGTTTCAAATGATTCCGATTTTTTTGGTCAAACCTGTGCGGGGATAGACACGTACACATACGATTTCTGTTAAGCGATTAAACATATAAGAAGGCCAGCATGGTGGCCTGTAATTATGGGAGGAGCCCGGAGGGTATTTAACCAGACCACCCACAACAGGCTGTGTCGGTTCCAGTGCAAGGTACTGCACATCAAGAGGCTGACTCTTCTCAGCGCCCTCCCTCACGGTCGTCTATCTATGCGTCCAATCGCAGGCCCACTTCGGCATCTTCATTCGGGGTCTTCGTCGGCGGTTCCCGCTCATGGTTGCAGATAAGTAGTAGCCAAACCTTTCATATCATGTGCAAACTTGTGGCTTATCATGCTTACTATCTGGCACCCCTTCACAAAAGCTACCTCTGAGTTATTGACCCGAGCCTCCAAGCAGCTATCGGTCGTTCTCCGATATGACTTTCATAGGATTCACTTGTTACAAATTCACTGTCCATGGGATTGCCTTTTTTTTTTTTTTTTTTTTTTTTCTGAGATTATCATGTATTTTGTTTGTATGGATTCCTGTGGCTGATTGAGGTGTAATTAAAACCACCTGGTGCCTTCTCTGCACTGGCTAGCCTGGGGGATGGGTGTGGTCAGGTGTTCGGTCACAGGAAGAGATGGCATACACCCTACAAACCAATTGTATCAGATTCTTACCGATTTTTATATTGGACTCATCTCATACCTTTTCAAACTGATCCACATCAGATGCATCGCAGAGACTGTTTCTGCCTACCCACACATGTCCATACAGTTGGGCTCACGAGATCGGTCATATATTTTCATCGATTATCGCTACACACTCACTGTCGCAGGTAGGACTTTGTCGTTACCACTCCTACTAAACTCGAATCATTACGTTATCATGTCCATGTCGCAAAGTCGCACTTTCGGCTTCACAAGTCGTTCTATGTCATCTTTCATTTTTTGTCATACTTTCTACCCAACGCACTCGAGCCAGACGCAACCGACCCCCCCCCCCCCCCCCCCTTCACCTCTTACCGGATAGCATACACTCACCGTCAGCTGATTCAAGCCTAGTCGCTAAACCTTGCTTCTATGGTTCGGATCCTCAAGGCAATCACATGCCCCCTTCAAACCCCCCCCCCCCCCCATCACCTTTCCGTCAAAACCGAACCAGCCATGTCATCAGAGATATGGTTCAGATGTGGCATACAAGCCCCTCAGTCACCTCGCATCTACGGCCGATTCGAATCTAGTCGCAGCATCGGCGCTACGATTCGAGTCCTCCCTGAAACACGCAACAAGCAGTCACCAAATTCCGTCCCATCACCTACTCAAACAAGTCGAGTTCTTCATAAGACTAAAGTCACATCGGAAAGTACGAATACAACCCGTGGCGCACGATAAATCCTACACACACATCAATACGCTGCAAGTCTTCCTACACCTTGCAAACACTGCAAACCCACCACATCATACGTCTTGCTGCATTTGGCATAACGCCCGTCATCTCCAGTAGCAACACGGCTACTCATACATCCTGCCGCATTTGGCATAATGCCCGTCATCTCCAGTAGCAACACGGCTACTCATACGACTTGCTGCATTTAGCATAAACGCCCGTCATCTCCAGTAGCAACACGGCTACTCATACGTCTTGCTGCATTTGGCATAACGCCCGTCATCGCCAGTAGCAACACGGCTACCCACACGTCTTGCTGCATTTTACATAAACGCCCGTTATCTCCAGTAGCAACTCGGCTACTCGTACGTCTTGCTGCATCCGGCATTACGCCTGTCATCTCCAGTAGCAACACGGCTACTCATACATCTTGCCGCATTTGGCATAACGCCCGTCATCTCCAGTAGCAACACGGCTACTCATACGTCTTGCTGCATTTGGCATAACGCCCGTCATCCCCAGTAGCAACACGGCTACCCACACGTCTTTCTGCATTTGGCAGAAAAGCCCGTCATCGCCAGTAGCAACACGGCTACCCACACGTCTTGCTGCATTTTACATAAACGCCCGTTATCTCCAGTAGCAACTCGGCTACTCGTACGTCTTGCTGCATCCGGCATTACGCCTGTCATCTCCAGTAGCAACACGGCTACTCATACATCTTGCCGCATTTGGCATAACGCCCGTCATCTCCAGTAGCAACACGGCTACTCATACGTCTTGCTGCATTTGGCATAACGCCCGTCATCCCCAGTAGCAACACGGCTACCCACACGTCTTTCTGCATTTGGCAGAAAAGCCCGTCATCGCCAGTAGCAACACGGCTACCCACACGTCTTGCTGCATTTTACATAAACGCCCGTTATCTCCAGTAGCAACTCGGCTACTCATACGTCTTGCTGCATCCGGCATTACGCCTGTCATCTCCAGTAGCAACACGGCTACGCATACGTCTTTCTGCATTTTGCTTAAACACCTGTCATCTCCAGTAGCAACACGGCCACTCATACGTTTTTCTTTACCCCCTTTTTCACCCTTCCAGATCAGTTCCCCCTTTTTGTCCTCCCCCCCCCCCCCCCCAGTCCATCAGAGCATCTGTCACTGCCATCCCCCGCACTTCTTGCAGTTACCGCAAGTTCGTGTCATGGGCCCCCACACCTTGCAACCTCCAAGTCGATCCACTCCTTGCCTTCGTGGCAAACCCATCTCAAACGCAAGTCACGGCCATCCCCCACACATCTTGCTGCACCGCAGGTTTGCGTCATGGGCCCCCACACCTTGCAACCTCCGCAAGTCGCTCCACTCCTTGCCTTCGCGGCAACCCAGCCAACGTGAGGCACAGCCATCCCCCGCACATCTTGCTTCACCGCAGGTTTGTGTCATGGCTCCCACACCCCTGCAATCGTTGCAGCTCGACCTTCATTGGCCTCCGCAGCCAATCCTCCCCAGTAGCCCACACAGCTACTCATGCCTTTCTCTATCCCTTTTCACCTTTTTTAGGTCAGTAAGTCGCCCCTGGTCTCCTACGAACAGGATCAGACCATCTCTTTCTTTCCCAGGTTAAAAAAAAAAAAAAAAAAATGTCGAGGGCTTGCATCTCTTCACCAGGGGGTCAGCTATGGCCCCGAATCAGCTCTTGCAACCCATCTTTTTTAGAAGAAAAAAAAAATATATTTTCATGTCACCCTATCGTAGGTACCAGGTTCGACCCCAACAGAGACTCTAGCACTAGGGTAGCAAGCAGGTGCATAGGTTGTTGTTATTTTTAGTTTCCTTTCTCTCTACACACCTTTCACTACATATCCTCGTTTCACGCACATATTTGGCTCAGTATCCAGGCGTTAGTAACTGTCACATACTTCTATGCATGTCACTCTGTTTTCGAAGCACAAGCCTTCACTACGCAGACAAGGTCACCTAGTCTCATGACTTGCTGGCAGTGCAAGTATTAGCTGACCGAACCCACGTCAAACTACTACAGATCGAAACATCCCTACTTGGCAACCAACCAGCAGCCACTCTCCCCAGTACCGCCCTGGGGGGGGCTCTGGTTAAACTAGTCCGTGCCGAGCACAAACGGACACCCGAGCATCGGTTACCTGGCCAGTCACCTCCTGGCTCACCTCGGTTGTCATGCATTCTCTGAGTTTCCAAACAGGCCAAAGAAACAAACTCACTCAGCGCTCACGCGCAATCCCCGATTGTCCCTATACCGTCGTACGGTATCCTGCTTCGTTTCCCACATCTCCCCTCCCCAATCCATGCAAAACACCATAGATTTGGCTAAAATCTCCAGGCGTTAGTAACTGTCACATACTTCTATGCATCGCACTCTATTTTCGAAGCACAAGCCTTCACTAAGCAGACAAGGTCACCTAATCTCATGACTTGCTGGCAGTGCAAGTATTAGCTGACCGAACCTACGTCAAATTGCTACAGATCGAAACATTCCTACTTGGCAACCAATCAGTAGCCACTCCCCCCCCCCCCCCCCCCCCCCCAGTGCCGCCCTGGGGGGGCTCTGGTTAAAAAGGTCCGTGCCGAGCACAGACGGACACCCGAGCATCGGTTACCCGGCCAGTCACCTCCTGGCTCACCTCGGTTGTCACGCATCCCCTGAGTTTCCATATAGGCCCGAGGAACAGCTCACGCGCAACCCCTGTTTGTCCCCATACCTGTCGCACAGGTATCCTGCTCTGCCCCCCCCCCCCTTTTCCCCAATCTACAAACGCCCATATATTTTCTCCTGTCTTTCAAACTCGAAAAAAGAAAAAAAAAAAAAGAAAAACAAAACGCCCATATTCCCCCCCCCCCCCCCCTTTTTCTTTTTTTCTCCTGTTTTTTACAAGCTTTACAAAGAAAAAAAAAAAAAAAACACACACATCTTGGACAATAATGACGTTAACTTAGCATCCCTCATAGCAGCACACAACTTGGCCGAGAACAAATCATATTAGAGGGGAAACGTCTCCATCATCCTGAAGGCCAGAGACCCTTGACTTAATCGCACGCTCACTGTCTCAGAGTTTGCGCTGTGCCTTAGGAACAGTCGGAGACGCGCATGCAGGGCAACCCCAACAGGAGGGTAGAAGTGGACGCGTATCTGCATACAGCATGGATCTAGGTCATTAGCACGCAGGGTGCTCATTCCATGACTATCACCATTCTTTCTTCAGACCCGGGGGTGATCCTTTACCTCCCGCCTCTTAGTGTTTTTCTTCCAGGTACAAGACCCCCACCAAATCCTTAATTCAGACGTGCCAGCAACAACGGATCTGCCCATGGGAGACAATTTCCCACGAACCAACATG